>JAJAGP010000076.1:0-575000 GCA_025084515.1 Ancistrus triradiatus | reverse complement strand
GCATGCACTTTAGCAAATTTGGGGTCCCTTGGTTATATGATGATTGTCAGCACAAAACAACATTATTTTTAACTGTAATTCTGAGGTTGGGTGTTTTATAGAGTCACTTTACTAGGTAAATATCTAATTTGCCAATCCCAGGTCAGCAAATCAAAGCATTGAGGTAAGCAGACAGTGACAAAGACCTGCTGAAGTTCAAACCGAGCCTCAGAATGGGGAAGAAAACTGATTCAAGTGACTCTGAACGTGTCATGGTTGTTGGTGCTGGACAGGCTGGTCTGAGTATTTCACAAACTGTCGCCAGATCACCCAACCATGTTAACATGCTATTATAAGCTCTACTAAAACAAATTTAAAACAAGAGAGATATCACTGTTTATTTATAGGCAAGAAAATCAATATCCAGCTCTAAACATTGCTCACAGTTCCAAATTCCCTTATCATTTCCAATATCACCACTAAACTCGTGCTTTAATTAGAAAAGGCATTCACTCTCCTATATTTCACTATATTTCTCCTGCTGTATAAATCTTGCTTGATAGATCTTCAGACCAACAGTATCAAATCTCTTCATACAAAAACAATGTCTCAGGTTTCACTCACTGCTTCCTAGACAATAATTCACAAGATTATGGATTTACAGCCTTTTTTCAAACTCCCTTACAATCTTACAAGGTACAATCCAAGCAACATTTTAAGGGCAGAATTGACAAACCCAGGACTTGAACCCTCATCCTCTTGGCTGATAGTCCAGCACCTTAACCATTGCCTCAGTGCAGCAATGTTCGGGTACAGTTATGCACAGCTATGCATGAAGTACATACTCCAAATCTCTGGTAGTCCTGTCAGGGCTTACCCGCTATTTTGAGATGAGCATGATAATGGCGGTGAGTCAGCAGTGGCTCAGGCAACTCTCCCAGGAAGGCTTTGAGCACCGTGGCCACGTCATGCGGGTGGTAATCTCCCGTGTCCAGGTTGACATCTGCCCCGCTGTTGAGCATTTCCCTTAAGGCCTGCTGTCTGATGCTGTTCCCCGGCACCCGGAACAAGCCTTCCACGTGCAGGTCTGACAGACAGAGGAAAGTGCTTTAATATGAATTATTCAATCGTGCTCGCCCACTGATTTCTTGTGTTGGCCAAAATATATCATGAGGTCATGCTTCAAACTTGCAAGACATTAACTGACAAGACTGCAGAGATTCCCATCTATCAGACATGAACTCATCTTAAAAAGGCAGATATTTTATTTTATAGAAAGCATTTCTAATGTCTGCCAGATGTCTATTTACAATCAACGTTGTAGGTATAATTACTTCTGAAACTGGACAAAGTGAAGATTTGAAGAAGTGCTTACTTTTCCCAAGGTACTCTATGAGCTGGTATATTTGGGCAATGCCCTCCTCGGTTAAGGGAGCTCCAAAGATCACTCCTTTCTCTGAAAGAGTCGGAAATGCAAGCTGAATGGCTGATGACAGGTACACCGCTATATATAGGAATTCAGTGCTGAGACAAACTAAAAAAAGTTTGCAAATTACAGCCTCAAATCAGAGAAAGTTGGGACAGTATGGAAAATGCAAAAAACAAATGTTGGAAAGCATTTCTCATACTGTCCCAACTTTTTTGTGATCTGTGGTTGTATTGCGAGAATAAAATCGAAATGCTGAAACTGTTACACTAGCCTAACTGTGGTACTGAGGGACATAAAGGATTTATAAAAGCTACACTCCTGGTATATCAGACTCAGATGACCAAACCAATAGACGCAACCACTGACTGCAATGCCATACGGTTTTAGTTCGTCATACGAATCAACATGCCATCATGCCATGGGGCAGCGGTTCATGTACTGATGGCGTCAAAGATGGCAGGTGCGCCAGAGCTCCACTCCTTTCAGCATGATAGTTCTCATTGTCTCCTGTGACACTACATGCCCTCTTTGAAAGGCACCATGATGTAACCATAGAGGGGGGATTGTGGTAGCCTAGCAGTTAAGGTACTGGACTCTGGACCAGAAGATCCAGGGTTCAAATCCCACCTCTGCACTGTGACTTTGGTTTCATTGCTGACAGCATGAACCCAAGATATTTTTTGTTTTTTCTGGCCCACTTCATTTCGTTTGTTAATAAACACCCATTCTTGCATTTCAGGCCTGCAACACATTCCAAAACGTTTGGGGTGGGGCAATTTAGGTCTAGCAATGGAGTAAAAAATAAATAAATAAATGATTTGATTTCAAACAGCTGATGTCAACAGGTGATTATAATCATGATTTGGTACAAAAGCAGCATCCACAAAAGGCTGAGTCTTTAAGGAGCCAAGATGAGCAGTTTGTCAACAAATGCATGACAAAAATATTGAAATGTTTAAAATTTCTCTGCAAAAAAGGTTTGGAAGCGATTTCCATATTTCTTCCTCTACAGTGCATTATATCATTAAACAATTTAAGGAATCTGGAGGAATTTCAGTAAGTAAAGGGCAAGGGCACAAGCCTAAACTGAAGAGCTGTGATCTCTGATCCCTCAAACGGCTCTGCATCAAGAACCGTCATTCATCAATGGCTGATAGAACCACATGGGCAAGGGATTACTTTATCAAACCTTTATCAAGCACTACAGTACAGAGTTACATTCAAAAGCGCCACTCCATGCATTTTTCAAAAGGACAATGCAAAACAAGCCAAATCGGAAAAAGTTGGGACTGAAATATGTATATTCCTTCCAGTCTTTCTTCGAGAAATATTGTTTTTAAACAATACAATAATTTTCTCATGCATTTGTTGATAAACTGGAGATCCTCTGCCCGTCTTTACTCCTCAAAGACTCTGGCTTTTGTACCAAATCATGATTATAACCACCTGTTTGTAATGTATTTATTTATTTGTATTTTTTAAAAATCTCCTTAGCAGCCCTAAATTGCCTCTGTCCCAAACTTTCTGTGAATGTGCTGCAGGCTTGAAATGCAGGAATGGATGTATATTATCAAATTAAACAAAACATGAAATATCTAGTGCTCATACTGTCTGCAATGAACTAAAAGTCAAAGTAAATATAAGGAATACTGTGGATTTTTAAAAAATGTTCTTTTTTGTTTTGCATTTTACCATCCCAACTTTTTCTGACTTGGGGTTGTAAAAAAGCTTATTTACTTTCTCATTTGACCAGCACTTTGATGATGTTCTATGTACCATTCAGCACTTCTAGCAGCGAACAGCATTATACAGTTGTGTGAAAAAGTGTTTGCCCCCTTCCTGATTTCCTATTATTTTGCATGTTTGTCACACTTAAGTGTTTCGGAACATCAAACCAATCTACGCCTGACTTGGATTATTGCCTAGCAATTTGGTCAAGTTCAGAGGAAAAAAAGATGCATCGTTAAGGAAGGTGGATAAAAATTTGCAATGTGCTTAAGTTCTGTTAAAAATTCATAACCCAGAAATTAAACAGCTTTGAAAAAGCCTAGATTCCTTCTTTTTATTTAGATCAGCAAAATATACAGTTCCCAAACCCAGGAGGTGCATATGACCTTAAAAATGGAAACTATTCATTCTACTATTAAACATTATGTATGACATGAAGGAAATCATGACATTTTATCAGACATGTTCTCAGTCTATTAATTAACGCACAGTGTTGATAGGAGTAGGTGTGCTTGCATGGTGTGTGTTTGGTCACCTTTACGCTTCAGGAAGCTTGGAAGACGCAGGAAGCCTGTAGATCCAGGAAGCTTGAGTTCACATTCTCCTTGCAGCTGAGCAAATTCTGCTCCGGGCAAGTCGATGAGCCGGCTTACATTGCTCAGCAAGAGCTCGGTGAAAACCTGGGGCCTTTCATGCCTCAGTTTCTCCACAAAGAAATCAGGGTTGAAGATAACAGGCTGTCGTTGATGCATCTCCTGACTTATGACTATGTTACATACTGTTCCCCTTTGGCAGAATAGAGAAGGAACAAAACGAAGCTTCAATCATTGGTGTAAAAAAATACAAAATAAAAAAAATGCACCAATCTACCTGGCAACTGTGTAAAGAAGCAAACTTGCATGGAAACGACACATTTCAGCAGTATATATATAACACATTTAATCTCACCAGTCACTGTAACCAAGTGTTTGATTAATATTCTACAGCTTAAATGTCATTTCATAGTAATTTCATACTTGGTACAACTGGTCAAACGAGTATAGCTGAAGATGAAAAACATAATTAGTTGTATTTTTCCTGGTTAAAGTCACAAGTCTGAAGACACCAGTCAATCACATGGCTAGCTACTCTTGCAATTCGTGGGGATCCTCTGATCAGCCCTCCTCTCCCTCAGGCACGGTCAAACATGCCTGAGCTGACCTGCAGTAACCCATATCACCGGTTTACATCCTCCACTGCACCAGCTAAGTGCCGGT
The DNA here is from genome assembly GCA_025084515.1 of Ancistrus triradiatus. Lineage (NCBI taxonomy): Eukaryota > Metazoa > Chordata > Actinopteri > Siluriformes > Loricariidae > Ancistrus > Ancistrus triradiatus. Next base: position 570,608 of record JAJAGP010000076.1, on the reverse strand, counting down.
CGAGTATTGACTCCATGACTTTAGTTTCGCTCTTAGATTTGTCATCTACGCCGCCCAAGGAGGTTGGGTCCCTTTTTGAGTCTTGGTCCTCCCAAGGTTTCTTCCTATAACACTCAGGGAGTTTTTCCTTGCCACTGTCACCCTAAGCTTGCCCAATTTGGGATTGGACGTAGTTATTAGGAGATAATCTAAACTTGTAAAGTTGCTTTGAGACAATGCTCCATTGTAAAAAGCGCTATAGAAATAGATCTGACTTGACTTGACTATTGAATCTGTCAATACTTGAGTTGTAGCTATGGTTTAATTAGGTTCATTATTTCTGGTCTGAAGAGCAAGCAAAGTGCACACTTCATAGTTTCTGACCTTTATCACCGCTCTGCTGTTTTTGAAACACCATAAATACACTGCACTGTCACATAAAAGACAAATGTGTTTACGAGAAAGAGAGCGAGGGAGCACAGGGTAAGGAAGGATTGAGTGAAGATATGACCCATCTTAAATAGTAACAAAAAACAAAGCGGGTGTCAAAGCTAACACTTAATAAATCAATGTATAGGAAACATGTATGGATTGTATATTTTCCAATTGATATTCTGCATATTCTTTATTATATACACGTTCTACTGGTCACTGCACTTTGTAGTTCCATAACTAGATTCTAGTCCCCTTTACTCTGGTCTGAAATGGTCAGGAAACCCAGAGATCAGGTATTATTTGGGTGGTGGATCATTCTCAGTACTGCACTGACACTGATGTGGTGGTGACGTGTTAGTGTGCGTTTTGCTGATATGATTAGATCAGACACAGCAGTGCTGCTGGAGTTGTTAAACATCTCAGCTGGACTGTAAACAATCCACCAGCCAAAAAATGCCCAGCCGCCAGCATCCTCTGAGCACTGATGAAGGATAAGAGGATGACTAACACAAACTGTGCAGCAACAGATGAGCTACTGTCTCTGACTTTACATCTACAAAGTGAACAATAAGGTGAATAAAAAAGGGCTCTTGCCTGATTCGATATTTGCATTAATGAGCAGGTGTACCTAATAAAGTGGTCGCATGTGCTGCACACGTATGCGTTGTTTATCGTCCACCACCTTATATACCATGCTTAGCAATACTATAAGGGATACTGTACTACGAAAACCGACTGTTCACTTACCGTATAGCATAACCTAACATGTGCTGCTGTAACGTAATCTACGTAATGAACGTAATCAACGTAGGCTAACCAGCGTATGTATAATACACAGTACATGTAGTGGCTAAACCAAATATAGTTGACTTACAAGCTAAACTTTAAAAAACCCGCCATTACACAAGACCTAAGGTTGAGGAAAGTAACGGGAGACATTTTCGAAGCGCCGAAACCAAAATACAGGAAGCACTCGAACCGCTAATGGCAGTCAGCGAAGTAACTATGCTACACACGTACACATTACAGGAGGCTGCATTTCAAATGACTCGCGACTACTCGTAAAAGTGCACTACATAGTCCATAAAATTAGTTTGTTTCTTTTTGGAAAAGGGGCACTAAACACTAACAGGGCACTAATTTGCGACTCAGCCACTGCAAACAAAGCTAAGCCACGCCAACTGTCAAGTTTCAGTGCTTGTTTCGATCCAAGCTTTATCCAGAACATTTCTAGACACTGTAATAATATACCAAACTCACAGCGTTTCGAGTTTATTTAACAATATTAATTAAATAAACATTCTACAAATGACAACTTCCCACCTTCTATTCTGCTTGTTGTCGTCAGTCTCTTTCTCAGCCGCCATACTCAGTTTGAATTTTCCCCTACAAGCACTTTGTCCCGCCCCCTGGCTCTAATTGGTTTGTTTTGAGAGCCAGCCTTCCAATCGTTTAAAGATTCGGGTAGACTCATGAATATTAAACAGTCAGCGCACATGAGCGTAATGTGATTGGCTCATGAGAGAAGACCCGCCTAGTATCGCTACATATATACAGTATATTCGCATGTATGAAGATACTCTACTAAAGTTTAGCATTATAAAGCCTGCTACTGTAATATCCCCTACTCTGTTTTGAGGTTACTTTTTAAACTGCTGCCGCAAGTTAATGTTTTTTTTATTTTTGTGTTAATTATAAAAATAAAGATTTTATTAATTCATTATGATTAATTAGAAATAACATTTATTTGTAAGTCTACAGTATCTATAGGGACCATTACACATGAATGTAATATTAATAACGATATTATTGTAAAATTGTAAAATCAACAAGTGTAAGGGTATTTACAACCCCAAATCTGAAAAAGTTGGGATTGTATTGAAAATGCGTATAAAAACACACAATTACATTTACTTTGACCTTGATTTCATTTCAGACAGTATGAACCAGAGATATTTCTTTTTTTTTTTTTTTTACGCATTTTTTCATTTCAAAATTCTCCACACATTCTCTATTGGGGCCAGTCCAGCACCTGTACCCTCTTCTTCCACAGCCATGTATTTGTAATGTGTGCAGCATGTGGTTTTGCATTGTCTTGTTGAATAATGCATGGACGTCCCTGGAAAAGATGACGTCTTGAACGCAGCTTATGTTGCGCTAAAATCTCAGTGTACGTTTCTGCATTAATGCTGCATCACAGAAGTATAAATGACCTTTACTACGGGCCCTGATCCAACCCCATAGCATGTCAGAGCCTGGCTTTTGGACTTGTACCAGTCTGGATGGTCCTGTTCGTCATTGATTCATAGCACACAGCGTTCATTTTTTCAATAGCTTCTCTCTTTTTAACCATCCTATCTCTCTCTGTATCTTCCATGTAATTAAATTTGACGCACTAGGACCTGAAGGAGGCGCTGCTGCCCCATAACGGCCCTGAAACGATCCTCTGCACCGCTTTAATATACACAAGTGAAAAGATCTCAAATACAGCCAACACATCTAAGATCTCATTTTAAGATTGGTGGAATATTATGACTATTCAACCTGTTTCTATTTTCAGTTCTAAAAATTAAAGTTAGATAGACCTAGAAATTTCTCATAATGAAAGCTTTTTGATGTAGCTATTTATTGGATTTAAGATAAGCTTTAGTCTGCTAACAAAATTAGATTTAAAAAGCTAATTTGGCTAGTACTGCCACGTTTGGTGACCTTTTGTTGGGGTTTTACCAATAGCCCTTTTGTCCTCTGGCTGGTAATGGACTTTGATTTGATCGTATTTCCTTGTGTGAAAATAAATATAAATTTAATTGAGAAATAAATTTTCTGCTGTCCTAACAATTCAGTCATACAGACCAGATGCACATTTGATTGTACCAGTCTGTACTCTCTGTATTTGAGTAGTGTATTAGGACCAGCTACTGCAATAACATTATTTTTATCTTTAGTTTATCTGTACCTCTTGTTGGTAGATGGATGGTAGTTAAGTCATATAGGTTCAGTGACTAAAAAGAATGGAATGAATGACATTTCGCTTTATAGAAATTTGCTGTTATGAGGCTATTTCTCCAAATAGTTGTATGTTTATAGGCTAGTTTTATGCCAGGTTCATAATGACCTTTTGGGGATATTATTTAATTGTCTCATTCATAAATCTCTCGTGACGCCCATGGTATTCTGTATATATTGTGTTTGAATATGTTTTATTCTGTTTTGGATTCTGTATTGAAGCTTTGTTTTTTGCAGGTGACTCATGTAGTTGTAGTACAAACTATGTAGGGTCATGGATCTGTACCTCTTACCCTCAATAAAAGACATCCTGTTTCAAAAATTGAGTGAAAAAAAACTCTTTTAAAATTATTTTGTACTTTTTTTACTGTAAGTACATTTAGTAAGTAGCATGTACTTTTATGCTTCTACTTGAGTAAAATATTTAAACCATACTTCAAATTTTACTCGAGTATTTTTAACAGAGTTGTAGTACTTTTATTTAAGTGAAGAACTTGCGTACCATTTCCACCTCTGGGCACAAAGCAGGACCGACCCTAGACAGGGCGCCGATCCATCGTAGCCTGGAATGAACTGTGATGCTGTATTTAACAGGTTCTTGTATCATGGGTTTTAGGGTGTACGTACATTTTCAGCCACTAGGGGTAGTCCGTGTTCCGCGTACAGCAGCTATTTCGTTGGTTTCCGTTACAGGAGACACGAATCATAGAAAATTCCACACTGAGTGAAGTTGTGCACTTCCCGAAAAGAAATATCAACGTCCAATTAAACGAAATGACTGAAACTCAGAGTCTTAAGCACAGTTTATAATTTATCTCGCAATGCAGCTTTGAAATACACACACACTTTTACAGCATCATGTCCATTTTCCACAATAGGTGATTGACATTTAATGTTTACTGTCACATTGCGAAACAACACCAGAATGGACCATAGGATAACCACAGGTTTCACAACAGTGAAAAAATACATCATTTACATCATTACATCATTTATCTATAGAATTTCGGCCTTTATAAAAAATACTGAAGATCTTACTCATTCCGCATATTTCACATCTACAGAAATGAGCAAAATCAACCAAGAGACTGTACACATTGTCACTTTCACCAGATACGCTTGCAAAAGTACCCTTAAATATATAACTGGTCATTAATGTAGCCTCCCAGGAAAAAATGTACTGTGAATTTTCATAGTGAACAGCTTGACAGTTTTAATGTGAACTTTCACAGTTTGACCATGAAGTTCACAGTTCTATTATGAATGTTGATGGTAATTTGGCCACGTCATGGTTCTACTGTTATTTCATAGTACAACTGTAAACTTTGTGGACTATGAGCTGACCATGAATTATTTCACAGTTGTACTATGAATTTTGGTAGCCACTTCATGGTTCTACTGTCAAATTTCACAGTACATTTTTTCCTGGGCTACAATATTCACTCATTCACTCATATTCCATACCGGCTTAATCCAGTTCAGTGTGTAACCGGAAACACAAATTGCAAGGTGGGAAGCAACATGCATGCGCACACTTACACTCACTCACTCAGAATGGGACACTTCTAGAGATGCAATCTATCACATCTTTGGAATGCAAGAGGAAACTGGGCTACCCAGAGGAAACAGGTAAACACAGGGAGAACTCCAGCAGCAAGGATTCATTAACCAGTTTATCCATATCAAGGTCCTGATGTAGGGAAAAGTTCCTACACAGGGTGTCAGTCCTGCCATGGCACCACACGTTAGTACTGTACTGTAGAACTGTAGTGCAGAAAATCCAACTAATAGCATGTTTTTAGGAGGAAACCCATTAAGTACCCAGGCAGACACAGGGAGAACATGCAAGACTGCTGTCAAACCCAAGCCTCTACATCACTCATGTCGTCCAGTAATGGACACTTTAGGCAACAGGTGTTTGTGCTTTACCAGTTTTGACTGTGAATGGTGCACAATGATTTGATATTCACAGTTGAATGTGAATGAGAATCTCCTTTACATGACCTACCATGGGCACTCAGGTAGTGCATTGTTCTAATATGCTGCAGTGACCTGGGTTTGAATCCCTGCTGTGCCTTTTGGGCAGCTCGAGTATTGCCTGCAGACACAATTTGTTGGGTCTGAGGTTGTGGGATCATTCCCCCAGCTGCAACAGCAACCTCTACACAGCTCTATGGACTGGAAACCCAGATTTCATCCATGTGCTCATACAGCACAGTGCTAATGTGCTAACCCAAAACCACAGGAACCTGGGTACAGGTCCTGACAGTGCCTTCTAGTCACATGCAGACAAGATCACCTGTAAGATCACAAGGTAAGCCGGCCCCTGCCAGCCTGTGATGGACTGGTTCACTGGTGATGGACTACCTGCACTGGAATGAATTCTGAGCAAACGATGAAACATCCCCGCCTTTGCTGCTGGATAGATCCCTGGCCCATGGCAAACCCTGACTTGGATTAAGCAGGTTGATTGTTTAGATTTATTTGAGCTTCACATGAGCATTGACTGTGTTTACTGTATATCCACTTACTAATCCGATAAGTGCAGAAAATCAGATTTTGTCAGTACTTTGATCAACGAGTTGACATGCACTTGAGTAATCAGATAATGGGAAATGTGTCTTGATGCATGCTCAATGATCTAGGTAAGAAAATCCAAGAAGTTGAATCTGTTCATCTGGACAAAATCTATGTCCAGATGAACAGATTCAACTTCTTGGAATGGGAAATGTGGTTATAATCGGGTTTCAACTAACCAGCCAATAATCTCACAGAAGGATGTGACAAACTTCTTAATTTCCTCAAGCATGTACTGCATTAAAGAGGCTCCCCAAAATGTTTGGTAGTCGTTTCATGGAAGCTGCGCTTAATTCCAGGGTTACCGGAACCCCTGAGAGAAACAAGCAACCAGGTTTATAGAAACAAGCCCAAAAGAAGCTAAATTTCTTAGAATAAGAGAACCTGGCAACCATGTTTGAGTCTCCTAGCTGCCTTCGGCACAGCTCTACACTCTATCAGTGTCTATTATGGTTGAGTGCAGACGAAGAAAGCAGGGAAGGAAATCAGAGTAAGGATATACAAGTGCTGAGACCACTTCACTGCAAAAAACAAAGTCTACGCAAGTGAAATAATCTTATACCAAGATAATACATTTTTCTTTGATAATAATTGTCTTACAAGGCACTGAAAGTATGAGATTGTTTTGCTTATTTTTAGATGGATTGCCTTGATCATCCTCACTTAGAAATTTTACCTGAAGTAAGTAATTCATTCATTTATATTCTTATCCACTTTTTAGGGCTCAAATTAAGCACAAAAAGTAAACAGTCAAGTTATTTAGACTTTTGTCCGAATTTCAGACGTTAAATCGGAGCTTTTCACTTGATTTAAGAATAGTATTAGTATATTTGCTTATTTTAAGAAATCTTGCTAAGTAAAATTGGCTTACTTTATTGGCAGATTTTTTGCTTAATATAAGCATTTTAATCTCATTTTTGATATATTTCGAATCAGATTTTTTGCAGTGTTGAATAATCAGATACCTGTTACCCAACTGAATGCACTCAGTGGGTATTTGTGACGCATGTCTTTGGAATGTGAGAGGAAACTGAAGCACTCGGAGTAAACCCACACGGACATGGCCCATGCAAACTTCACACAGGCGGAATCCAAGGTTGGGGCCGAACCAAACTGAATGAACTTTGAATAAAGGAATGTAGTGTCTAGACAGAAATTGAACCAAATTATTTCCTTTTCACACAAATCCTCTTAACAGCTATGATAGAGGACAAATGAAAGACTTTCAGGCTGTTGTGCTGACCATTCCCATTGAATTCTGGCTGATTACGCTGGTGGCTGAAGCTGGGTTCTTGTTTCGGCTCGCACGCAAACACTTTGGCCGGCGAGCTCCCATGGTCTCCGAGCATGCTTTACGGAACACGTTGGAAGAGATGCAGAAGAGTATGGGGTCCAGCGCACTGTTGATGTACCACAGAGGCAGAGACAGGTAGGACTTGAGGACTGTGTAAACTGTTAGGACCGTTCCAGACCAGTACTCCATGTACACCTGCATGAGTGAGGACGCAATGTCTGGGAAGTTGCAAACAAAGAAAGCCACCACGACTGCACCTGGAAAAGGGGAAAGAAGAGCTTACAAGGTGACCACATGTCCTGTTCTCGCGCCGGATTTCTAACTTGAAGAAAAATGGCAGGGATTTGGCTTTGCTTTCTACAGTCGATGTGCATGTGTCTGTGTCATTGCCTTATTGTGACTCTTCTCTTTAGGTTCCCCCTTCTTGCACCCAATTGGTTGATTATGTGTACACCCTGGAATGCGTAAGGAAGCACCACACCACAGCAACGGCTTGATTGATGAGTGTGTTGCATGTCGCAAAAAGTATAGCTTAGCACATCAGGGTTACCAGTATTTTTATGCCTGCTGGTGACTTCAGTTCTCAATAAAATTAAAGCTTGGCCATGACTTATTAAGGCATGGGAACAAGATCATTAAGGCAAGGGAATGAGATGATTAAGTGAGGGGACGACTTGGAATGCCGCAACATTTAGTCGTGGCCTTAGTTTGGTAACATAAGGCATAGGACATATTTTTGATTTATTGATACCTTATGATTGTGCAAGAAAGGCAAGACTGGCTTTCAGATTGATATTTCAACAGGCCTACAATTTAGAAAGATACTAAGCCATTCCCTTGCTTTGCTTATCTCATTCCCACGCCTTAATGATCTAGTTCCCACACCTTACTAACTCATTTCTAGGCATTAGGATCTCATACTCACACCTAAATAATTCTTTAATTTTATTAAGAAGAGATGTCACCAGCAGGGCTCCATAGTATTCTTTGGCTTTTGTTGTGAAAAGAAACAATGTTATTTAAAAGGTTGTAAATGTTAAAGTTCTGTGGATCTATTTTGTAAGGCTGTTGAAAGCTGAATGAAAACAAATAAGATTATTTGGCCATATATATCCCATAAAGGCATTTATTGTGTTCTGGTAAATTCTGGCTAATTTGGTATTTGCCTTTGTTATAACTATGGTTTCTGTCATCTGCCTAACACATGGCTTAGTTTATTTTTAGGTAATGTATTCACATTTGTAACATCTGTGATACTATGGTTAGATCTGATCAGCCATTGACAATGAAAGGAATTAAAACATTGTGCAATTGTTTTGATTTCCGATATTGTCTGACCGAATATAGAATATAAATGGAATCAACTTCAAATTCTGTGATAATGCCTAGGAAATCGACTGGTGATATCAAACATTTTAAAATACAGTACTTTATAAATGGATTTTAAGGACCACCAAGGACTGAATCTTGATTCAAACACAAAAAGTGGGTTAAGACTAACTGTTTATGTAATAAAGTTCAAGGTGCCATCACATATTTGGCAACCTCCAGACCCCTACCTCCCACCCTCCTTTGACGATGACCACCTGTCTACCCTTATTGCCCTCTTGTTTGAAACCCAAAATATGATCACCCTAGCTTAGACAATGTATTCCATTAAAAGGAATAATACAATAAGGACACTTGAATAGATAACAGAGTAAATGTACCAAAAATATACTAATATACAGTCATGCTGTTCATTTCTTCTACCAGCTGCCCCAGCATTCTAAGGCTTCAGGTTGACCACCTTATTTCACCACCACCAATACAATACGTATTGTGTCTCCAATCAAAGTATATATGTTTCAGAATCCTGCTTCTGTCAGCCTGGATCCTGACCACATGCTGTATCCCAGTTTTCCGAGTTTCCTGCATCTACCAACTCCACTGGTGTCACCAGTCCTACCAGTCCTGTGTCATTCAAAGAAAGTACACCAAAGTTATAAATACAGGTACACAGGTATGTGCCTCATAACGTCCATTTGCATAGTCTGATAAGGTTCTTATGTGGGACTGTGGTAGTCTAGCGGTTAAGGTACTGGACCCACCTCTGCCAAGCTGCCACTGTTGGGTCCTTGAGCAAGTCCCTTAACCCACAATTGCTTGGATTGTAAGACTGTACCAATTGTAAGTCGCTCTGGATAAGGGCGTCTGCTAAATGCTGTAATTGTAAATTGTAAATTCTTATGTTTATTATTAAGGTAATTAACCTCATATGTTACCTTGCCAGATACATTAACTGTTGTATTACATCTGTTGTAATGACACATGTATTAGAACGTTTTATTAAACTCATGCAGCATCACTGTGAGCATACTGAATGCTGAGCAACCTTTAAGAAGCTCTCTTCTCTCAACCTATTTTCCAGCTCTCTTCTGAAACACCTGCTTAATTTGCACAAACAGCTGTCACATAAAAGACAGAACACATGGTAAGGAGAGGCTGAGCGAATAAAGGGGCTGCATGCAACTTTGCAACAAATAAAGAATTCACCCATAAGATTTTGAAAAACATTTTAATCTTATAGAGTTAAAAATAGAAATCCAAATTTATTGGCCATTGGTACACTCAGTTGCTTTATTATGACCCCCTCCTTGTTTCTACACTCAATCAGTTTCACTTACAATATAAATGCACTTTGTAGTTCTAAAATTACTGTAGTCCATCTGTTTGTCCACATATTGTGTTCGTCCCCGTTACTCTGTTCTATAACGTTCAGGACCCCCACAGGGCAGGACCCTCCAGCAGTGCTGCTGGAGTTTTTAAGCACTGTGTTCACTCACTATGCACTCTATTAGACACATCTACCATATTTCTCCACCTTGTAGATGTAATGTCAGAGACAGTAGCTCATCTGTTGTTGCACAGTTTGTGTTATTCATCCTCTAATCCTTCGTCAGTGCTCACAGGATACTGCCTACAGAATGCTGGTGGCTAGATATTTTTGGTTAGTGGACTATCTCCCCCAAAACTATGCATAAAGTGTTGGTAAGCATGTGTATAGTAAGTCAAGTCAAGTCAGATTTATTTATATAGCGCTTTTAAACAATGGAGCATTGTCTCAAAGCAACTTTACAATTTTAGATTATCTCCTAATAACTACGTCCAATCCCAAATTGAGCAAGCCTAGGGCGACAGTGGCAAGGAAAAAATCCCTAGTTCTAGGAAGAAACCTTGGGAGGACCAAGACTCAAAAAGGGACCTAACCTCCTTGTATGTGTTCAGACAATGGACAGATTGCCTAACTTATAGTTTCACAGAATGTATCATGGATGTTAATTGCCACATAGCTCGGCTGTGTTTTCAAAGAAAGTTCACCTATAAAAAAAAAAAACTCATGCCCACTTTGTAATTGTATGATATCCAACCTCCAGTATTGGAGATTTCAAGTTCCTGACTCAGCCTCCAACTTCTGGCTAATTACTTTCCACTCTTGCCTCATATCATATCACAACACAGCAGAGACTCACCCATTAGTCTCAATGCCCTTTTCTCCTGAAGCAGCAGCTTCCCATTCTGGAGGCGTTGTGCATTTCCTCCTCCAGTTACTGCCCTGGTGATGCCCATGGCCATACGCTGGTGGCTATTGTAGCGGAAGTGAGCGATGATGAGTATGTAGAGAGCGAAGATGCACAAGAGTGGCACCAAGAAGCAGAGAATTCCCCTGAAAAGTAGCGCACCCTTGTAAAGAGGGGAAGGCTCCTTCTCAGTCATCTCACACATGGTGGACACTACAAAAGCTGTGTCGGGTGACGCCGCCCCATAGTCCAGGATGCAGGCTCGAGCATGCCTGTAGACGAGGGCAAAGGGCACCGAACTGCCCAATGCCACCAGCCAGATCCAGCCTAGAAGACAGGGCAAGCGGGACCTCCTGAGACTGCCGAGGGACCACATGGTGTGGCAGATGGCCATGTAGCGCTCGGTAGTAAATGCCAGGATCACCCAGCTGGTCGTGGTACAATACATCTGGCGCACCATGAAGTAAGCCTTGCACAAAGGCTCCCCAAGTCTCCATGGGTAGCTTTCCCAGTAATAGCGGTAAACAGTGATGGGAATAGTCAGTAACTGAAGAATGTCAGACAGAACCAGGCTGAGCAGGTACAGTTGAATGGCGCTGGCCTTCATGCGAGCATCGCTGAGCAGCGTAAGCATGCTGACGCCATTGGAGAGGACACCAAAAACAAAGAGGATGCTGTAGAAGGTCGTCATTGGGATAGCCACGTGGTAGGGTTCCCGTTTGGTCACACTGATGTACAGGTCAGGAGCCGAGCTCGGGCTGGCATTGCAGGAGAATTGGAACGGCAGCGACGATTCATTCATGTCGAAAGCCTTAATAGTCAGAACGGCAAAATGTTGTCAATTCCAAAGAAGGGTGAAGAACCCTGAGAAGAAAAAGGTTGCCAAACTGTAACAACAGGACGCATTCACATTAATTCTGCTGAGCCAGTTTTAGCATCTGAAAACGTCAAGTCAGATTTATTTATACAGCGCTTTTTACAACGGAGCATTGTCTCAAAGCAACTTTTAAATTTTAGATCATCACATAATGACACACAACTGAGTCCGAACCTGCAGGCCATTTATAAATATAATCGAAAATGCCTCAAAATGTAATTAATTCACTCAGTCATTTTCATAATCCAGTTCAGGATCACAGGGGAATCAGAGCCTAATCGGTAGCACAGAGAGCAAGGCAAGAACTCACCCTCAACAGGGTGCCAATCCATTGCAGGGAACACGCACTCTCTGTGACATATTAGATGCACCAGTTGACCTAATGCATGTCTGTGGAATGTGCGAGGAATCTCTGGAGCTGTGAGGTGACAGCACTAACCACTGCATTACCGTTCCATCTTACAAAAACAAACAAAAAACCTGTACTAAAAATTTTAAATGTCTTAATGTTAACTGAGAGAAAATACCATTGTTACCATTCTATTAGTTACTTCACACGCTTTTAAATGACAATTAAATTGCTAATTATTTTGATTTTCATTGCAATAATTACAGACTGCCAGTGATTATACTTGGAGAACAAATCTAACAGGTGGTTTTAAAACTTGTTCAGTACATAGTGACCAGTACCATACACTTTTCTAGAATGGCAGTTATGTTGTAAGACACAGTTAGTAGAGGAACGTCTCTGCCGAAAATGCGAACAGACTTACCGTGAAGTATAAAGCAGCTCAGTGTGAATGATGTGCATCCAAGTCTGATCCAACCACCAAATGAACGACTCAGTGGGAACATTTTCATCCCTCAACCCTGTCTCTCTCTCTCTCTCTCTCTCTCTCTCTCTCTCTCCCCCATTCCTCCTCACTCTCACATGCTCCATCTCACCATCCCCTTCTCCACCAGCTGAATTATTGCAATTGGCATTTTTCACGTCAGTGAACAAAGGAAAATGGAGACCTCTAATATAGCACCTGAGATTACTGTATTATTATTGTTCTTCTAAGGTTCAAGTCAAGTCAGATTTATTTATATAGGGCTTTTTACAATGGAGCATTGTCTCAAAGCAACTTTACAATTTTAGATTATCTCCTAATATCTACGTCCAATCCCAAACTGAGCAAGCCTAGGGCGACAGTGGCAAGGAAAAACTCCCTAAGCGTTATAGGAAGAAACCTTGGGAGGACCAAGACTCAAAAAAGGACCCAACCTCCTTGGGCAGCGTAGATGATAAATCTAAGAATGAAACTAATTTATCTAAACTAATAAGTCATGGAGTTATAGTTCAAATAAAATGTGAAATATGCACATCGGCATTAAGTAGTCCGATACGCAGTCACTCTAGGATCCTGAGTCTAAGCAGGAAAGTCCTTGGCGGCAATTCGTCCCCAGATAACTGGAGGAGGGTGAGGGTTACTACCCTCTGATGTGGTCCGGGTATGGTGGGACTGGAGCTGATGACAGATGGAAATTTTTAAATGGAAATTGAGGTTAGTACTGCAATGTGGATCTATCTTTATTACTATAAATACCTTTCATATTCATAACGTTATGGGACAAGTCACTCACACTTTCTTCTCCACTTAATCCTGAAGAAGGTCCAGGGAGAGCTGGCGGCATGGGGTGCAAGGCAGGAACAACCCTAGACAGGATGCCAGTCCATCGTAGGGCACATGCACTCACACAATAGGGATACTTCAGAGATAGCAATTGACCAAATACGCATGTCGCTGGACTGTGGGAGGAAACCACCCGGAATAAACCCGTGCAGACACGGGGAGGACATGCGGACTCCACATAGAAGGAACCCAGACCGCTCCATCTTGGTGCCCCCTGAACCTTCTCTGCAACAGAGCTACCCACCGAGCCACCCCTTTATGTGTCAAGTGTAAAAGGGTATTATAATAGCATAATAGCAAAGGGTAATATAAAATAACATTATATCTATATATAAAATATATATCATATATTTTATGTCATTTTCTGTAGGGCGTCATGGTGGCACAAGTGGATAGCATTGTCACGTCACAGATCCAGAGATCCTTTGGATGCCTCTGTGGAGTTTGCATGTGCTCCCATTGTCTGCATGGGTTTCCTCCCGGTACTCTGGTTTCTCCCCACATTCCAAAGACATGCATTAGGTTCATTGGTTTCTCTAACTGTTGTCCATGTGAGTGAGTCTTCTGTGTGTACATATGATATATGCCTTGCGATGGATTGGCACCCTGACTAGATTAGGTGCCCCTGAATGGGATTAAACGGCCATGAAAATGAATGCATGAATAACTTTCTGTAAAATACTTTTCAGAAACCCTTTTATGCCGCAAGAATTGATTGCAGTTTGAACCTTGAACTTGAATATATTGGTATGGCCTTTCAGAATAATTTTTCTGTTCAGAAAGAGGATTTAACTCCATTTGCACCTTCACATAAAGCATCTATCTGATTTGCTATTAATTCCCATCAAATTATTTAACACAGTTTAGATGTAGGAGAATGAGACTAATCAATATAAAATGATACAGGAAAAAATTGTTTGAATCATCAGCATTCATAAACTGAACGTACGTCCAGTGACATTTTTGCATGAGCCAAGGACTGCAAGTTTCTCTAAGCTCCCAAACTATTCAACAGCATTATTGTGAGTTAGCCATTTGCTTTAGTTAAAAAACACTGGAGGTTTAATTAGAGGCATTCATTCACTCATTCACCTCAACCAAACCCAATCAGACTTGTTCCATGACTGAAGTGAATCACAGAATCTTTCCTTTATTGTTCCTCTCCATAATGACCGTTTGTTGCTTTCATCTACATATCCTAACATGGTGTTAGTTAGATGCTGTTCTTGAACTGTAGGCTATTTGCACTAGCGTGAGGAATCCTGAGTATCTGGAGAGAAACAATAGACGGAACATACCAAACTCCACACAGACAGCACCCAGAGTAAAGGATCGAACCCCGGTCACCGGATCAACCCAATAACACAAATTATATTGGTTATCTGTTTATATCTAATTCATTCTTTTCAGTTTTTTAAATACTGCATACCAATTTTTCTGTTATTTCTGGTTGTATTCTAATAAATAGACTAAGAAATAATTATATATGGTCATTATATCATTGCTAAAACAAATGGTATATGTAATCTAATAGTGGCCTAAGACATTTGCACAGTAGCCTACTGTGTGATACGTTCTTCAGTGATAACCCAATAAGAGTGAAATCTCAGTTGTCAGCAACACTCATGTCAAACTCACATAAATCCAAGTCAAGTGAGATTTTTGTTGCCATTAGGTTGTAATATGACTGTACAGGCACCTTTGGACTAATAATATACAACCCCAAATCAGAAAATGTTGGGATGGTATGGAAAATGTAAATAAAAATATATGCAGTGTTCCTTACATTTACTTTTATTTATTTGCAGACACTACGGACACAAGATGTTTCATGTTTTTTTTTCTGGTCAACTTCATTTAATCTGTTAATAAACATCCTTTCCTGCATTTCAGGCTTGCAACACATTCCAAAAAAAGTGGGGACGGGGCAATTTAGAGCTAATTATGAAAGAAAAAAAATAATTATGTGACTTAAAGCAGGTGATGTCAACAAGTGATTATAATCATGATTTGGTACAAAAGCAGCATCCATGAAAGGCCGAGTCTTTGAGGACTAAAGATGGCCAGAGGATCTCCAGTTTATCAACAAATCTATAAGAAAATTACTGAAACACTTAAAAACCAATGTTCCTCAAAGAAAGACTGAATGGATTTCCATATTTCTCCCTCTACATTGCATATTATCATTAAACAATTCAAGGAATCTGGAAGAATTTTAAGTGCATAAAGAGCAAAGGCACAAGCCTAACCTGAACACCCGTGATCTCTGATCACAGACGGCACTGCATCAAGAACCGTCATTCATCAATAGCTGATGGAACCACATGGACAAGGGATTACTTCATCAAGCACTACAATTCAAAGTTACATTCACAAATGCCAAAAACTTCACTACGCAATAAAAGAGGCTTTATGTAACCATGTCCTGAAGTGGCATTGACTTCTCTGGGCTCTGAGGCATCTAGGATGGACCATCACACAGTGGAAACATGTATTGTTGTCAGATCAATCAGTATTCCAGATCTTTTTTGGAAAAAATAGACACTGCGCTGCGGACCAAAGACAAAAAGTCCATGTCATGCTATGGGTTTGGTCAGGGCCCTTGGTAAAGGTCATTTACACTTCTGTGACGCAGCATTAATGCAGAAAAGTACACAGATTGTAGAGCAACATAAGCTTCCTTAAATACGTCATCTTTTTTTAGGGACGTCCATGCATTTTTCAACAAGACAAATCAGAAAAAAGTTAGGACTGAAATATGTAAATTCCTTCCAGTCTTTGAGGAATATTATCTTTAAACATTTCAATCATTTTTTCATACATTTCTTGATAAACTGGAGATCCTCTGCCCATTTTTACACCTCAAAAACTCAGCCTTTCGTGGATGCCGCTTTTGTACCAAATCATGATTATAATCACTTGCTGACATCACCTGTTTGAAATCACATTGTTATTTCGTTTTTTTTTACCTCATTACTAGCCATAAATTGTCCCTGTCCCAATTTTTTTTTAATATGTCGCAGGCCTGAGATGCAGGAATGGATGTTGACCAGAAAAAAAAATGAAATATCTCAGGTTCATACTGCCTGAAATGAAATAAAAGCCAAAGGCAATGTAATAAACACTGTGTTTTTTATCTGCATTTTCCGTACCATCTCAACTTTTTCTGATTTGGGGTTGTACATGAAACCATGAAATTCTTTCCATAAGCTTTACGCAGCACATGCACTGGCACAGTGGAAGAGAATGTATCCCACAAAGAACAGAACCAGCATATTTTCAATACAGAATGCAGTACATCTAGTCTTCGTCCCAAAGCAAACAGCACTTAAATCCCTTGAAACCTCCCTCCATCTTGATCACATGACAATCTCAAGTGGATGCCAAAGTGTGCGTTTCCATGGAGATAATTCATTTGTATTGTAGGTTTCATTAAACAGACATGTCAGGAGAAAAGGCTGGGAAATGGATTTCTCCCAGAGTATCTTATGCTGGGGTCACCTTCATCTATTCTAATGACCTTAAACTTTAATAAAGAGCCAGAATATAAGGCTGTAGAAAAAAAATCTTTCACTCTGTTTCTTTTCTTTTGATTACTTTCACTAATTTGATGGCCTTTTTTGTCCTGGAGCACTTTATAGGATAATGATGATTATCAGATCTGCAATCATCATATTAGAAAGCACAGACATCATCTTCATTATGCTAGATTGCCAGATTTTAATGAAGAGCTTAAGGTAACGGAGGCATAGAGGAACAGGGAGTTCGTTTGTACCAAAATCACAGGGAACGCACAATAGAACAACTTAAATTCCAAGGAAGGTGGAGTGTAAGCTGTGGTTTTTCTCCCAAACTTTTGGAAATATATACAATCATACAGCCAGCACTCGATTGCATTGCAACTCGATTACCATACTGAACCTGTTTACCTCCTATGCTCAACCGTATCTCATCTACGTCTCCAGGCTAGAGGCGACCTAACAGGGTAACTACAGCCCCCAACAAACGCATCCGTTCGCTCCAATATTGCAGTCACTTACATGTATCATCATTAAATTCTCACATAACAAAGAGTCATTCAATTCCAACAACAGTTACATTAAACTACAGTTGGGCAAATCATTAACACAAAGCTTATTTTATATGAAAGTTTTGAATCTCTCATGTAATTTATTTAATAACGTATAGAAAGTGAAAAACAAATACAAAGTGGTTAGGTCATTGGCGTACTGAGGGTGCTGCTGCTCAGCTCAGTCAGCTGGCTGCTGTCCAGATGTCCAGCATCTGCGGAAGATGTTGCGGATGATATCGTACCGCCTATCGTTTGACAGGGGGGAAATTTTTTTTCTAAATTCAGAATACGTTTTCTGCTGAATGAGTCAGATTCCTGTTGTAAAGTTGGGAAATCGTAAAATGGCGAGTACCCATATATACAGTATATTGAAATGTGGGATCGGCTGGGGGCCGAGGACAGGACAAAGGACAAAAGCAGCGGTGAAATCATTTATAAAATGAAAGGACAAAAAAATGGCACACGTGGGGCATACAAAGATTAAAGCAGCAAGCAGACAATACAACTGTCACAGCCAAAAGACAAACAATCAAATTCAATACCGCAGTTTATACCAGGCAGCCATAAACATCACAGCATAGCCCTCCATCAAAGGCGCAGCTCCTGAGGTGCCGTGACAAAGAACGCACAGAGACACATGCAAGCTTCACAACACAACCTCCAAACACACGTGGACCATTTTAAACAAAAACACAACCTAGTTGATAGTGACAGATTTTTGAGCAGATGTACCTTTTTCCAGGTTTTAGCCCCCCTTTGTTTTGGTCATGAGGCTCTGACATCTGCCCCCTAGAGAAAATATGGAGCAGGTGAAAGCACTCCATTTCAGGGGTGGATAGGGATAGCTATTGCAGCACCAAGGGGGCGATATCCACCAACCATGTTTCCAGCCCCATGCTTCACAGTAGGTATGGTGCAACTCAGCATTCTTCTTCCTCCAAACATGGCAAGCTGAGTTGTGACAGGGGTTTATTTACAGTGGACATGGTGAAAAACATAAACAGACCAAGCAAACCAAAACTAAGAATAGTTACAAAAGCAACCAACATCCAATACCACATGAAACAAGCTAACAGGCTAACAAAATAAACAGAGAGACTAAACCTAGGACAAGTAACCAGAGAAAACTAGAAACTACACAAAAGAACAGAGACTATGACACAAAAACAAAGAGACAAACCAGGATGGAAGACAGGAGCAGATGGAAGCCAAGGCAAACCACAATGTGAAGAAGCCTGACAAAGGAAGTGCACAGGAAGAGGGGTATATAGGAAAGACCAGCAGGTGGCTACAGCCCCACCTGCTGTGGAGGAAGAAGACAACAGGGGGAGCTACATAAAATGGATACAAGCTGGAGGGCTTGTATCACCATTACATCTGCAATTTTCTTCCTGGTGTCCTTCGACAGCTCTTTGGTCTTGGCCATGGTTGAGTTTGGAGTCTGACTGTTTGAGGATGTGGACAGGTGTCTTTTATACAGATAACAAGGTCAAACAGGTGCCATTAATACAGGTAATGAGTGGAGGACAGAAGAGCTTCTTAAAGAAGTTTTTACAAGTCTGTAAGAGCCAGAAATCTTTCTTGTTTGTGGGTGACCAAATATTTATTTTCCACCATGATTTACAATTACATTCTTCAAAAATCCTACAATGTGATTTCCTGGATTTTTTTTCTCATTTTGTCTCTCATAGTTGAAGTGTACCTATGATGAAAATTACAGATCTTTCTCATCTTTCTAAGTAGGAGAACTTGCTCAATCAGTGGCTGACTACCGATAAATACTTTTTTGCCCCACTGTATGTATATATACATACATACATATATACACTGCTCAACACTTAAACAACACAATATAACTCCAAGTAAATCAAACTTCTGTGAAATCAAACTGTCCACTTAGGAAGCAACATCGATTGACAATCAATTTCACATGCTGTTGTGCAAATGGAATAGACAACAGGTGGAAATTATTGGCAATTAGCAAGACACACTCAATAAAGGAGTGGTTCTGCAGGTGGGGACCACAGACCACTTCTCAGTACCTATGCTTTCTGGCTGATGTTTTGGTCACTTTTGAATGTTGGTGGTGCTTTCACACTCGTGGTAGCATTGAGAACGGATCTACAAACCCACACAAGGGGCTCAGGTTAGTGCAGCTCATCCCTGATGGCCATCAATGCGAGGATGTGCAAGAAGGTTGCTGTGTTTGTCAGCGTCGTAGTGTCAGAGGCTGGGCGCTACCAGGAGGACAGGCCAGTACAATCAGGAGAGTGGAGGAGGCTGTAGGAGGGCAACAATCAAGCAGCAGGACCGCTTACATTCTGCCTTGTGGGCAAGGAGGGAACAGAGGAGCAAGCAGAGAGACCGCAAAAATGACCTCAGCAGGCCACCAATGTGCAGGTGTCTGGCATAAATGGGTTAGAAACCGACTCCATGAAAATGGTATGGGGCCCCCCGAGTCCCAAGATGGGGGTTGTGCTTCACAGCCCCCAAACACCGTGCAGGACGCTTGGCATGGGCAGAGAACACCAGGATTGCAAATTCGCCACTGGTGGCCATGTGCTTTCACCGATGAAAGCAGGTCACACTGAGCCATGGGACCAGAGTGTCAAAGTTGGAGACGCGTGGAGAGGCGATCTGATGCCTGTTGTAAACATCCGTAAGACCAGGGACGGTTTGGAAGTGGGTCAGTAATGGTGGGGTGGCAAATGGCATTTCTTTGGCGAGCCCGCACAGCCCTCCATGTGTCGCCAGAGGTAGCATGACTGGCAATTATTACCGAACGTGAGATCCTCAGAGGGATTATTTGTGAGACCATATGTGGTTTCCGTGCGGTTGGCCTGGTTCCTCCTAATTGCAGGAACAATGCTAACCTCATGGTGGCTGGGAGTGTGCAGCAGTTCCTGCAAATGAAGGCATATGATGATATGGACTGGCCTGCCCATTCCCCAGGACCTGATCGGACTGAGCACATATGGGTCTAGCCCTCCACCAACGTCACGTTGCACCCAGGACGTCCAGGACGTTGGCGGATGCTTTAGCCAGGTCTGGCGAGGAGATCTTCTCAGGAAGGACCATCCGCAACCTCATCAGAAGCATGGCACACAGTACACACACACCAAATAAATATATAATATAATATAATATATATAGAACGAGAGATAATCAGTGCAGGAACAGACAGACCAGACAGACAGACAGACAGGACACACCCACACAGCTGAGGACAACCAAACAGGACACACCACACACAGCACAGGATCAGACAGAGAGAGAATATAATAATATATATATATTAATTATATATATATATATATACAGTCGTATGAAAAAAGTTTGGCCAACCCTGATAATTTTTCATGTTTTAGTTTATTAATATTGGGTTGTTTCAGCATCACGCAACTTGAGTAAATACATCAGATAGCAGATGAACACAGGGGATATTTGAGAAGTGAAATGAGTTTATAGGTTTACAGAAGTGTGCTAGTAATGATTCAAACAATTAGGCAGGTGCATAATTTGGGCACCCAACAGAAAAATTACATCAATATTTAGTAGATCCTCCTTTTGTAGAAGTTACAGCCGCTAAACGCTTCCTACAGCTTCCAGTCTGGATTCTGGTTGAAGGTGCTTTGGACCATTCTTCTTTAGAAACATCTCCAGTTCAGTCAGGTTTGATGGTTTCCGAGCATGGACAGCCCACATTTTCAGTAATATTCATGTCTGGGGACTGAGATTTCCATTCCACAACGTTGTACTGGTTCCTCTGCATGAATGCCTTACTAGATTTTAAGCAGGGTTTAAGGTCGTTGGCCTCGGTGCAACTTTGTCACTGATTCTTGAACATTGTTCTCAAGAATCTGGAGATATTAACTGGAATCCATGCGACCCTCAACTTTAACAAGATTCCTAGTACCTGCACTGGCCACACAGTCCCACAGCATGATGGAACCGCACCAAATTTACTGTGGGTAGCAAGAGTGTTTGTCTTGGGATGATGTGTTCCTTTTTTCCGCTCCTTGTTTAGTCCAAATAACTCAATTTCGTTTCATTCAGTACAACAGCACTTTTCCAAAATGAAGCTGATGGTCCAAATTGTGCTGTAGCACACCTCAAAGGACTTGTTTGTGGCGTGCCTGCAGAAAAGGCTTCTTCTTGCATTACTCTCCATACAGCCTCTCCTGTGCAAAGTGCGCTGTATGTTGAACGATGAACAGTGACCCACTGCCAGCAAAGATTCAGGTGTAGGTTTGTAGGTATTTGTAGGGTGGCCTGTGGCTTTTGACATGACTGTTATCCACCCATCCTTCGCCTCTTGCTATCTGAAGATTTTTCTTGGTCTGCCACTTCGGGAGTTCCTTAACTAGAATGTGGCCGGTGGTTTCCATTGCCCTCACTATGTTCCTCACAGTGGAAACTGACAGCTGAAATCTCCTGAGAGAGCTTTTCCCTTTCCCTGAATCTTGATGTTGTTGAACAAAATACCTTTGTCTTTAGGCCCATTTGAGAGTTTTTGAGGCTCACCATGTTGCCACTCTTCAGAGGAAGATGCAAAGAGGAGAAGAGAAAAACTTCCAATTGGCCACCTTAACACTTTCTCATAGTTGGATTCACTTGTGTATGTAGATCAAGGGTCAATGAGCTTACAAAACAAATTTTGTGTTCCAATATTTAGTGCTAAAGGTATTCAAATGACAAGGGTGCCAAAATTTATGCACCTGCCTAATTTTGTTTGAATAATTACTGCACACTTTCTGTAAAACCTATAAACTTAATTTCACTTCTGAAATATCACGGTGTTCATCTGCTATATGATATATTTACCTGAAACTGCTGAGCTGGACAACCAATGATTTATAAAGAAAAATCATGAAAATTATCAGGGGTGCCCAAACTTTTTCATACGACTTATAGTATATATATATATATATATATATATATATATATATATATATATATATATATATATATATATATATATATATATATGTAAATAAATCATTTTAATTATATACACTGTCTTGTATGTGATAGCTTTTCTTATATTCTGTTTTATAACACACTTCGTAATATTACATGGTCTTTAATGTATCAGTCTATTATACTTAAGTTTATTTATTATATTTTCTTTAAATATGTTCTCTCTAATTTTGATTCTGTTTATTTAAACTATTACTACTCATTAATAAGGTTTAATTTATAGTTTAATTCTTGCATCTAACATCTAGGCCACACGAGGTTTGGTCCATTTTTGTCTTTT
The DNA here is from genome assembly GCA_025084515.1 of Ancistrus triradiatus. Classification (NCBI taxonomy): domain Eukaryota; kingdom Metazoa; phylum Chordata; class Actinopteri; order Siluriformes; family Loricariidae; genus Ancistrus; species Ancistrus triradiatus. The sequence goes on along the minus strand of JAJAGP010000076.1, from coordinate 547,872 downwards.
GGTCCTGCCAATGTTTCTTCCTTATAATGTTTAGGGAGTGTTTCCTTGCCACTGTCACCCTAAGCTTGCTCAGTTTGGGCTTTGGGTGTAGATAATAAATTATATAAAATTGTAATGCTGTTCTGAGACAGTGCAATCCATTGTAAAAAGCACTACAGAAATTAATCTGATTTTGACTATTTTAATATTTTCTTATATCATTTAATATAATTTTTAAGATCTCAGCTTTAAGGTGAATGGACGTTGATCGCATAGTCGTTAAATGGTGCTTACCTGTATTTGATGCATAAGCTGTGCACGAAGTATACATGTCGAGGGCTGGTTGGTTTGGACCCAAACAGAGAGATATTGGCCTTACCCTGTGTGAGCATTAGAGGCAAAACAGGCCTATATGGTAGTCCTGGAGATTTAATATATTGTATTTATAATAGCAGGTTTTTGAGGTTATTATTATTATTACAATGACACACATAAAAGGGTTGGTGGGTATTAAGGTGACTCTAGCACTCTCATTGATAAGAACTGATGAAGAGTAGGAAAGTCAAAGTCAGGTCTCCCACAGGATCTGGGTTATTACAGCTTAACCTGTATTTTTCAAACAAAGCAATGCCCATTTTAAATCCTTGCATACTAATGTGAATAATGAATGGCAGGTTAGAGGAACACTTCAATTATCTACTGTTTCTAGCTTATTCTCAATGCGGCGAGCTGTCTGATGTCTTTTTGTTTCCATGCAGGGTAAACACACACACACTTTGTTCCTGAAGTGCTCTGGACATGGTTCTCTCAGAGTCCTCGGAGTGCTTGTGTAGGCACGCAGAATCAAAGCAAGACCAAGATGAAAGAGCTTATCACAATTTTACCCAGAATTCTACTAACTCATATAAACAGAACTAGCCGGAGCTCCACAGAATCATACATGGATCTGGGAATTGGAAATGCATTCAAACAGGCACTCCGGATTTGTCAAATTTTTGACCATCTGTGTCAAGGTTGGAAGTTTAAAGCTCTTTGCAGCAGATTCAAGAGGAAGCAGTTAACTATAGCATTTCTGTTTGGAAGCGCTCCTGAAAATAATTAATTTCACTCCTGTCTAAGTATTTCGCCAGGTTGTGGTTCTTGTGGTTCAGCTGCCTCTTGAGATCCGATTAGTGGGATGAAGTTTATTCAGTTGCTAGAAGCTGGTCATCTTCACCATTTATTGGCATATGGTAGCTGTTCTGAGGTACCTGTAATGAACTATGCTGAAATATGAACGTGAGTTATATGGAACTAAAACAACTTTAAACCAACATAGTTTAAATTATTTCTAAATCAAGGTCAATGGTTTGGTGGAATGATGGCACTATTAGAGAGCGCATTCCTGCCGCTAGAGGTCGCCGCGGGCCCACTAAATGCCTGCGGTCGACTGCCTATAAAAAGGGCGTCCTAAGCACCGGCCGACGGCGCTCTCTCGGTCATTTTTTTTCGAGTACCGTACTCATGACACACACACACGCTGCTTAGCGTTCCCAGGTCCCCCCGTAACAGTAGAGAGCACTCAGTATGGACCCAGCAGGAGCCCCGCCTCCAGCTGCTGCGGTTCTCCATCACCAAAGTGCGACTTTAGGGCGCCATGAGCAGCAGCTGACGCTTCTGACACAGCAGGTGGGAGCCCTTACTGAGGTGGTCAAGGAGCTTTATGCTAAGCTCTCCGCCACTCAGGTGGTCGCTTCCCCGTCCACCCCTCCTCCTTCGCCTCTTCCACCACCCTCTCCTGCCCCTCCTGCCTCTGTGGATGATTCTCCTGTCACCACTCCCGAAAGATTCGGAGGCGAACCGGAGCACTGCAGAGGTTTTCTAATGCAGTGTTATCTGACGTTTAAACTACGGGCCTCCCAGTTACCTACGCCTCGCTCACGTGTGGCTTATATTATTTCTCTCCTTTCAGGCCGGACCTTAGCCTGGGCCATGGCACAATGGGAAGCAGGGTCTCTCGCCGGTGTTAACGAAGCAGCTTTTGCCAGTGCTCTGAAAGAGACCTTCTTTCATCCGTTAGGAGGTCGCAACGCGGCAACCCGCCTTTCATGGCTCACCCAGGGTTCCAGATTGGTGGCTGAATACACCATCAAGTTCCAGACCCTGGCCGAAGAGAGTGGCTGGAACGAGGCAGCCCTTATCTCCAGCTATGAACAGGGTCTATGAAAGACGAGCTGGCCACTCGGGACCCTCCCGCCACCCTCAATGACCTCTACAGCCTCGCCACCAGTATCGACTCTCGCTTGCGGCAATGGGCCCGTGAGCGTGCGGGCACACGCGGCCGGGCTTATGGAACGTGGTCTGGTCGTGGTTCCCCCAGTCCTTCCACCGCCAGCCCCGACGCTCCCGATGCCGGGAGTCATGCTTCATTCCCTGACCTACTCCCCATCCTCGGGGTCCCCTTCAGCCAGAGATACCCGACTTGTCCACGGTCCCCGAGCCCTACAGGGATCTGGGGGCGGTGTTTAGCAAGTGCACAGCCCAAACCCTCCCACCGCACAGGGAGTATGACTGCGCCATTAATCTCTTACCTGGTGCTGCCCCTCCCCGCGGAAGACTATTCGCCCCAAGGAACAGGAGGCCATGAGGACTTACATTGCCAAAGCCCTTCAGCAGGGCTTCATCCAGCCGTCCTCCTCGCCTGCCGGGGTGGGGTTTTTCTTCGTCACCAAGAAGGACGGTTCCCTGCACTCTTGTATCGATTACCGGGGTCTCAATGCCGTCACTGTTAAGAACCGCTACCCCCTGCCGCTCATGACATCGGCGTTCGAGGCACTCCAGGGGGCCAGCTTGTTCACTAAGTTGGACCTTCGTAGCGCGTATAACCTCGTCCGCATCCGGCAGGGGGACGAGTGAAAGACGGCCTTTTAACACCCACGGGACATTATGAGTATCAGGTGATGCCGTTCGGCCTCATGAATGCCCCGGCCGTCTTCCAGCGGTTCATTAACGACGTTCTGCGAGAGGCCCTGAATCGGTACATGTTCGTCTACCTCGACGACATTCTTATTTTCAGCCGCACCTTGGAGGAGCACATCGGTCATGTACGCCGAGTGCTGCAACTCCTACTGGAGAACCGGCTCTTCGTTAAGCTCAATAAGTCCGTGTTACATGCACCGTCGGTCACATTCCTGGGCTTTATCATTTCCAGAGGGGCCCTCCGCACAGACCCGGCCAAGATTCAGGACGTGGCTGACTGGCTGCAACCCACCTCTCTCCGGCTTGTCCAGCGGTTCCTGGGGTTCACCAATTTTTTCCGGCGCTTTGTGAGAAACTTTGGGGCTATCGTCACCCCCTTCACTGCCCTCTCTCGGAAGACCCCAGGCCCTTTCCGCTGGATGCCAGAGGCTGATCGAGCTTTCCGAGAGATCAAGGAATGCCTCACTAATCCTCCGGTTCTCAGGCTTCCCAATCCTGAGGAGCCATTCATCGTCAAGGTAGATGCGTCTGACATGGGCGTGGGGGCCTTCCTCTCCCAGCGCATGAGGCAGGGCCGCAAACTCCACCCGTGCGCTTATTTTTCACGCCGCCTATCCCCAGCCGAGCGCAACTACCCCATTGGGGATTGGGAACTCCTGGCCATTAAGCAGGCCCTGGAGGAGTGGCGTCACTGGCTGGAAGGGGCTAAAGCCCCATTCCTGGTGTGGACCGAGCACAAGAACCTGGCGTATATAAAACAGACCAAGAGGCTCAACGCTTGAAAGGCTCGCTGGTTGTTGTTCTTTGCCAGGTTCGACTTTACTGTCACCTTCCGGCCAGGCTCTAAGAACGCCAAGCCCGACGTCCTGTCCAGGCAGTGGGACCCCCCTGACACGACCACTGTCCTGGACCCGATCCTCCCTGCTCCTTGGGTAGTTGCAGCCCTTACCTGGGCTATAGACGAGGTGGTGTCCAAGGCCCTTCGCCTCGAGCCCGACCCCGGTCATAAGCTTGTCCCCGCTTCCGTCCGCTCCCGAGTGATGTGCTGGGGACATGAGTCCTCATTTGCAGTGCACCCGGGCCGGACCGCCACCTATAAGCAGAGCTTTTGGTGGCCGGGCGTGGAGGCTAACGTCAGGCAGTTCGTGGCCTGCGAGGTCTGTGCCGGCAACAAGACCCCCCGCAGGAGGCCACCTGGTCTCCTACTACCCCTCCCCGTGCCCACTCATTCATGGTCACACTTATTTACACTTGGACTTCATCACGGGCTTGCCCCCGTTGAGAGGCAACACTGTCGTCCTTGTCGTGGTAGACCGTTTTTCCAAGGGCTGTAAGCTCATGGCCTTGCCCAAACTGCCATCTGCCAAGGGGACGGCGAACCTCATCCTGCGCCACATGGTCCACGTCCAAGGCTTTCCAATTGACCTTCTGTCCGATCCCCTGTTCGTCAGCCGCTTCTGGACGGCTTTCTGCCGCTTGGTAGGGGCTACATCCAGCCTCTCATCGGGCTTTCACTCGGAGTCTAATGGCCAGACGGAGCGGGTCAACCAAGATCTGACGCGCATGCTCCGGTGCCTCATGGCTGGTAACCCCTCCACATGAGCAGAGCACCTGCCATGGTCCAAGTTTGCCCACAACACCCTCTGGCACTCGGCCCTTGGCATGTCCCCTTTCGAATGCCAGTTTGGCTTCCAGCCTCCCCTCTTCCCTTGCCAAGAGGCAGATTTGGGGGTCGCCTCAGCCAGGCAGTTTGTACCCCGGTGTCGGCAGGCCTGGTTCAAGGCACAACCAGCGCTGAGCGAGAGTGCGGAGTCGCATTTTTGACTCGCCCCTTATCCGGGATTTCCGAAGGCGCTGTGCTGCTGCCTTGGGGTCATTAGGGGCCGCCCCATGGGGGTACTATTAGAGAGCACATTCCTGCTGCTAGAGGTCGCCGCAGGCCCACTAAACGGCGCGGTCGAACGGCTATAAAAAGGCCGTCCTAAGCGCCGGCTGACGGCACTATCTCGGTCATTTTTTCGAGTACCGTAGTCACGACACACACATGCTGCTTAGCGTTCTTTTCATCACCGGTTAAGGACAGAGGTGGACCTGTCTCGCAAAGGAGGCGGGCCCTCGTAGAGCCAAAAGGCTTGAGGTAATCACCAGGGATTTAGCTGCTAGGCAAGGGAAAGCTCGCAACCGCCGCTTACCTTCCACTCTGCCCTTCTCCTTCCCTCGGCTTTCTCTTTATCCAAGCGACCGCTTCCCGGTCGCTTCGGTCCCATCGCTATTTTCCCCTCGGGAGTCTCGCTATGGCGTTTTCCCCTTTATTCCCTCGCATAGCTTCAGAGGAGACGAGCTTCGTCTCCCTTTCTCTCCATCTCAGACACACACAGCCGCTATTTCCCTTCAGTCTCTCTCTCGCTCTTGGCGCATTTATTAGATTATACGCTCTCCTGAACGGGTTATCTGTCCCGTTATTAGTCCTTACGTACTTATACATTGTAAACATTAACTATTCCTGTTTTTGAGTCCGCACGATCGCGGCTCTTTTGTCTGCCCTTTCATTCAAGCCATCCTCTGCTTGTGATTCTGTCACAGGCTCCGTGGCGCGTCATTAAAGTTCCGGCCCCAGAGAGCTGAGACCTTGGGATCGAATGCCCCGGCTGGATTTTCTCTAGTGTGCACTCCCTTACCGTGTGTGACCTTGTTTTATCCCCTCAGTGCCCGCTTTGGGTCACTGTCTTTGTTTTCCTGCATTTAGCGGTGTGTTCTTTGCGTTTGGGTCCGTTATCTTCCCTTTTCGGCGCGCCCTCACAGGGCCCCCCATAACAGGCACAAAGTAGTATTAATACTGCACAGCTCACGGGACCAGGGTTTCATTCTCACAAAACCTGTGTGGAACTTGTAATACTGTTCCAGTGTCTTCTCTGTGTGTAGTTTCCCCCCAAAACAAGCCAGTTGGTGTATTGACTTGATTTGGTAACCTCCCAAATCCCATAAACAAGTAAGCTGGTGGATTTTTTTTTATTTGGTGTACTCCCAAATCCCCTAAACAAGCCAGTGGATGGATTGGCTGGATCTGTTGTTATGGCAAATGCCAACATCAAGTCAGTAGTTGGCTTGGACTGATTCAATGTTTATGAGTTTTATTTAATGTCACATCAGCATCAATGCCTATATTCACGACAGACAGAAGGTTATTTCTACACACCAATTTAGAGCAACTAACCAACCAAAGCCATGTTTTAGGACAGTGGAAGAAAAATGAACCCATGCAGACACAGGGAGAATGGGATCAAACCAGGGATCTCAGCGCTCTGAGACTCCACATGGTACTGTCCTGTGAACCAGAAAGTCCAGTGTTCCAAATTCCACCTCTGCCAAGCTGCCACTGTTGGGTCCTTGAGCAAGGCCATTAACCCAAAACTGCTTGGATTGTAAGGATGTATTAATTGTAAGCCGCTCTGGATAAGGGTGTCTGCTAAATTACATGAATGTAAATGCAAACCACATGCACCACAGTGTCACAGACAGGAAAGAAGTAAACAAGTCTTTCCAATGTTTTTTCATCTTATAACCCCTAGAGCCAAATTTCTGATTGCTATTCCACTAAGATGCAAATCACTTGCTGTGTAACTCATTAAAAAGCCATTTCCACTTAGACTGGACAGCTTAACACTTGAGTCTTCCAATATGCTTCCAAATAAAAGAGGAACTGAGCCACCAGACATTTTTTCAGCTCAGATGGAAAAGGTAGTTTTTGTGTGCTTTAATGTATTAAGTGCTGACTGAAAAAGTGTCATTTAAAACCTTGCTTCAGATAAGTTATGTATGAATATTAACTTGTTAACATGTTATTTCAGTCATGTAGGAGCAAAATCAGGTATGAACTAACTTTAATGATAAAAATTCCACTCTTTCACACTGAATAGCCACCATTATTCCAGAAGCAATCAACATTCAAGAACAGCTTGTCTATACATGAATTCCCACTACAATAAATGGGGTATTTACTGTATATACCTATAAGTATAATGAATGACAATCCAACAATTCAACATGAGAAAAAGTACATCTCAACAAACGTTACTACAGTGGTACCTTGGTTTGCGGTCACCTTCAGAACTCGTTGAATTCAGTTCCTGACCCATTTAGACTAGAAAAATTTGTCTCAGTTCTCGGTGTTCGCTCGGTACTCAGTGCACTTGCTTAATGAGTCATGAGTCATTACACAGTGATTCAGGTTCACAATAGCCCTTAGATGAGATCTCTGCTATTTTTATTGAGTTTTTCTTTATATTGTACATCTACAGTACTGTATTCTTAGTGCAAATGAGTCTCCATGGGTCCTAAAAAGGTTAGTTTAACATAAGCTCACAACCGAAAGCAAAACAGGAACTGAATGCTCCAGAACACAGGCTGCAGTAGGTTCATCAAGAGAGTAAGTGTTTTGCTCGTACTTTTCACTTAGAATCCATTACTCACTAAATTATATAAGATTTTCAACACTTTATTATGAAATAAGCTTTATGTTAGTGATATTGGCCAGCTGTAGGTTAATGCAAGTGTTTTAAACATTAATTGCTTATCATTATGTCACAGGTTTTGCGATGATACAGTATAGACGATCTACCAAACACTCAAACTCCTCAGTCCATGATACGTATAACTTATGATGGATTTGTTGAACATATCCCCATGGTAAATCAGGGCGCTCCTGTACAGTACAACTCCATAAATGCAAACCTTATACAGTGTGGATTTTCTGGGGGCCTGGAACGAATTCATTTAATTTACATTATGCCTTATGGGAAACATTTGTCTGCGCTCGTCGTTTTCGGTTCTCGACATGCCTTCTGGAACAAATTAACAACGAGAACCGAGGTACCACTGTACACATGAGGAACGCAGTAGAGGGGCGAAGCCCTGCCCAATTCACTAGCAACAGTCAGGATCGTAAATCAGGACATCCAACATTTTACCGGTCATTGATTGTGTGGCAGGGGGTTTCAAACATATCAGAACAGCAATAGAATTTTCCCATATGAAATAATGGAAACAGGGTTCCCACTATAGTTGGCTTCTGGTATTAGAAGCGAACAATGAAGCAAAACAGGCATAGAATCCCCACAGACAAACAGAGGAAGCAAATGGATTGTTGGAATTTTTTAAACAATTCAGTGACTCTCAGTATAACACTTTCATACATTTTCAAGTCTGAAACAGTGAAACGAAATCTATCCTGCTTGGACTGAACTGACACAAGGGCTACAGAAATTTTAAATGCTGATTACTGAGGGAATGTGCCTCAACACTAATGGGACTGCTTAGTCACAGAATGGTCAGAGTGGTACTCAGGGGTAAAACTGGGAAAGATTCAGTTGCGGTATGCTGTACTGGAAAGAGGGGAGAGTTGCTGCCACGTTCAAAACGAGTCGCGTTTGAACTTTCGGCCAGAAAACACGTCTACTAATGTCATCTCCTTATCTGCTAAGTTGTTCTGAATTGCTTCTGAACTGTCCGTGCTGCGTTTTGATCCGTGCCGGATGGAGCCCAGCTGCCGTTCATTACTGAAACTTCAGCGCTACCTTTATGTGCTACAGCTCACTGATATCCAGGGTTATGGAGTTTTGGCCGGGAGATGATTAAGCTGTGAGATTTCATGATATTCTGTTTTTTTCTAACAACTAGGAAGTGAGATGCCTTTTATAAATCTTTATAAATAAGCGTGCAGCATTCCAAAACAACCCCCATAAGCTCAAACAGGGTTGCCAGATCCCGGAAGAGTAAGCAACCAGATCTAAGGAAACAGCCCAAAAGAAGCAAAAGCAAAAGAAGCCCAAAACTCCTGCCGAGGGGAGGTGAACAATATGAAGCGATGAAGGCTGTGGTAGAAGTACCAGCAAGAATTGAAAACTTTCACCCCTGGTGCCTAAAATGGCTACATTGAGCTCTCAAGTGTCAGAACTACACTTTAACAACTACAATAAATTCTAATAGGAAAAAAAGTCTTTTAACTCTAAATGTTGCAGCCCTAAACAGTCAATCAATGCTATGGATCCATGAGCAGAGGCAGGAGTTTAGGAGCAGAAGTCTGGCTTCCGTGTTTGTGTGTGTATGGACTCACGTTGGGACTAGAGACTGTTCTAGGCGTGTATGACTTTCCGCTACTTACTGTATTTTCCGGGCTATAAAGCGCACCGGGTTATAAGGCGTAATATCAACAATCGGCTGCTAACGGATCTATTTTCATACCTAAAGCGCACCGGGTTATAAGACGCATTAAATGAAACAAAACTCTTAAGTTCCGTCGGAAACTCAGTTTGGTCTTTACCTGGCGCAGGGCGTCTTCTTGCTTCCTCCACTTCCATATCATTGATTCGTTAATGTTGAATTCTCTCTCAGCTGCTCTATGTCCATGTTGTACTGCGTGACTGATAGCGTTGAGTTTGAAATCCGCTTCGAAAATAAATGAATGAATGCACGTACCCTAATGCTGAAGCACATACCGTATTACTCCGCTATGCTGCGCACTACGGTTGCCGTAAGCTTGGTAACCTACCAAGGCCATGCTAAAACATTTTGACAGATTTATGAGCGCAGTGTACCATCTACAATCGGTTCTAGGTCAGAAAGCACAACCAGAATTAATTCATACATTAGACGCACCGCATTTTAAGGCGCACTGTCGATTTTTGAGAAAGTTAAAGGATTTTAAGTGCGCCTTATGGTCCGAAAAATACGGTCATTTGTAACACGCTCTAAATGATGCTTGGACATCTGTGTGCCAGTCCTGTTGTAAGTAGTACTCCTTTGTTTGTACCCCCACTACCTGTATATTCTCTCTAATCGATAACTTTATAAACTGGTTCACATTCACTCATCGAGTCTCTGTTTCATCTGGTTGATCTTCCATGTTGTTTGAAATAGTCTATCAATGTATTTTTGACTTCTTTCAAACAAAAGTATCAGGTCCATCCTCCTAAGTGTTACGGCTTTCCCCTAGGTCGTGATGGTACATTACTGTGTTTACTATAATTATTGTGAATTTTCATAAATTACAAACAGTTTAGCATGTGTATAACAGTTTAGGCTTTCAGTCGTGTGTTAAGCGGCATCTCCGACGCATTCATGTATCGTTTGCATGCAGTTTTTTTGTGAAAATGCCCCTTATATTTACATATAAAGGGCTGTGCAGGTGTGTCAACTTTAAATCTGTCATTTTGTGGGATCTCTCACCCTCACGCCCAGCGCATTTCCGTCGCCAGTCTCCCGCGCTCTGATTCACCCTCATTTTCCCTGCTCCTGCTTCTTGTTTGTGGTTCATTTGTGGCTTTATTTAAGTGTTGTGTGCACTCCTCTTTAGTTTGCATAGTTTCATATCTCTGTTTGTCTCTGAGCGTTTACCATACTACTGTGCTTTGGTTACCAACTTGCTGCTTTAGTGGCTTCGCACTCTGCTCTCCAAATTGCATTTGTATGTCTGTCTGCGTGCTCATTCTTTGATCAGTGACTGTGCACATGAATTATGATTCTCTGTCTGATTCTTGCCAGCACAGCCCGTCCTGGTCAATAAACATTTTCTGAACGGCATCAGCCTTTTTACATTTGCTTCCGTCTCATAATAACATACAGCAACAACATATTGGTTTTTCCCACAACTCTGACCCCAAATAAGTCTAGACTCACCGGGACTTCATGAAGTGTGTAAGAGGTGGGGATAAACCTCCTGTTAGAGAAAAATATAATATAAATAAATATAAAAAAATATATAGAACTGGTTTGTGATTTCTGATAAGGAGATCAGCTGGACAGGCACCTTTAGAATTTTCTACATTTTTGCATTAATATGACTTCATCATCATTAGATTTTCACAGAAGTCCAAATACTCATTCATTTCTTGAGGAAATGATACAATATTAAATATCTAAGGGTCGGGATGCAAACCTCTGGGATTAGCAGTTCATTTGAAGCTAAAAGTCATGAAGCTAAGAGTCAGGTGTTGTCAACCAATGGGATAACAGTCAGGTGTGAGTTTGTGTTTACTGAGCAGGGATCTATCAAAGTCTGATCTTCACTACACATTGGTCGATGTGTATAATGGCACGAACAAAGGAGATTCCTGAGGACCTCACTAAAGTTGTTGATACACAACAGGCTGGAAAAAGTAAAAAAAAACCTTCTCTAAAAAGTTTGGACTCCACCAAACCACAGTCAGACACAAATGTAAAAACGAAAGAAAATCAAGATCATTGTTACTCTCTCAGGAGTGGTCACTTCAAGAGCAAGTTAAGTAGTAGACTGCAAGGCCACAAAATAACCTTTAAAGGTCATGAGTCCACCATCAGGAGAACACTGAACAACAATGTTGTCCATCACAGTACTGTAAGGAGAAAGCTGTGGTTCTTTATGTGGACAATCAAGATGGCGACTGAAAAATAGTTTTATGGATGAAAGAGACTGAAATTGACACGTTTTAGTTTAAATGAGAAGCATTATGTCTGGAGTAAGGAAAACACTACATTCTAGCATAAGAGCCTTAACCCATCTGTGAAACATGGGTTTTGTAGTATCACGGTTTGGGTCGGTTTTGCAGTATCTAGGTCAAGGTGGCTTTCCACCATTGATGGAACAATTCAGAACTATAACCGAGCAATTATTAAAAGTAAATTTCAGGACATCGGTCTGTGAACTGCATCTCAAGAGAACATGGGTAATGCATAAGAAAATGTTACTAAGCACAAGTTTTTCTACTAAAGAATGGTTAAATAATAAGTCTGTACATATTTTGGAAAGGCCACATCAAAGTTCTTACCTTAATCCAACAGAAATGCTGTGTAAAGCCCTGAAGCAAGCAGTTCATGTCAGGAAACCCACCAGCATTGCAGAGTTGAATATGTTCTGGCTAGACTTGCTCCAAGCCAATGTGCAAAATTGATCAAAAGTGAACAGAAACTTTTGGTTGCACTTATTGCTGTATACGGGGTCACAAGAGTAAATGAAAGCAGAGGTTCACTTACTTTTGGCACTCCCAGATATGTAACATTAGATCATTTTATTCAATAAATGAATGACCAAGTATAACAGCTTTGTCTCATTTCTTTGTGTTCTCTGTATCTACTTTTAGGAGTTTTCTAAACACATGATGATGATTTGGATCATATTTACATAGGAATATAGAAAATTATAAAGGGTTCACAAACTTTCAGGGTCTAGTAAAGACCTGTAAGTTTAAAGATCTCGTGCCAGGTAGAGTCAAGGAGAAGGAGATGTAGGAGCAAGAGAAGTTTTATTTACACTGACACACACAAGGTGAAGTGACAAAGCAAAGATCCAAACCTACAAGCTAAAAATGAAGCAGATACAAAGCAATTTACAGTAAAAACATACAATACCAGTTTACTGCATCCAATACTGTTATGGGGTATTTACTAAAATTTATTTTAAAACTAATGTACTATCTTCAGTAGACACTTTTTCCAGAGCAGGGTTGTGGTGGGTCCAGAGTCTATCTCAAAAAGGTGGGGTGCAATAGCACATCTTGGAAAGGGCCACATTTACTCATTCACTCCAAAAAACAAAGAAAATCTGCAATATTTGGACGCAAGGAGTTTGTCTCCAAAACTATACACACCGGATGCAGATTTTTTTTTTTTTTTTTTATTTCACCCCGTGGTTTAACTACAGGGAACAGGTTACATGCACTAAAAAACATTTCTGAGAAAAGGTAACAGCAGTCCAGCATTATTACCCTCGACATGCAGTTGTTTCCTCCAGTAAAGACATTGCATCCATAAACTTCCATTTTCTTTTGTTTTTGACTGCTTGGCTGCTTCCAAACGTCCTTCTCCTCTGTGTTTTCTTAACTTATGTGTCGCTACGATTTTCCAAAGCCTTTTCATAGAATAATAACGAGGATCAACATTTAAAAGCAATTACCACTCAACTGGTTACACGGGTAAACAGTTTTCACTCTAGCGCCATACATTATACCTAACAGGTTTGCAGTTCACTTAGCTTGTTTGATGAAAATAGATCAGATGCTGATGGTTACCAGTGGTGTGTTTTCTGCCAAGCATCTCAAATAAATAAGCTACACGAGCAGCGATAAAGCCACAAGTTCTCTCTGACTCTCTTCGCAAAGTGTTTCTGGTCTCATCTCTTCTTTCTACAGAAACTATCCCAGATAATTACATTACACAGTTAACAGCGCCCTCTAGCAGATCAGCTCTGCAATTCTAATAAATACACATACAGTACTAACTTCATTGGTTGATCTGCTGTCTTTCCAAACCATCTGTTTCAAATGCGATCAGCCAGCTTGATTGTTGCTATGGCAACACCAGAAGCGGCAGTGATTGGTCAGTGAGTTTCTGTCAATGGGGAAAGCTCCAAAAATCGAACAGACGGCGAATAAAATAACGTCGCATTTTCGCTGTCTGAAAATTCATCATACAAGAGCTCGAATTAATTTACTGTTGTCCAAATAAATCGCACAAAAAACCCCCCCAAAAAACCCCACATTCGGTGTGTAATGGGGTTGAAGGTCAAGGTTGAGTATGCAATCCATTTACAGGCATATTTGTGGGAGAAAGGTGGAAACCTTAGGAAATCCTAGGAAAATAGGCAGAAATTTTGGGACATATACAAACCCTAGAGACGAGATCTGTCCCAGTCAGAAGTTTCCAGAGACACAGAGTGAGGAGAAGATGTCAAAACTAAAGCTGGTGGCAATGCTTCCCTAATGTTAACTGGAGTTAAGGGGCGAAATAGTAATTACATCTTCCATTAGCCGAGCTGTGATTAATCCTAAAGATTATTATAAAGCTTACCTTTATAATGCTCAGGATGGGGTATACTGCATTAGATCAAGAAGATATGCTAGAGCTTTGCCATGTACAGCTGTATATGTCTATATCAATTCTTTTTATAGAAAAAAACATGGCTTATCAACCCTAACTAGGTTCAAGCAGTTCAGGAAGAGTAAAGAATGTAAAAAGCAGTTAAAACTGAATATTCATATGTAAACTGCAAACAGTCATACCTAACTTAGTTTCTCCTGACTTCCTGATAGAGCAAAGTCACAGTGGTTTCAAAAACTGGACAGTGTTCTGTCTGTACTGACTGAAAAACAAACCATTACACTTAAAGCTAAACATCGCAGGACGCATTACATTTACTGTAAACTCTCTGAGCACGACATATCTCAACAAAGCATAGTGCTTAAAATAAAATAGTATTTACTATTAAGAATGACAATATTTTTACAGTGTATTTTAGAATAATAGTCCATAATCTCATAGTGAAGTGTGTTCACTGTGTAATGATGAGATACCAGCTTCTTTGGCCAGGGAATAAAACTGGCCCTGCTTCTCAAACAGTGCATCTGGGGAATCAAATTCCACTATTCTTCCAGCATCCAGAACCATCACCCTGTTAAAATAAAGAGAAAAGTTTCACATTGACTGAATAAAACTGATATGATATTACATGTAGAACACGTGTTAACTACATGAACAGGCCATTCATTAGACCTTCACATGCACTCACTGTGTGCCTTTATGCACTAGTGAAGGTGGTAATTAGAACAACATGAGCTCTCGAGGAAATTGAGATAATTAGTCTTTTCAATTAAAGACAACATACTAAGTAGGAACATATTCAATGTCAAGAGACAAGGATTGTTCAAAAAAGACTGCACTACAGTTATTAGGCAGTCTTTTTCGGACATATGCTCACCCCAGACACACTGCAAGGCACTGACTGTCCTAACTGGAATGCAACATTCTGGGGCAGCACATGCACACTCCCAAGACTCCCAAGGAAGGCAGCGACCTACTGTAAGTATTCAGCATTTCTTGGGCATGCGTTGGTGCACTCCAGAGACAAGGACTGCCCCAATCAGAAGATAGAATCTGAAATCGACTGGGACATATGAAGACTCCAGAAACAAGAACTGCCCCCAATCAGAAACCGACTCAATCAGTTTATTAGGTACACCTACTTGTTTCGACACTCATTGTCCATTTGATCAGTTCCACTTACCATTGTGGTAGAAATTCTTTTATTGTTATATATCACTTTTAATATGCCTATTCTATAATGTACAATGCTCCTTACAACTGGATATTTTATTGGTTTGTCCATGATTATTCAAAGCAGACTTTGTCTGGAGGACAAAATCGGCAAAAAGCTGGATATTAGATCACTTTGGTATCTTAAGGATGGACTTTCCGATGCTATTCAGTGCAGAAACTGATGATACAGACATGGATGATTTCATCAAGGACTCTCTGTGCTTGTTCGCCATAGTGGATATAAGGCTTGTGGATGACTTATGAGTTTGTGCCATTCTCATGTTCAAGTGTAACTTAGTTAATTCAACATAAACTAGTTTAATTGTACCTGTAGTTTAATTAGTAAACAAATGGACCTAGAGTGATCTTTTCATTTATACGAACGAGTCATGTTTTGAAACTTGGAGAAAAGCTTTTGTTTAAAGCTTTCTGAAGGTCAATGATAAGCCAGAATTCTTGAGAGAACTATAGTGGAGCAGGAGTGTTCTCTAGCGTTCCTAGTATGTAGCATCCAGACAATGAATCGTCCAATAAGAGCTTTGTTTAATGATGCTCTGCCCAATAAGGTGTTATTTTCTTATCTTTTTGTTGTCCTGAATGCGTTTATATAATCATGTATGCTTGATTTCATCAGAGCGTCCCAAGGTTATCTTGCAGGTTAATCTAACAGTTGACATTTCCACTTACCATAAAGAAGCATTTTGTAGATCTGTAATTACAGACTGTAGTCCAGCCATATCTCTGCATACTTTGTTCGTCCCCTTTACTTTGTTCTCTAATTGGTCAGAACCCCCACATGTCATGTACATGTCAAGAGTTCTCACACACATCAGATCTTGGGAACACATCACTCAAAAAGACCTGCACTGGCTCCCGGGTCAATACTGCATACAGTATAAAATACTACTCCTGCTTTTTGAATCATGGTTTGGCGCCTGATTACCTGTCTGCTTTGGTGTTGAGATACTGTCCGTCACGTTCGCACCGGTCTGCTGATGCTCATTTGCTCTCTGTTCCCGCCACCAAATTATGGCTATATGGTGAAAGAGCCTTCAGTGTTGTTGCGTTTGAGTGTCTTGGAAAGTGCCTATTACTTAAATATTACTATTATTATCTCTTGTCCACTATTTAAATGCTCTCTTTGAAATGGTCTTCCCGTGTGCATAACAATTAGACCCCTGCAGCTGCTGAATGCAGCAGCAAATCTGATTTTCACTTTATTCCAGTTCTCTCAAGATATCCCACTGCTTTGTAGCCTTCAATGGCTGCCTGTAGCTGTGTGGCTGAAATTTGAAATAAGTCAGCAAGCAACCAGCCCACTCATACCTGAAGACAATATTCAAAACCTGCTTTATACTTCAAGACACAGGTATGACTCAACCAAATGTACCCCTCAGAACAAAAAGCTGGAAAGAAGAAAAATGCTTTTCCGTACTGGTTCCCAGGTGGTAGACTGAATTTATGAGTGAGTAGCTGAGTCTCTGGTTGTCATCAGAATGCAGCCAAAGAAATACCTCCTCACTCAGCACCTAAGGAAGGACTAACACTGCACTTCACTATGTTGCTCGTTCTTTTACCTGAACCATCTGCTAACAAGGCTGCAGTTAAGATGATGTTCTTGGGATGTATGCTGTTCATGCTAATAAACTAAAGACAATACAATCCACTTCCGCAAGATGTTGTGTATAATGGTGCCTACGAAATGGGTCTGATTGGCTAAATAAATCATCAAGAACCCACTTGAAATTGTATGCTCTTGATTTGTTAAGGATAAGTGCACGTGTGAATGAATGTAGGCTAATTAGTGTGGCTGAAAAGACAGTGAAAAGATATTCACAGAAAAGAAAAAAAGAACTTATATTTAATGTGATTCAGTGTATAAAAAGGATCATTGTTCAAGTCATTTGCTTGATTATGGTTCAGTGTGCCAGCACCAGAAGTGCACCTGTTACAACGTCAGGATCCAGCATGGAACAATCTAACTTAATAATCAGTAGTGGATGAAGTACAGAACTCCTCTACAGGGATGCACTGTTTACCGGCCATCTGATCAATGGCCGTTTGCTTTAACTGTTAAGAATTATAATAAGAAATAAAAATCTGTCTTTTAACTCTAAAAACAGCGTACTGCCCCACAGAAGATGTTAGAGTGTACAGTACTGTACTGAACTCTACCATATTTTATGAAATAATTATTTCCGATTCCTATGTTAACTGCTTATTTATATTTAAGTACATTACTGTACTTTCTATCATTTTTATGAAAAATGTCAACAAATTTAACGAGGCGAGTGTTCAAAAGTAATGTGCAAAAGTATCTAACCTGCAGAACTTAGTAACTAAATGTATTATATATACAGTGGGGCAAAAAGTATTTAGTCAGCCACTGATTGTGCAAGTTCTCCTGCTTAGAAAGATGAGAGAGGTCTGTAATTTTCATCATAGCTACACTTCAACTATGAGAGACAAAATGAGAAAAGAAATCCAGGAAATCACATTGTAGGATTTTTAAAGAATTTAATTGTAAATTATGGTGGAAAATAAGTATTTGGTCAATATAAAAAAATTCAACTCAATACTTTGTAACATAACCTTTGTTGGCAATGACAGAGGTCAAACGTTTCCTGTAAGTCTTCAGCAGGTTTGCACACACTGTAGCTGGTATTTTGGCCCAATCCATCTTCAATGCTCTCACTGATGGAAGGAGGTTTAGGCTTAAAATGCCACGGAGCCACTCCTTCGTTGCCCGAGCGGTGTGTTTGGGATCATTGTCATGCTGGAAGACCCAGCCACGTTCCATCTTCAGTGCTCTCACTGATAGAAGGAGGTTTTGGCTTAAAATCTCACGATACATGGCCCCGTTCATTCCTTCCTTAACACGGATCAGTCGTCCTGTCCCCTCTGCAGAAAAACAGCCCCAAAGCATGATGTTTCCACCCCCATGCTTCACAGTAGGTATGGTGTTCTTGGGATGCAACTCAGCATTCTTTTTCCTAAAGTTGAGTTTTTACCAAAAAGTTCTATTTTGGTTTCATCTGACCACATGATATTCTCCAAATCCTCTTCTGGATCATCCAATGCTCTCTGGCAAACT
The DNA here is from genome assembly GCA_025084515.1 of Ancistrus triradiatus. Taxonomy (NCBI): domain Eukaryota; kingdom Metazoa; phylum Chordata; class Actinopteri; order Siluriformes; family Loricariidae; genus Ancistrus; species Ancistrus triradiatus. Next base: position 529,778 of record JAJAGP010000076.1, on the reverse strand, counting down.
TCAGACGGGCCTGGACATGTACTGGCTTAAGCAGGGGGGCACGCCTGGCACTGCAGGATCTGAGTCTCTCTCGGCATAGTGTGTTACTGATGGTAGCCTTGTTACTTTGGTCCCAGCTCTCTGCAGGTCATTCTTCAGGTCCCTCCGTGTAGTTCTGGGATTTTTGCTCACCGTTCTCATGATCATTCTGACGAGATGAGATCTTGTGTGGAGCCCCAGAAAGAGGGAGATCATCAATGGTCTTGTATGTCTTCAATTTTCTTACAATTGCTCCCACAGTTGATTTATTCACACCAACCTGCTTGCCTATTATAGATTCACTCTTCCCAGCCTGCTGCAGGTCTACAATTTCGGTCTTTGGTCTTGGCCATGGTTCAGTTTGGAGTCTGACTGTTTGAGGCTGTGGACACGTGTCTTTTATACGGATAACGAGGTCAAACAGGTGCCATTAATACAGGTAAAGAAGAAGTTACAAAGAAGAAGTTACAGGTCTGTGAGAGCCAGAAATCTTGCTTGTTTGTGGGTGACCAAATACTTCATTTTCCATCATGATTTACAATTAAATTATTTAAAAATCCTACAATGTGATTTCCTAGATTTTTTTTTCTTATTTTGTCTTTGTCTAAGGGTACCTATGATGACAAATACAGACCTCTCTGATCTATATATAAAATAAATAAAGAATGGGTTTGAGAATCAGTTGAAAACTTCCCTGGTACACAACGTACTGCATTAATTAGGTATAAACACTAATGTTTATACCCAATTAACATTAACAATAAGACTAGCAAGGATAAAGGGAGACTCCACTGACGTGCATGTACATACTCAGCATGCATAGGCTACTTTTGGGTAGTGTACCTCTTGGTGAGAGATCGTTGACTGTTAGACATGCCTCTATGACACATTTGCCCACTGCTGGACCTGTAGATCTTTCACACTAAGTTTGCTGAAGCTGGCATCCCAGCTGGTCCCATAAATGCTCGATTATCAATAAATCTGGCGACCGGGTATGTCAAGGAAGTGTTACAGTCTGGTGAAGACATTCCTGGGAAACCCTTGCTGTGCTCGGGCGAGCATTATCCTGCTGAAAAATGCCAGCTGGAAGCCCTGCCATGAGAAGCAACAAGTGGCCACAGGATGTCCTGCACATATCGCTGATTTGTTAGTGTTCCTCATATCACTACTTGGGCTCATATGCGATGGCTCTCCAGATCATCACACCAGCAGTTGGGGCAGTGCGTCGTTCCACAACAAAGTCAGGACTGAAGCGCTCAACACGAGGCCTCCGAACCAGACCATCGTCAGATCCCAACAGAACCTGGATTCAACATGAGATGATACAGTTCCAGTCCGTAGCAGTCCTGATTTCTTGTTCATGACACCACTGCAAATGAAAGTGACGGTGGCCGACTGTCAATAGCAGGACACATCGTCAGCGCCATGACAGCAAGTTTTCTTCTGCTAAGCGCCTGGAAATGGTCTGGGCAGAGACAGGGGTGTGCAATGAAGGTGCCCCCTGTGTTTGTATGGTGGACAATGAAACTGTGGGAGCTGGTCTTGCTTGTCGGTGGATCAAATGACCTTCTTTACTGGTGGTCTGTCTGGGCCGTCCAGAGCCTGTTCACTGTATATGCGTGCTGTCACAGAACTACTGCTCATAACACCTCCTAACAGCTAGGGTCCGAACGACCCAGATGGCAGGACATTTGTCAAAACATGCTTCTCTCAGTCCAATTATGTGGCCTCTCTCAACGTCTGTCAACTGATCAAAATGTCTTCGAATGCAGAGTAGAGTCATGCCTAGCAGTTTCTAGAGTTTCTCACCAAGTGGTACTCTACCCAAAAGTAGCCTCCGAGAGCCTTTTTATAGGGCAGAGGAGGAAGCACTAGTACACTTTCGTGGTAAGACCCAGTGTCTAATCAGACCAGACCTGTAATCCTTTATATATCTGCCTGAGACGGAAAGGCATGCCGAGTTTTGCAGCAATCCGACATTTCTATCTGGTGTAATATGGCAGTACTAATGAGTGTAGTATGGCAGATTAATGCTACAAATCCAAACTGTCCAACATCCAACTTACTGAAAAGAAATTCTGAATGTTGCCATTTTTGGGATGTGCCACAGGGTGGTAAAGTAGGATTAGATGTTTATTAACAAATAAAATGAAGTTGACCAGACACAAAATGAAATATCTCTGGTTCATGCTGTATGCAATGAAAGAAAAGTCAAAGTAAATGTAAGAAACACTTTTAGTATTTGCATTTTCCATACTGCCCCAGCTTTTTCTGATTTGGGGTTGTAGTACTCTTAGAAATGAGTAATTTCCTGCACAACATAGCTTTTTTTCCAGTACAAGACCACCTGTATGTAGTTAGTCACTCTTTTCTGTATAGCGCTGCCTACAGACTATTCGAATTCCTCAAATCATGCTGTTAAGCCACTGACGTTTGTTACAAAATGACATGCAGGGAACAGTTATTATGAGGTGCTGAAAGCTATATAATTTCTTTTCATGACAGCAGTATGTGCTTGTGTGTCCAACGCGCTAATAGATGGGTGTTTCAAATAAACGCCATTCCGTGTATAAGCACCACAAATAGAAATACACTTAAACTACCTGCTAAGAGGCTTCCTCAGCTTGTGGAATGGTTTCCTGTTTCTTTTTTCTATTGTTATTGAATGTGTTAATAACTTTTAACATTTCTAAATGTTTTTCCATGTGTTTTACAGGAGAAATGAACATGACAGCAGGATAAAACAGCAGGATTTACCGTGAACTGTTGAGGATGGTATGGATGCGATGGGCGATGGTGAGCACGGTGCAGTGGGAGAACTCTCGACTGATGGTGCTTTGGATCAGCTCGTCCGTCTCAAGGTCCACGGCAGCTGTGGCCTCATCCAGAATCAGGATCTTTGACTTACGCAACAAAGCCCTGGCCAGACACACCAGCTGCCTCTGGCCCACACTGTAAAGAAAAAGCACACTGAATGTCTAGCAGTAATGATAACCAGTGGCAGCTTGCCTGAGACAGGATTTCACACTCACGACTTAGTCCAGAGCCTTAATCACTGAACCGTACCACTGCAGAAATGTTTAATCATTATAAATACTACTTGCAAGGCTGTTCCAAAGACTTTGCAGCGCAGTGCTTGGTTATTAGCTGACCCAGATTCTAACACGACAATTTGTTTATTATTAATTAGAGTCAGCACAGTTAGTGCTGTAACCTCACAACTCCAGAGATATGGATCTCTGAAAACTTGAATTAGGTTAAGCCCAGTATTTCCAACTTTTTTTAGTGTATATGTGGTCATTTTACCATTGTTTTAGCAATAGCAATTCCACTCAAGGGGTGCCATATCTGTCCCCAGGACATTATGCAAATAGATAATAATTAACTGTAAGAAACATGCGGGTTTGTGTCCTTGTACTTTTGTCCACATCTGGGTAAGAGTCCCAATACTTTTAGCCACGTGCAGGTGTGTGTCCCAATACTTTTGGTCGTATGTGGGTGCATGTCCTAATACTTTTGGTCGTGAGCAGGGGCGTGTCCTAATACTTTTAGCCGTGTGCAGGTCCAAATACTTTTAGCTGTGTGTGGTTGTGCGTACCAGTACTTTTGGCCGCTTGCGCCGGCGTGTCCCAATACTTTTGGCTGCATTCTGATGTGGTTCCTAATACTTTTAGATGCTTGCAGGGGCATGTACCAACACTTTTGACTGCATGTGGGTGTGTGTCAATACTTTTGACCGCGTGTGGGTACATGTCCTAATACTTTTGGCTGCATTTGGGTGTGGTTATTAATACTTTTGGCTGCATGCGGGGCCATGTCCTAATACTTTTGCCTGCATTCGGGTGTGGTTCCTAATACTTTTGGCCGCGTGCGGGTGTATGTCTTAATACTTTTGGCCGTGTGCAGGGCCGTGTTCCAATACTTTTGGCCGAGTGTGGGTGCATACTTTTGGCCACATGCGAGTGTGAGTCCCAATACTTTTGGCTGCATGTGTGTGTGTGTGTGTGTGTCAATACTTTTTTACGAGTGTGGGTGCATGTCCTAATACTTTTGGCTGCATTCGAGTGTGGTTATTAATACTTTTGGCAGCATGCAGGTGCATGTCCTAATATTTTTGGCTGCATTCGGGTGTGGTTCCTAATACTTTTGACCGCGTGCGGGGGCGTGTCCTAATACTTTTGTCCTTGTGAAGATCCCAATACTTTTGGCCGCATGCCGGTGCATGTCCTAATACTTTTGGCTGTGTGCGAGGGCGTGTTGTTATACTTTTGGCTGCATTCGGATGTGGTTCCTAATACTTTTAGATGCTTGCAGGGGCATGTCCCAATACTTTTGGCCGAGTGTGGGTGCATGTCCTAATACTTTTGGCTGCATTCGAGTGTGGTTATTAATACTTTTGGCCGCATGCAGGTGCATGTCCTAATATTTTTGGCTGCATTCGGGTGTGGTTCCTAATACTTTTGACCGCGTGCGGGGGCGTGTCCTAATACTTTTGTCCTTGTGAAGATCCCAATACTTTTGGCCGCATGCCGGTGCATGTCCTAATACTTTTGGCTGTGTGCGAGGGCGTGTTGTAATACTTTTGGCTGCATTCGGATGTGGTTCCTAATACTTTTAGATGCTTGCAGGGGCATGTCCCAATACTTTTGGCCGAGTGTGGGTGCATGTCCCAACCCTTTTGGCTGCATGTGGGTGTGTGTCAATACTTTTGACCGCATGTGGGTACATGTCCTAATACTTTTGGCTGCATTCGGGTGTGGTTCCTAATACTTTTGGCCGCGTGCGGGTGCATGTCTTAATACTTTTGGCCGCCTGCAGGGCCGTGTCCCAATACTTTTGGCCGAGTGTGGGTGCATGTCCCAGTACTTCTGGTCACATGCGAGCGTGCGTCCCAATACTCTTGGCTGGATGTGGGTGTGTGTGTGTCAATACTTTTGGGTTTGTGTGTGCGTGAACGAGTTTGTAATGTAGCTGGTAGCGTGTGTGTTATGTATCTATAGTGTACAAGTGTGTGATGTGTGTAGTGTGTGTTAGTGGAGTTTACTCAAATAAAGAATAAGAGTAAATGGAGAAACACTGTTAAAAAAAAAAGCACTGAAGTTGACTTAAATATTCATTATGAATAGCTAAAAATGTGTGTTATATTCAGTGTTGGAAAAGCTATAGAAAATCAAGTTTAATTTCATCACACCAGCCTACCTGAGATTCTCTCCTCCTTCTGTAACTTCATGCTGCAGTCCTGCTGCCAGAGTTGACACGTAATCCTTCAGGTGAGCCAGCTCCAACACCTTCCAGATCTCCTCATCAGTGAACTTCTCGAACGGGTCCAGGTTCATTCGCATGGTGCCAGAGAACAGCACTGGGTCCTGCACAGAATATGCGTGCATGACTGTACGCTCCTTAAGCGTCAGGAGGGCGGCGGGTGGGGTGCTTGTGTCATCTAGCCCCAGTGTGAGAACGTCTGATTAGGATTAATAGAACCTCGCTTCTGATTTGAGACTTAATTAATAAACAAACAATCCTGTACAGGCTGTTCTCTGTCTAATCAGTCACCTGAGGAATGATGGTTAATCTGCCCCTGAGGGTGTGCAGGCCCAGGGTGGAGATGTCGACTCCATCGATAAGGATTCGTCCATCAGCTGCCTCCATGATACGGAACAGACAGTTCGTCAGGCTGGACTTTCCTGCTCCGGTTCGACCCACGATACCAATCTGCAAAATAATAATGCATTAATAATGATTTGGCCTTGATGAACTGTATATATTCGTCGTGTAATTCCACAGTGCCGTGCCTCTCAAGCATAAAAGCATCACAAGTATTTCTGGCTCGACTCCGTACTTGTTGGTATGCGCTCGTGGTCTTTATTTGCATATCTCTGGCATCCATTTATTCACGCTCATTTCACCTGCCTGTTTTAGAAAGCTGTCTGCGCTGAATACACTTTCTGGATTAACTCAACAAAAAGATACTAACAAACAAATAGAGTCCAATCCTGTCATAGAAGTTGTTTTTTTTTAAGATTTTAAAATTAGTTTAGACTAGACGCAGCAGAATGGACATAAAACGACACAAATACTCAAATTAATGAGTTGAATTTGGACATTCTGATAGTGCCCACAGCTTCACACTGTCCATCTGAACACACCTCGGCCTTAGCACGTAACTAAGGCAACTCTTTTTGAATTCGTAACACCAGTGGTGTACGTTTCATTCCAACTCTGGGGGATGGGGACACACATACTGAAAGCAAAGGTTCACATACTTTTGCCACTCACTAATATTGGATGATTTTCATCAATAAATAAATGACCAAGTATAATATTTTTGTCTCATTTGTTTAACTGGGTTCTCTTTATCTACTTTTAGGACTTGTAAGAAAATCTGATGATGTTTTAGGTCATATTTATGCAAAAATATAGACAATTCTAAAGGGTTCACAAACTTTCAAGCACCACAGTGTGTGTGTATACATACACACACACAGGGGTTGGACAATGAAACTGAAACACCTGGTTTTAGACCACAATAATTTATTAGTATGGTGTAGGGCCTCCTTTTGTGGCCAACACAGCGTCAGTTCGTCTTGGAAATGACATATACAAGTCCTCCACAGTGGTCAGAGGGATTTTAAGCCATTCTTCTTGCAGGATAGTGGCCAGGTCACTACGTGATGCTGGTGGAGGAAAACGTTTCCTGACTCGCTTCTCCAAAACACACCAAAGTGGCTCCATAATATTTAGATCTGGTGACTGTGCAGGCCATGGGAGATGTTCAACTTCACTTTCATGTTCATCAAACCAATCTTTCACCAGTCTTGCTGTGTGTATTGGTGCATTGTCATCCTCATACACGGCACCGCCTTCAGGATACAATGTTTGAACCATTGGATGCACATGGTCCACCAGAATGGTTCAGTAGTCCTTGGCAGTGAATGTGCAATTAATGAAGATTGGCCACCAGACTGGTCCATTTTAGCCATGAAACCTCCCACACTAAAATGACAGGTGTTTCAGTTTCATTGTCCAACCCCTGTATATATATATGTGTATATATATAAATAATGGTGTTAGACAGTGACATTCCTTTACTCCCCTTTACTCAGAGAGCACAACATGGGGCCTGCTTTAATCATTCACTCAGTCTCAAATGTCAAGCCTTCCTCATCTCTTTGATTCCTCTCACTGACAAATAGAATTCCTTCTGTTCATCCTGTCTGATGAAAACGCTCTGTTGCAATTGTCGCTGTGCTATTACCTTCTGCATCATGCTGATACTTTTCACTAGCTATTGAGATCCACCTGCTGTATCGATTTCACAGCCTCATTCTTCAGACAGTGTCTCTCAATCATCGTACACAATTTCAGCCATGGCGCCCATGTGATTCATGACTTTTTGTAGAATCAGAGGATTACACAGAGGAGGAACCTCGGGGCCTTGTACACCTTCAGAGAATGCCTATGATTTTTAAGAACTGTCAATTATTTTTTATTATGATACGCGTTTCATAAATGGAGGCATCATGTTACATTTACTTCATTGAATGGCACTACAGTACCTCCTGTATTCAATCATGCCATCTGTTAGAACGGCTTTGCCTGGAAGTGAAAGGTTTACAGCTTTGGTTGAGACCGCCACTGGACTCTGGAAGTCCTAGATATGATTGATTAGTCACAGCTGTTCAACTGCTCAATAATGCAAACATCTAAGCAGCCAATCACATGGCAGAAACTCAGTGCATCAAGACAACCTGCTGAAGTTCAAACCAAGCATCAAAAAGTGACTCTGAACATGGCATGGTTGCTGGTACTACACAGGCTGGTCTGAGTTTTTTAGAAACTGTTGATCTACTGGGATTTTTACACACAGTCATCTCTAGGGTTTATAGAGAATGGTCCGAAAAAGAGAAAATATCCAGTCAGCAGCAGTTCTCTGGGTGAAAATGCCTTGTTGATGCCAGAGGAAAATGGCCAGACTGGTTTGAGCTGATAGTAACTCAAAAACGAACAGTAACTCAAATACCCAGTCTTTACAATCAAGGTATGCAGAAGAGCATCTCTGAAGGCACAACACATCAATCCTTGAAGCAGTTGGGCTACAGCAGCAGAAGACCACACCGGGTGCCACTTCTGTCAGCTAAGAACAGAGAACTAAGGCTACACCAAAATTGGACAACAGAATAATGGGAAACGTTGCCTGGTCTGAAGAGTCTCAACTTCTGCTGCATTTGGTTGATAGGGTCAGAATTTGGCGTGAACATGAAAGCATGAAAGCACGGATCCATCTTCCCTCGTATCAACGATTCAGGTGTAATGGTGTGGAGGATATTTTCTTGACACACTTTGGCTCCCTTAATACTAACGGAATATCGCTTAAACACTGCTCAAATGACTTCCACAGTCATCAGATCTCAATCCAATAGAGCACCTTTGGGATGTGGTGGAACGGGAGATTTGCATTATGGACGTGCAGCTGACAAATCTGCAAAAACTCCATGATGCTATTATGTTGATGCGGACCAAAATATGGCCATCCCACTTGAAAACTACCCTACTATGGATCATTTTGAATTTCCAACAAAAGTTCAAGTACCGCAAGCAGTCGTGCCATATAATGTCTGGAAAGTTATGCTCAAGCTACACCAATTTCTGCTCCAATTACAACTTCTGCCACTCACCAGGTCCAAAAAGTCGACCTCTGTGGGTTATAAAACAACAGTACGCATGGCATTACTGGAAGAGAATGATTGAAATATGGCTTAATTTTAAAGCACACCTCTTTGACCTGGAGAAAATTGCTAACTAATAAAGTGCTGGATTGGGCCAACACCAGCATCCATAAATACTATACAAGCTGCCTTACCTGTCAACAGTTTTTGATCACATAACTTTTGGAAACGGATATAAGGAAACACTCAATGTCCGTGAGATGAGATGAGAATCCAGAGAGATTGGGTTATGACAGTGGCCGCTGTGGTCAATCGACTGCTGGCCGGACCTGCTCAAGGAATCCCCACAAGCCCTCCACAGTCATGTACATTTGTCTGTAATGGGTTCCCTCGGTTACATATTAAATTGAGTGGTGGTTTAATGGACAATCAGTAACTGAAGGAATAGGAGTTACTGTTGGAGTTGGAGCACTCTCTTGGTTTCTCAACCTTTACCACCTTAGTACCACCTTTACTAATTAGGGTTAATAATTAATACTTGGCAAAAATGCAACACCTGTCCCATTATCTCACCATGAGCACCTTCTATTAATATATTACAGCATATTACTGTTTATAAGAGGTTATTATGGGAGGTCTAATACCTTATGGCAATTACATGGGTCACATTACTCAAGTTTTACCATTAACTTAAGTCACTGCATTGCATTCTCATCTGTATCTCTGTGTTACTGAATCTGTCTGTTATCTGGACCTTGACTCTTGGACTACTCTTCAGACATTGTTTTATGCGTGCTGTTTGGTATTCTGGTCTTCTGCCTGTTCTGAATATCCTCTCGGGTTGTGATTTAGATCTGTCTGTCTGCTTTAATATAACGTCTGCATATGAAGCTTTAACCCACCATCTAGTGGTTCAGCTCACTCAAGCAACAGATAAATATAAAAACGCCTGTCACAGCTTCACGTGCTCTCCTCTCAGCAACAGGGCTCCCAATCTCAAAGCTGCATTGTTTTGCATCGTTGATATAAACTCACCTGTCGCTTCATTAGGTACACCTGTGCAAATATCTAACTCGGCCAATCTCATGGCAGCAATTAAATCAGGTATGCAGACATGGTCAATTTGACTGACACATAAATATAATACGCATGATGCCACTGTGAGCCCATGAGCCATGTGAGCCAGTAGACCTCCTGCAGCATCTGATGCTCCATCGCATTTGCTTTAATGCCATATGCTTCTTCAAAAGCCTACTCGTTCAACAACAGAACTTGAAATCCTGGCTACAGCTTGAAGCATGGAGGTGCTCTGCCAGATTGAATAGCAGCAGAAAGTTTGACTGCTTCAATAAAGTGCCCCAAAATCTTGGTCACTCCAATGAGTCACATAAAACTTTTCAATCCAATGCACTCCACAGAGTAGCGCTGGGCCAGGTTCAAATTCCATAGGTACATTAAGAGGAGTGCAACATAAATAAATATGCAGCTTGATCTCTGCTGCCTACATGACTAAGTTTTGGCTTTAACCCCCCCAAAAAGTAACAATACTCAGTTGGCTGTATAAATACTCCCCGCATGATATTCTCTCAATCCTCTTCTGGATCATCCATATGCTCTCTGGCAAAATTCAGACGGGCCTGGACATGTACTGGCTTAAGCAGGGGACACGCCTGGCACTGCAGGATCCGAGTCCCTCTTGGCGTAGGGTGTTACTGATGGTAGCCTTTGTTACTTTGGTCCCAGCTCTCTGCAGGTCATTCATCAGGTCCCTCCATGTAGTTCTGGGATTTTTGCTCACCGTTCTCATGATCATTTTGACCCCACGGGATGAGATCTAGCGTGGAGCCCCAGATCGAGGGAGATTATGGTCTTGTATGTCTTCCATTTTCTTACAATTGCTTCCACAGTTGATTTTCTTGTCTTTTATACAGATAATGAGGTCAAACAGGTGCCATTAATACAGGTAATGAGTGGAGGACGGAAGAGCTTCTTTAACCCTCATAAGGTCTTTGGGTCTGTGGGACCCGTTTTCAGTTTTTAGCTTAATAAAAATGACACTAATTTTTGTTTTTTCAAACTAACATTCATTGGCTTTGGCTCATTTTCTGAGAGGAACATAAATCAGAAAACATTTTCAATGAACCCCAGCTATAAATCCCCCCCAAAAATCTTGCTTGTTTGTGGGTGACCAAATACTTATTTTCCACCATAATGTACAATTAAATTATTAAAAAATCCTACAATGTGATTTCCTGGTTTTTTTTTTCTCATTTTGTCTCTCATAGTTGAAGTGTACCTATAATGAAAATTATAGACCTCTCTCATCTTTCTAAGTAGGAGACCTTGCACAATCAGTGGCTGACTAAATACGTTTTGGCTCCACTATATATATATATATATATATATATATATATATATATATATATATATATATATATATATAAATAATGAGTTTTCAGGGTATCGTCACATTCACAATCTCGGGACTGCTTTACCTTCTCAGTGCTCTGAATGTTGCAGGTGATTCCGTGCAGAACGAGCTCCAGCTCGGGTCGGTACCGAACCTTGTAGTTGTCAAACCGGATCTCCCCTGAACCGGGCCAGTCATCTGGTGGGCGTTTATCTGTGGTCCATGGAGCCTAATCACAAAAATAAAAAAAAAAGCCTGAATCACTTGGGGCTATATGTATTTGTTTTCTTTGTGATTCATCATTATTGTGAAGAATGCAACTGAGAAGTACACGAGTCCAATAACTACTTCTAATATCACTTTCTTCCCTTACGTCCAGGTACATCTCATACACCTTCCACCCTTATATCCGTTATGATTGTAATGCTTTCTAATTTTTAGGACTAATGGCTCTGCTTATTTACTATGCTTTATGTTTCAATATAGATGCCGTACAATGCCACAGAGCAAGTGATGTTCTAATATAGATGCTTAGGTCCAATTTTGCAAGCATCAATGAATAAGAAATGAAACAAAAACATTAAACTTAATTGCCTCTACTACTTTCTAGACTAGACTAGTGGAAAAAAAAACGATCAGGGTGAAGCACATTCTCTGACCAATTTTGGCTCGTTTCACCCTGCATAACCTCCCAGCCAGATTTGAGCCTTTTCACCCCTCACACTATGATAATTACCCTTCCTTGTGTATTTATAATCCTATATTTCCCTTGTTCTTGACGGTGATGTGCTAATCGCTTGATGTTTACACCTTGCTCTTGTGGCTTTCATTGTATATTTAGTTTCTTTCTATAGCTATTTGTGCCTCCCTTGCATATGTAGTTAGCATTAGCATGTTAGCCTATTGTCTGTCTTTCCATGGGTTTATCCTGTTTGCAGTGTATTTTTAAGCCTCATTCGCTTGTGTGCATCTGGTGTTTTCTTTAATTCCTTATTAATAAACGTACCCACATGCGTTTATATCTGCTTTAAGTTCTTACATTTGCGTTCTTCATTAAGGACGGCAGAAACAATGTCTCTCACTTACTACATAACATTTGGTAGCGCCACCTGTTTATGGCATTTCTCAAAATAAAGACAACTGATGCATTTATACAGCAATAAAATACATTTGACTTTAGAATGCACTTGTGATACTATTAGCGTTTTCCAGAGTCACTAATATAGCAACAACATCTTTCACTGGACAGCCAGTGAGTGGGATTACATGCACTTAATAATCCGATCATTCTCTGATTACTCAAGTGGTCATGTATACAGCATACTCTGATCTAGAGATCAGATAAGAAATCTGAGAAAGAGAGCTGGATTTTACTCTAGGAATCAGATTACTCATAGCATGTATATCAGTTACCCGATTATAATAGGTGTTTTCAGCCTGTGCATCTATGGAAGTCTTCCACCACGGTTCCACCAGATCCCCTCGCTGGATCTGGCAACCCTGGACTTAAATGTGCCACGGAACTGAAGGCAGCGAAACGGCTGTCGAACACTTTGTGGAGACTCTGAATCTCAGTATATACTCAAGAAAATGACTAATATGATGATTTGATATTAAAAGTTTGAAGTTTAAGTCACAAATTTCTACGAGCTTAATAGCTGATTGCAAAGTAGAAATCCGATTTCCGAGTCATGTAATCCCGGAGGTTTCCCATGGTCTGATTACTCAACGTAAACTCATTGATCAGATTACTGACAAAATCTGATTTTCTGCAGTTATCAGATTATCAAGTGCATGTAAACACACTCAGAGTCCAGGAACGAGTTTGATACAGCGCTAACAGCAGGAATACAGGCTGCTGAAAAATAGCTTTAACACAGTGAAACTAGTAAATCACCAAGCACACTGAAGTAATGCAGAAAATATTTGTTAGTGTAATTTCTTTCACTGTACCTCATTTTCAATCTCTGTGTATTCACTGACCCGCTCCACGGCCACAATGTTGGTCTCCAGTTCTGATGTCATTCTCACAAGCCAGTTCAATGTCTGAGTCACCTAATGGAAGTTCAAAAGAATATTTATATATACACACACTGACTGACAAAGAACACACTCATTGACAAAAAAAGAAAATGATGCAATCAGATAAAAATGTTGGATTGCTGCAAAATTCGCATCAAGTTCTATCTCAGGCAGATATATAAATAATTACAAGTGTGGTCTGATTGGACACTGGGTCTTGCCATAAGAGGGTGTAAAAGTGCTTCCTTCTCTGCCCTATAAAAGCCTATCAGAGGCTACTTTTGGGTAGTGTACCTCTTGGTAAGCGATTGTTGACTGCTAGACATGCTTCTGTAATGCCCTCAAAGACATTTTTGTTTATTAGTTGACAGACTTTGAGAGGGGGAGCATCATTGAACTGAGAGAAGCAGGATGGCCATTTTGACAAATTGTCGCCATCTGGGCCGTTCTGACCCCAGCTGTTAGGAGGTGTTGGGAGAAGTGGTTCTGAGAGAGCACACACACACAGTGAACAGACTCCGGACGGCCCAGACAGCCCAACAGTAGAGAGGATCGTTTGATCCACTGACAAGCACGAGCAGCACCCACAGTTTTGTTGTCCACCATCCAGACACAGGGGGCACCTTCACTGTCTCTTCACGCCTGTCTCTGCCCGGACCATTTCCAGGCACTTAGCAGAAGGAAATTTGTTGTCACAGCACCCATTGTGTGTCCTGCCATTGACAACCAGTCAGTGTTTGAGTGGTATCGTGACTGAGAAACCTGGACTGCTATAAACTGGAACTGTATCGTCTTTAGTAACGAATCCAGGTTCTTTTTAGGATCCGAAAATGGTCGGGTTCGAGTATTGAGGCCTCATGGAGAGCGCTTCAATCCTGCCTATGCTGTGGAGCAACACATTGCCCCAACTGCTAGTGTGATGATCTAGGGAGCCATCGCATATGATCGAAACTGTGAAAGACCACTAAAAAATGCTACATGTCAAATTCGAAACACACAGTCTTACATTTAAAGCATATGAGATAGACAATCCAACCAGTCCACTGTCCAAGGAATTTCGAGATATGACTGCAAAGAGAGCTGCAAAAAACACCACCAAATTGCCCAGGGATTCCAGCCGGATGGCAAGCCATCTACAAAGAACATGGAACGGACAAAATTTATACAAATAGAATTAAAACAGAAACCCATTTCAGTATCACTGCTGTCCAATGAAAAGTAATCTCTTGGAATGTGTGTCAGTCAAAATAAACACACACACACACACACACACACACACACACACACACACACACACACACACACACTGTGTTGTGAAAAAGTGTTTGCCCCCTTCCTGATTTCCTATTTTTTTGCATGTTTGTCACACTTAAGTGTTTCATAACGTCAAACCAATTAAAATATTAGTCAAAGACAACACAAGTAAACACAAAATGCAGTTTTTAAATGAAGGTGTTTCTTATTAAGGGAGAAATAAATCCAAACCTACATGCCCCTGTGTGAAAAAGTGATTGCCCCCCTTGGTAAAACATAACTATGATTTATCACACCTGAGTTCACTGTCTCTAGCCACACCCAGGTCTGTTTTTTGCCACACCTGTTCTCAATCAGGACATCACTTAAATATGACCTGCCTGACAAAGTGAAGTACAACAAAAAATCCTTAAAAGCTACACATGATGCCGGGATCCAAAGAAATTCAGGAATAATTGAGACAAAAAGTAATTGAGATCTATCAGTCTGGAAAGGATAATAAAGCCATTTCTAAAGCTTTGGGACTCCAGCAAACCACAGTGAGAGCCATTATTCACAAATGGTGAAGACATGGAACAGTGGTGAACCTTCCCAGGAGTGGCCGGCCAACCAAAATTACCCCAAGAGCCCAGCGACGGCTCATCCAAGAGATCACAAAATACCCCACAACAACATCCAAAGAACTGCAGGCCTCACTTGTCTCAGTTAAGGTCAGTGTTCATGCTTCCACCAGAAGAAAGAGACTGGGTAAAAATGTCCTGCATGGCAGAGTTCCAAGACGAAAACCACTGCTGAGCAAAAAGAACATTAAAGCTCGTCTCAATTTTTCCAGAACACATCTTGATGATTCCCAAGACTTTTGGGAAAACATTCTGTGGACTGACGAGACAAAAGTTGAACTATTTGGAGAGTGTGTCCTATTACATCTGGTGTAAAAGTAACACAGCATCTCAGAAAAAAACATTATAGCAGCAGTAAAATATGGGGGTGGTAGTGTGATGGTCTGGGGCTGTTCTGCTGCTTCAGGACCTGGAAGACTTGCTGTGATAAATGGAACTATGAATTCTGCTGTCTACCAAAAAATCCTGAAGGAGAATGTCCGGCCATCTGTTCGTGACCTCAAGCTGAAACAAACTTGGGTTCTGCAGCAGGACACCCTGAATCCAAAACACAGCAATCCGTCCAGCTCTGGAATGGCTGAAGAAAACAAAATGAAGGCTTTGGAGTGGCCTAGTCCCCAAAGTCCTGACCTGAATCCTATTGAAGATGCGTGGCAGACCTTAAAAAGCCGTCTGCTGGAAAACCCTCCAGTGTGGCTGAATTACAACAATCTGCAAGATGAGTGGTCCACATTCCTCCCACAATGCTGTAAAAGACTCATTGCAAGTTATCACAAACGCTTGGTTGGAGTTGTTGCTGCTAAGGGTGGAACAACCAGTTATTAGGTTTAGGGGCAATCACTTTTTCACACAGGGCCATGTAGGTTTGGATTTTATTCTCCCTTAATAATAAAAACCTTCATTTAAAAACTGCATTTTGTGTTTCCTTGTGTTGTTTTTCACTAGTATTTAAATTGGTTTGATGTTCCGAAACACTTAAGTGTGACAAACATGCAAACAAATGGGAAATCAGGAAGGGGGCAAACACTTTTTATTTTACTAACTGTAATAAAGATACAGACACTTGCATCACAGATGTTTTAAGGTTTTTATATATAGGCTAAATCAAAAATCATATAAAAAAGCAATTCAAAACATAAAAAAAAAACCTGATCTCTAAGAGTTCAGTAAAGTTTTTAGAAAGCTCAAAAGGATAACTGCTCAAACAGTATGATGAAACCAAGCGCAAGAATCACAAAGGCTTGTACTGTTTACATCTCACCAGTCTGATGTTAGCAGATACCCATGCTAAACAGACAGCTTTTACCAGACATGCAGTTAAAAAAAAAAGACAATTTAAAAGTTGCAAGACAACAAAAGTGTGAATAGGCAGTTGCTTTTTCATGATGAAGAAACCTACAGAGCATGAAGGAGATGAAGTGGGATGGCAAATTCGTTGAGTAATTCTACTTCATGCTCATAAACTGGTAAAATGTATAAACTTAACTTCTATAAACTTTAACCAACTGTTTTAACCTCATTTATTTTTTACTTTATTTACCAATATTTATATAATTCTCTGATTTCCTAAACTTTTAAATTTGCTTTTATAACAGCCCTTCTCAATCATTATAGCATCACTACATTAGTTGAGATAGTTTTCAGAGATTCAGCATGGAAACTCCAGCTAACATTACTGCATATAAATTCCAAGTCAAAAACCTGTTCGAAACGATCCAGGGATAGACGCTCTTGAGGTTGCCATCGATAGTGTCCTTGTTGCGCTCCAGAAAGCGGTCCTGATGCCTGTATGCTCGAATGACAGAAAGTCCCGCCACTGTTTCCCCGAAATGGGAGTAGATGGGAGATCGGGAAACTGAGTCCAGTCTCCTGAGCTGTCTGGATGTGGCTACATAGAACACCTACAGCACAACAAATAACAACATGGACGAATATAGAGGATGTAGCTTTCAGAGACTACAGATATTCCAGCATGCTACTGCTAACCAGAAGTGAGCAGAGTCAAAAGAAAAGTAGCAGTAGCCAATTAATTCAGAACACTAGATTCTTCTGCTATTTTCCCAATTGGCAGGCATTTGGCAGAATCTTGGTTCAGGTACTGCTTTAGGCCCATGGTTCCCAACCTCACAAACATCACAGGGGCTGCGCAAGGCTTTGTCTGCTCTGAGGTGCTCTGAGTTTGTCCAAATGCAATTTGCACGTTAAATAAAATTTGAAAAACATAATTACTAGGGTTTTTTTTTTATATAAAATGACGTTAAAAGATATTCAATATGCTCAAGTTTGATATTTAGCTAAACGTTTAGCCGCCTTGAAAAGAAAAAAGAGGCCAAAAACATAAAAAGGGAGAAAAGGGGAAAAAAATCTATAATTTATGTGAATTTTTACCAATATAGTTTTCCAATGAATCGCTTTATTCTTTTGGTCTTTGTGTATGTGGGCTGGGGGGCAGCTTTTCTTAGATACTTGTGGGAGGGGCTCCAATGACAAAAGGTTGGGAATCACAGGGTTAGGGGTACTTAAATACCCCACAAACTTATAGTAGAAATCAGATATTGGGAATTCAGATATACATAATGGCACCGCAGAATCTATATAGGCCACTGTATGCCCAAATGAATACTATAGAAGGTTCAGGTCTAAAAAAATTTGTAGCTGAAATGTAAAAGAATAATGGTGTAAAGGAAAACTATCGCAACACAATTACTTGTGTTCCATTAGAAATGTTCTCGTATGAAAATGTAGAGTAAATGTGAATTTGGGAAAATGTAGATTTAAAAATTGTGTGTGTGATGATTAAAATGTAACTTTGGTTTGATCTTAATGCTTCTTCCGAAGTATTATGTCAACATTTAGAAATAACCAACAGACAGTTTTAATACAGTGGCGTGTCATAGATTGGTGTTACTTTAAATACCTGTACAAAATAATAGACGACAGCAATAGGCACAATAACTGCTGCGAATAGTGGAGTGGCAAGGCAGATGACAAACAATGTGCCTACGACACCAAACAGACAGAGGATCCAGGAGCGGAAAGACATGGGGATCAACTCATCCACGGTAAAAATGTCCTAAAACACACCAAAATACAAATGTGCTTCATGTTCTACTTGCAAAACAGTGGTAGCGTACAAAGTTGGCATCATACAGAGGTAATCAGTACCTTGGCGAAGCGATTGACCACCCTTCCGGTTGGCGTGGTGTCGTAGAAGAGCATGGGAACTCTCAAGATGTTGGAAAGCAAGTTCGTGTGTAAAGTCCTGGAGGCACGAATAGCTCCCTCGGCCAAAAGCAAAGTGGCCGCAAATACCAGTATACCTAAAAGACACAGTGAGGGATAGGTTGTACCAATCTGTCCATAAGGCTTTTAATAAGTGGCTCAGCAGTTAGGGAGCGATACTGCTAATTAGTAGTTTGTGAGTTTCAATTCTGACTCCAACAAGCTGCCACCATTGGAGCCATAGTTCTTTCACCTTCACCTGTTTCGCTCAACTGTAAGTCAATCTGGATAAGTGCGTCTGACACAGTATTGTACAAAAGTCTTTGGTCACCATTAGATTTGTTGTTTTATTAAGCGTTGTTTTTTTATTGGTATAATGACCACATATTAATTTCTTCGTCTTTTCATTAGAGTACAACCAGGAAATAAAGGACGTGTATGCAGTATTAAAAAACGGAACCAAAACAGAACAAAAACAGAAAAACAGCTTCTATAGGCGACAGCAGCTACTATTTAGTGTGAGGTCCAATTACACTTCAGCAGTTTCATCAGGATGCCAAGCTGACCCTTCTACAGTCTTAAGAAGTTCAATCAGAAATGGACTTTTGGAAGGGTAGCAGCCAAGAACCACTTTTTCAGAGAGTGGACCCTAAATAATGACTTTTGCCTGCAGAAGCTATTTTGTCCTGAAACTGTGTGTACATATTTCCTACATTTTCTGTTTGTATCTTAATAAAGAGACTGAATACTGAATACTCAACTCAATACTTTGTAACATAACCTTTGTTGGCAATGACAGAGGTCAAACGTTTCCTGTAAGTCTTCACCAGGTTGGCACACACTGTAGCTGGTATTTTGGCCCATTCCTCCATGCAGATCTCCTCTAGAGCAGTGATGTTTTGGGACAACACGGACTTTCAACTCCCTCCACAAATGTTTTATGGGGCTGAGGTCTGAAGACTGGCTAGGCCACTCCAGGACCTTGAAATGCTTTTTACGGAGCCACTCCTTCGTTGCCCGAGCGGTGTGTTTGGGATCATTGTCATGTTGGAAGACCCAGCCACGTTATATCTTCAATGCTCTCACTGATGGAAGGAGGTTTTGGCTTAAAATCTCATGATACATGGCCTCGTTCATTCTTCCCTTAACACGGATCAGTCGTCCTTTCCCCTTCTGCAGAAAAACTTTTACTTGCCAAATGAGTGAGCAGCGTCTTTGGTATAGAGGCGTTGCCGAGAACGTCCTTGAATGGCTAATCTACACTCACTGGCCACTGGGCACATTAGGTACAGCTGTTCAACTGCTTGTTAACGCAAATATCTAAACAGCCAATCACCTAGCAGCAACTCAAATCATTTAGATATGAAGCCAAGATGACCTGCTGAAGTTCAAAACCAAGCATCAGAATGGGGAAGAAAAGTGATTTTAGTGACTTTGAACGTGGCATGGTTATCGGCGCTAGACGGGCTGGTCTGAGTAGTTAAGAAACTGCTGATCCTCTGGGATTTCACCCACAGCCATCTCTAGGGTTTACAGAGAATGGTCCAAAAAGGAGAAAACATCCAGCAAATGGCAGTTCTCGGGGTGAAAATGCCTTGTTGATGTACTAAAGGTAAAACTGGGTCCAACCCGGTACTAGCAAGGTGTAAATTATAAGGTCACTGGTGAGTAGTTCAATTAATATGTTTTTTCAACAAATATTTACTTTATTAAAATTAAATAATACTCATATATTAAAAAATACATAATCAACCCTACACCATTGTTAACAACATTCTTTTGTTCAACATGTTTTACTTTTTACTAATTACGTTTTACGAATTATTTTAACTTATTTTTAAAATCACTTCTCTGTTCTAAATATGCCAGCACAACTGGGATGGCTGAATAGTGTATAGCTCTGAATAGACTGCATTTACTGAGTGAACTGTTCATTTAAAGTTCTATCCAAATTTATATTTTAAGGCCTACAAGCAAAAGCTTGGCAGAAGTTGGATTTGAGAAATTTTGGAATGTCCAAGTCCAAAACTGAGACGCTCTGCTAGAAATCTCAGAACCGTCTGAAAGCCATCCTGTTCACTGTGTTAGTCTTATCAGCAACAAAAAGAAACCCTACGATTTATTAGAAATAAATAGTTCACATATTTTTGTCCAGCCTGAATAGTCACTAATCAATAGGTTCAAAAGATTCAGTTGTTTTACTAATTTAAGCAGAAAATCTGTTATTTCAAAGTCAAATGCATTTATATAGCTTTTTTAAACAACAGAGCATTGTTTCAAAGCAGTTCTACAAATATCTAGACCTAAACCTCTAATTGAGCAAGCCTGGGGTGACAGAGGTAAGACAAAACTCAGTAAACGTTATAAAGAAAAAAACCTTGGAAGGACCAAGACTTAAAAAGGAGCCCAACCTCCTTGCTTGGCCTAGATGAAAAACATAAGAATTAAACTAAGTTAGCTAATTAATATAATTAAATAAGCAGAAGCTAAATAAATATGAACAGAGTGATATGACAGAAAACATAAGCAAAATAAAACAATACATAGGCAATAATAATTAAAGCTAATACAATATTATGAAGAGTATAATGAAACAGGGAATATAAAACTATAGAATACAAGACAATAATACAGTGGTACCTCGGTTCTCGACCACCTCGAAACTCATTGAATTCGGTTCTCGACGCAGTTTGACTAGAAAATGCATTTCGGTTCTCGTCGTTCGCTCGATACGGTGCACTTGCTTAAACTTTTATGAGTCGAGCCGTGTGACTCGTTTCAGCCCAAACTCGATTCACAACTTATGATTCGGTACACAGTGATTCAGATTCACAACAGCTCTCGCTAAGAGAAGATTATTCTTGGACTATTCCTAGCTCAAATAAGTCTCCAAGGATCCTAACAAGGTTACTTTTTAAGAGCCAACCGAAAGCAAAACAGGAACTGAATGCTCCAGAACACAGAGCAAGTGTTTTGCACTTTCAATCCATTACTCACTAACTTGAGATTTTTCAACACTTTTTTTTATAAAATAAGCTTTTTGCTAATGATTTTGGCCACCAGTAGGATAATGTACAGTGGGGCAAAAAAGTATTTAGTCAGTCACTGATTGTACAAGTTCTCCTACTTAGAAAGATGAGAGAGGTCTGTAATTTTCATCATAGGTACACTTCCTAATTTTTTCTCTCAAACTTGAAAAGAAATCCAGGAAATCACATTGTAAGATTTTTAAATAATTTAATTGTAAGTTATGGTGGAAAATAAGTATTTGGTCAATAACAAAAGTTCAACTAAATACTTTGTAACATAACCTTTGTTGGCAATGACAGAGGTCAAACGTTTCCTGTAAGTCTTCACCAGGTTTGCACACACTGTAGCTGGTATTTTGGTCCATTCCTCCATGCAGATCTCCTCTAGAGCAGTGATGTTTTGGGGCAACGCGGACTTTCAACTCCCTCCACAAAGTTTCTATGGGGTTGAGGTCTGGAGACTGGCTAGGCCACTCAAGGACCTTGCCACTGTCGCCCTAGGCTTGCTCAATTTGGGATTGGACGTAGTTATTAGGAGATAATCTAAACTTGTAAAGTTGCTTTGAGACAATGCTCCATTGTAAAAAGCACTATATAAATAAATCTGACTTGACTTGACTTCACTTGAAATGCTTTTTCCGGAGCCACTCCTTTGTTGCCCGAGGGATGTGTTTGGGATCATTGTCATGCTGGAAGACCCAGCCACGTTCCATCTTCAATGCTCTCACCGATGGAAGGAGGTTTTGACTTAAAATCTCATGATACATGGCCCCGTTCATTCTTCCCTTAACACGGATCAGTCGTCCTGTCGCACACACATACTGAACATTTAAAGAGCATGTGCACATTGTACATCTAGTGTACCTAAACAATCACAGGTGACCCTTTTGAAACAAAACCGTCAAACTAGAAACCCGCAGCCCTGGATCCTCCCACTGAGCACTAATTATTACCATTAATAAGCATTTAATGAGTGCAATTAAAATAATCAGAAATCACCACAGATCCCATTAAATTGGAACAAGTGCTTAATTATAACATCTAATGCCAATTCATTGTTTCTTGAACTGGAAATTTAATGCAAACAATCACTTTCGGCCATAAAATAACACTGTGCATTACAACAGCTATAAAGTCAAAGTAGGGTTTATAATAGCAGGGTTTATAATTTACTTTTTACCCGATTGCCATATACAGTATATATGGCCATGAAAACTCAATACAACAAGTTTGTTTCAGCAGTCAGTGCTCCTCATCTGTGAGCTTTTACAGTCCACTGCTTTGCAACAGAGCTTGTTTTGCTTCTACATGTTTCCACTTCACAATAATTGCACTTACTATTTCAAGAGGCAGTTCCAAAAGAATAGAAAATTTGCTGTTAATGGAAGTGTCTTGTTGGAAAGGTGGCCACCTGTGACAGTGCACACAGAGTCAATGAGGACTCACATACCACCCACCCTACCGTTCATCTGTGGACATTCAATTTATGTTCATTGTTTGACTATGTATATTTATTCTACTGCCCAGGAGAGCATTCTACTGTGAATCTCTCTATAGTGAGAAACGTACTTCCAATGTTCATCTAAGAAGATCTATTTCCAGTGTTTGTCTGTGGAGATCCATTCTACTTTGTGTTTTTTTGTTGTTTTTTGGTGGGGGTGGGGGTATATTCTACTTCCAATGTCCACCTATGGAGACCCATTCTGTTGCCATCATTTATCTATGAAGAGCCAAAGTTTGTCGATGGAGATCCATACTACTTCCAGTTTTTGACTGTGGAATATTCTATGTCCAATGTTTTTCTATGGATACCCATGATGCTTTTCAATTTTCTATTGAGAGCTACTATATTTGCATTCGTTTTCTATTGAGATCTATTCCATTTCCAATATTCATATCCAAACTACCATGGGCCTACGGTAATGTCCGGTCAACATCCAGTTCCAAAGAAGGTAAATGGCGTGCAACTGTACTCTAGAAATACATGGCAACCTCAAAGGCATAGCTAATTTCCATATAGGTCATACTCATAATGCAGATGTGGACGCCAGAATGTAAATATAAGCACTTTTCTACCACTTTTCCAAATTTCCACCTATTTCTATTTAGGACCTGTGACTTTAACATACAGTAAGAGAAAGTGAGACGTAAGCATACCTGCCGTTGCGTTTGGCATGACGTTGACTATGATTTAAACTGTTTTCCCTCTTCAACGTGACGGTCACGACATCCTCAGCAGGGCTGTCAGGTTGTGGGTCATGACCCTCAGGAACAATGTCAACCTGCTCAGTGTCTGCTACTGATTCTGAGAAACATGTGAACGCAGGAATTGAGAAGAATAAGCATTCAGACACAATACTGGGAACCACATGGAAAAGACGAAAGGACATGAAAAGCTTAAAGGCATCTAAATGGACACTCAATAGTACTGACATTGACATCAGAACCAAAAGGTATTGTGTAATAATGAGCACATGACCAGCCAAAAAAACAAACAAAAAAAAAACAAACACTGGCCATGGCACGTAGAAAGTACACAGAAATATCTGGGTTTGTCAAATTCATTCATAAGCAATAGATAAGTACTTTATTTTTAGTTTTCCATATAAACTAGGGAACAAAGATATTTTAAAGTGAAAGTCTTAAGCTCCCATCTGTACTAGAACATTTACAATATTGGTTAATGCACTAAGACCCAGCATTTGCAGCTTGGTATGCTGGGATTTGAACCCTAGCTTAACAGTCCTGTCCCTTAAACACTGGGTATAAGATTTAATCTGCACTGTATAAGAGATCAAATGAGCCATCATGAAATGCTGCATAATACCATGGTTATTATTGTAATTTTCTCAGAACTTCAATTTGAAGGTATTTAGATGGGGGGCCATGGTGGTGTGAATGGTTAGCATGGATAACAATTTAAACACGCATTAGTTTAAGTGGTTGCTCTAAATGACCTCAGTGTGTGTCTGATTTGTATCATTATAACTTTGCTCCTGTCACCAATAGCCATTTATACTGATGTGATGTTAAATAAATGTATTCAAAATAAACTATTCTGTGGCCCTGCAAGCCTCTCAAGGCTCAACTAATCAGCTGACTGAGGACCCTAGTAGTAGTTACATTAGTAGTTAGTAATATTAGGGATGCACCAAATATCTGGCAACCAAAATAAGAGTCTATTCTATATCGAACTATGACGTCTTGATGATGCCATCAAATCGCAACCAGCGTGGACCGAGGCACTCTTTGTAAATGCAGCAAACATGTCAGCTGTGTGGAAGCAGGGCTCTAGAGTGCAAGCATTTTGTTTGGGACTTCTCTTTAAAGAAATGAGATCTTGACTGAGTATTCACCGGGTCTGTCTCATTACCTAGTGAGTGCCCTTGCTGCCTACTCCCTATGAGGGGCACCATCTAAAGCTTCCTCATCGACAGTGGAACCTTAAGACTGGTTAATGAGATTTTACTACAGTTACTGATTGTGTCACCAATGGTTTATGCCAACTGCACAAACGCTAGCAAAGTTTTACAGGTCTATGTTCTAGGCTTTGCCATTTAACAAAATTGTAATCTTTCCTTAAAGCTTCTTTTGGAGGAAGGTCATAACACACGAGGAACACATCAAATATATACAGAAGCTAATATGAGGACTAATATGAGGGAAAATGTAAGCCCTTCTGTACGAGATCTGTGGTTCAGCACATTTAGCTGTAACTGGTCATAAAATGAATTGATTAAAACTAGCAATGTGTGAAATTTATATAAAAAAAGGACATCTACATACTTACATATTATATATTTTTAGTATAGTAAATTGTCGAAAACTCTCTGTAGGCTGGTCGGGTATGCAAGGCAAAACACATACGACTTAAAAGAAAAGTTTCACACAGCAATGTTTGCCTGAGCCATTGGTCCAGTGTTCTAGCTACTGCAAATATTAAGTAGCTAGAGGAAGAATTGATTGTATAAAACATTGAAAACTTTGAACATTGAACAATCCTGGTAGCTAATACCTTTTAAAGTCCATTTTCCCTTATATATCGAGCTACAAAACCTTCATGAGTATGTAATGTAATACTAAACAAGCTAAATACCTTAAAAGTATTATTGCCACATCATCCCAGACAAAGCCTTACCGGTTCGAGCATTAAACTTGTTGCTCTCCTCTTTAGCATAAGTGTCCAGGAACTCAGAGAAAGCCCCTTTGCTGGCCCTTAAACTGTTATAAGACCCAACTTCCGACACCTTGCCATCCACCAGTACAATTATCTCATCCACGTAAGGGAGGAAGCTGACCCCGTGTGTTACCAGAATACGAGTCTGAAAGGTAAAGCAAATAGAGATATACATTCAATCACTTTCTTAGTGTTACTATATTATTTCAACACTGAAGTCTGGAGAAAACGTTGGCAGTGAGTTCACATGGCAAACGAATTAGCACAAGCCTTGGTGAAACAAGTCATGGAACTGTCAAGGTTGGCTATATACAGTACTGTGCAAAAGTCTTAGGCCACCATTAGATTTGTTGTTTTAGCAAAAAAACACAAGCAGCGTCTCTACTTTCTGCGAAGGCTGAAGAACGCTCATCTCCCACCCCCATCCTCACTACGTTATACAGTGGGACTATCGACAGCAGCTGCATCACTCTCTGGTTTGGGAACTGCACCGTGTCGGACCACAGAGGATAGCAAGGACAGCTGAGAAGATAGTCGAATGGATGCAATGAAAGCAATGGACATTTTCTTGTATAAAACTTCAGTCCCTCGCAATACAAAGACCAGAAACATCAGGTTTAAATTTGTAAACAAAATGCCCTATTCAGTATTCAACACAATATTTTTTATATGTAATATTTCTTTTTATTCTGTCAGTGCATTACTAGCCTTGATGTGCAAAGTCTTTGTGTGTTTGACTGACCTAAGCTGTGTGTCTGTCTTATCCTGTTTTTGTGTATATTTGCAAAGTTCTGGAGCAGCAATCCTAACTTCATTGTATAATTGTGCAATGACAGCGAAGGCATTATCTTATTCTATCTTATCTTACTGTAGCTTTATCATATATTATATATAAATAATCGGGGGAAAACATTCCTTTTTATTTCTGAAGAAGAAAAATAGTGTATTTTTCTTGTATAAAATTGGAACAAAAGGAAACTATAGTCCCCTGCAATTAAAAGAAATTAGGATTCTCACTGAGAATGGGATCTGAAATGAGGCATGATTGAACACTGCACAGTAAAAATGTTAGATGAATGACGCATGTCACTTGTAATAATTCCACACTATTTTGTTTTGTTCAATAAGAAGTTTTGTATGAATTACAACATGTAACACAAATTCCAGTAAAGTTTGAAAACGTGTGTCAGAGAGGATGGCTAAAAAAATATTGTCATCCTCAAAAGGGGGCACTGAAGAAAAAGTTTGGCAATCACTGCTCTAGTGTAACGGGAGGTCGTACTAAATACTTGACACTGTGGCTTACAGAAGCCTTGACTTTTTCTTTCATTGTTTTAACACTGCATACACATTTCCTGTATTTTCTGGTTGTATTCTAATAAAGAGACTGAGAAATACTTATTTATGGTTTGATATATTGCTAAAACAATGGCCTACGATGGATTGGCGCCCTGCCTTGGATTCTTCCTGCCTCTGTCGCCAGCTATTTAAAGAAGGCTGAATTGCTTTCAGGTGGTAACGATCAGCATTCTGGTGATCTTAAACTTAAGTGCTGGGAATTGTAGTCTCTGGCAGCCATGTTTGAAGGCTGTGGTGTGTTGTGGGAAATGGAGGTCCGGTTCTATATCTGATGTTAGAATCATGAATGGGACTGTGGTGGTGCAGAGCTTAAGGTATTGGACTATGGATGTGAAGGTCCAACACTGTCAAGCTACTACTGTTGGAACTTTAATTGGCCCTTAAGTCACAATTGCTTGACTTGTATGTTGTAAGACTGTATTAGGTCTAAGAGACTCTGGATAAATGAGAAAGTAACTGTGATCAAAATATATTATATAGATTTTAGCTTGATCATATGTTATGACAGTGATTAAAATGCATTTGGGTGCAGAACCGATTGAAGGTCGCCATTAAAACTGGATGTTTTTGTGAGGAATGGTGAAAGGCTGAATGAACAAAAGTCGGTCTGCATACATGAACGCATTTTCAGCTTCACTAAGCTCTGTGCTTGAATGAAACACCTGACACTGAGCTATATTCATATTATTGTTACTGCTGCACGATGCATTGTGACACAGAACTGGTTGTTGTTACTCATTATTAAAGCAAATCCAATAAAGGCTCATTTTATGGGTTTATTGCTTCGCTATTAATACTTGTGGAAGGAGACCAAAGTACGAGAGGAACCCAAGCTGACACTTGGGTATCATATCCAGGAAGGTGCCAACACTGACCGATGTGCCACTGTGCAACAGCTTTTGGGATTCAGAGGTGGGAAAAGTGGGAAAGAAATAAACTAACAATGCTGCTTGAAGAACCGTTTCCGAGTTGATTCTCACTTCGAGTGTATTAGCGGAATCAAATGGTTAATGAATCCAATTAATGCGTTTTTCCAGTTTAAATATCTTGTTTCTCTAGGACCATAACTAACTAGGCATGAATTGTCATGGAGGAGCAGGTAGTCTTTGTTCTGTACAGTTCTAGGGACTCATTCATGGTTAATAGTTTCCTCTTAGCTCCCAATAACATGCTATTAAATAGACTGGCTAGTGTGACAAGGTTGAAGGGTGGGTCACTCCCATAATTTAGTACATACTCATTTTAAATGTTGTTGCTCATATGCACATTTGGGTGCTCATGGTAAGATGTGGAATGGAATATGGATCGGTAAGCGAATCGGCCCTGACCGTCCGACATCTAATGAGTCAATGTGGTCAAAATCGGACCTGATCCCAACATAGGATCGGATCAGGCCAATCTCTAGAAATAAGGTTTTATTTCTCTAGTTTCTCTGAGTAGCTAACAACGTCTGTTCCAGCTAGAGTCTGGACAATTTTCAAAACAGTTCAAACGAGGTACAAGTGCTTGTTTTCATAAGTGTAGAACTTTCAATAGGGACATACAGAATACATGAAAAAAATGTAAAACAAATGTTACTGGTATTACTGAATGTATCTTGTAGCATCTATGGAATCGTGCAGTTTGGCTTGTGAATGGCGGCAAAATTAGTTTCAATTAAATCACCACCACCCCTTGAAAACTGCAGACAACCCCCACTGATTCTTCCCTACTCCCAGTCCTGAACCAACTGTGTTCTGATAACCTCACACCCTATTGGTGCTAAAGTCTTAGAAATGGTGACAATTAAAAAGCCTCTATTCTAACATTATTGGGCTTTTTTATCTAGAGACAATTTGTGCATAAACTCCCAATTCTCTGCAATTAAAAGCAAAGCAAAAACCTGAATGACATCAGATTACCTGAATCACTTCCTAATAAACAGAATAAATGGAATGGCAGATCTTTCCTTCAGTGTTCAGACAAAAAAACATATCAAAGACAGTACGGGCGGTTCAGCAGTTGACATGCAAGAATCTTTTCCCCCCAAAATAACAGAGAGAGGTTAAGTTATTGTAAAAGCAATCATTCTCTGTCACAGAAAGATCAGTTTCACTCCATTACCACTGACCAGCAAGAGATTTCTTGAGGAGCAATATGACAGGAATGCTGATGCTAAAAAATACACAAACAACCACTTACCTTATTCTTTAGCAGGCCTTTGGGTCCAATAACCTTCTCAAACAGATGTTTCCCCACATGAGCGTCGACAGCAGACAGAGGGTCATCTAGCAGGTACACATCTGCTAAGCTGTAGGCTGCGCGAGCTAAACTCACCCGCT
Organism: Ancistrus triradiatus; assembly: GCA_025084515.1. Lineage (NCBI taxonomy): Eukaryota > Metazoa > Chordata > Actinopteri > Siluriformes > Loricariidae > Ancistrus > Ancistrus triradiatus. Next base: position 500,680 of record JAJAGP010000076.1, on the reverse strand, counting down.
GCTTCTGTCCTCCACTCAGATTAATGCCCTGTGGGGTTTAATGCTCATTTTAGCTCATTAGATCGAACCTTCATTTCGGAAGTAAACTGTGTGTGTTTGTCGTCATTTCAGATTGTGTGTGTGTGTATAAGTACTGTTCACTGTTCCACTTCGTTTGTGTTTAGAGGTTTTTTGTGCAAGTTACTCGTGTTTGTGTTTAGAACTTTCTGCTACTTGCAATGTAACAAGCTGTGAATAGTGTTCGTAAGTGTAAGTAGTACTCCCTTGTTTGTCCCCCCCCCAGTACCTGTAAATTTTCTTTAACCTATAACTACAGTGGTGCTTCAAAGTTTAACCCCTTAGAATTTTTTATCTTTCCACATAAATATGACCTAAAACATCATCAGATTTTCACAAAAGTTCTAAAAGTAAATAAAGAGAACCCAGTTAAACAAATGAGACAAAAATATTATACTTGGTCATTTATTTATTGAGGAAAATCATTGAAAATTACATATTAGTGAGTGGCAAAAGTATGTGAACCTCTGGGATTAGCAGTTAATTTGAAGGTGAAATTAGAGTCAGGTGTTTTCAGTCAATGGGATGACAATCAGGTGTGAGTGAGCACCCTGTTTTATTTAAAGAACAGAGATCTATCAAAGTCTGCTCTTCACAACACGTCTGTGGAAGTGTATCATGGCACCAACAAAGGAGATTTCTGAGGACCTCAGAAAGAGAGTTGTTGATGCTCATCAGGCTGGAAAAGGTTACAAAACCATCTCTAAAGAGTTTGGACTCCACCAATCCACAGTCAGACAGATTGTGTACAAATGGAGGAAATTCAAGACCATTGTTACCCTCCCCAGGAGTGGTCGACCAAACAAAAGATCACTCCCAGAGCAAGGTGGTGTAATAGTTGGTGAGGTCACAAAAGGACCCCAGGGTAACTTCTAAGCACAATGAAGGCCTCTCTCACATTGGCTAATGTTAATGTTCATGTTCATTGAGTCCACCATCAGAAGAACACTGAACAACAATGGTGTGCCATGGCAGGGTTACAAGGAGAAAAGCCACTACTCTCCAAAGAGAACATTGCTGGCTCGTCTGCAGTTTGCCTAAAAGATCATGGGACGAGCCAGAAGGCTACTGGGAAGAATGTTTTGTGGACGAATGAGACCAAAATAGGAACTTTTTGGTTTAAAAGAAAAGGGAAAACACTGCATTTCCAGCATACGAAACCTTATCCCATATGGGTGTGAAACATGGTAGTGGTAGTATCATGGTTTGGGGCCTGTTTTGACTTGCATCTGGGCCAGGACAGCTTCGCCATCATTGATGGAAACAATGGATTATGAAAATGATATTTAGAGAATTCTAAAGGAAAATGGCAGGACATCTGTCCATGAAACTGAAATCTCAAAGAGAAGGTGGGTCATGCAGCAAGACAACGACCCTAAGCACACAAGTCGTTCTACCAAAGAATGGTTAAAGAATAAAGTTAATGTCTTGGTATGGCCAAGTCAAAGTCCTGACCTTAATCCAATGGAAATGTTGTGGAAGGACCTGAAGTGAGTAGCTAATGTGTGGAAATCCACCAACATCCCAGAGCTGAAGCTGTTCTGTACGGAGGAATGCGCTAAAATTCCTCCAAGCCGGTGTGCAGGACTGATCAACAGTTACAGGAAACGTTTAGCTGCAGTTATTGCTGCACAGGGGGGTCACACCAGATACTGAAAGCAAAGGTTCACATACTTTTGCCACTCACTAATATGTAATATTGGATCATTTTCCTCAATAAATAAATGACCAAGTATAATGTTTTTGTCTCATTTGTTTAACTGGGTTCTCTTTATCTACTTTTAGGACTTGTGTGAAAATCTGATGATGTTTTAGGTCATATTTATGCAGAAATATAGAAAATTCTAAAGGGTTCACAAACTTTCAAGCACCACTTAATATAAAGTGGTTCCTATTCACTCGTTGATCCTCCGTTTCATCTGGCTGATCTTCTGTGTTGTTTGTAATATTGTCTATCCAATGCATTTCTGGATTCGTTCAAACAAAAGTATTTGTCGTTTCAATCACTCCTAAATCATTCATGTTTTCAGTGTTATCTCTGACATATTTACATATCATTTACCCTTTATATTTAAAATGCAGTAGCATAAAAAGACTATGTGAATACGGTAATGTCTAGTCAACAACCTTAGAGACCAGGGGCTGTATTAATAAAAATTCTTAGGGCTAAGTGCAGCACCTAGTGATGAAATTCTAAGAAAAAAGTTAGAAGTAGATCCTAGACAATATAAAAGTTCATGAAGCATCTTAACCCCTAAAAGAGCTCCTAACATGAAAAACTGTTAGGAGTAGAGAGAAGAACCTTTATGAGGCTTAGGAGTTCTCTTAAGCAGAGGATAAAAATCCAGAAAGACAAGGCAGAAGAATGTTCTCCAAACACTGAATACTGAATGAGATAATCACATGCTACAGATTAGATTGTACAGGAATAATGTTTGTGGTTGACCTTATTAGAGATTCACTCACAGCTCCTATCCAGTGCAACAATGCCCTAACACCCCAAATGAAAGCTTCACATGAACCGACTCCACCAGTTAAAAAAAAATTAGACACGGCAGCAAACATACCTGAAAAAAGCGGAGCCGAATTTTCTCCAGTTCATAGATTATATAATAGTCTACAAATATTACCAAGATGGTAAATAAACTGTCAGTAAAATAAAGCAAATAAAGGCATGTGTGATTAGTGTAAAACACACAGAAATAGCCTGTGCCTGTTATTTCAATGGCTTGTGATAGGCTATACAGTATTTCCCTAATTAAGAGTGCGTTTGTGTACGAGTGAGAGTGAGTGACAGAGGTGACAACCAATCATAGTCCTCAAAAGAATGTGTCATGCCTAGCAACCGGGTCAACCCCGCCTCCTCATTGAGATAAAAGTGTTTGGGTTCTTCTTGCTCAAAGTTGATCTCAGATCACTTCTGAATCACTCTTAAGCTTAAACACCACCTAGGAGTTTTTAACCCAAGTTAGGAGCTCTGTAAGAGGATTATTAGTACCTTTATGAAATCCGCCCCTGATCTCTATCGTGTCGCAAGTGTTGTCGTGAAGTCGCACAAATTTGTAGGATGTTTATACCCTGATTTATACCCTGATATATTATATATATATATATATATATATATATATATATATATATATATATATATATATATAATAGATATATATATATACACACACACACAACACACACACACACACACACACACACACACACACACACACACACACACACACACATATACACATACACAATTCTATTGTTTGTCTGTGAAGAATCCAGAAATGTATGATTTATATTAGGAGGCCTTACACTAATCAACGAAAGATTATCAGAAACATTCGAACCAACCTCTTTTCTCAATGTCTGGTACTCCACTTTGCACACTTACTAAACCGCCATCAAGTCTTTGGTCACTATATCAGTATATCTGAATAAATTTTTTGATTTAAAATAAGCCAACTGTGTATCTCGCCTTACATTATGAGTGTCTGTCATACAATCCCGCAGACAATAACTGTCAAAAACAGGTGCAGCTTCTAAACACGGTCATTCTCTTGGGAATTACCTTCTCCCCAATTTCAGCATCGACTCCTCCAGGGAGTAACTTCAGGTCTGGCTCTAATGCACAGGCATCCAACACCTTCTGAAACTTCTGGTCATCCAGATCAGAGCCAAAGAGGATGTTGTCCTTCAGAGTGGCATTCTGAATCCAGGCTTGCTGCGGGACATACGCCACTGACCCCTGAGTAAATGAAATACAAGACAAAGGGCATGGGAAATTAAGTATTAACACTTCATCTTCCAAGACGTGACCTATAGTAAAGCTAGATATTCTCTCTCATTATTACTTTTAGGTACACCTCCTTGTGTCTACACTCACTGTCCATTTTATCAGCTCCACTAACTATATAGAAGCACTTTGTAGTTTTACACTTACAGACTGTAGCCCATCTGGTTTTCTACATACAGTCGTACCTTGTTATCTCACCTACGTCTGTTTCATGGCTATTTTTGGCAAGAGGCAAGTTTTGTGACTTAACGAGATTACAAAAACCTAGACAAGCTGTGACAGTCATACCTGATGCTGACATAATGTGTGTTACTGAGCGGCAGGGCTTAATTTGAGCCGGATCCTGATGGAACAAGATCCGGTACCTCTCATATTTGAAGCACATATGTTCCGGTTATTTGTGTGTACCCTCCTTTCCAAAAATGCAAACGGCTCATTTTCTTTGATGGTAACGTAGATCATTAGTCACATATTGTGTGCTCATGCATTATCTTGCACCCCATTATCTTGCCAACCTCATCTCTCACCACCTGTGATGGCAGGACGAATGTCCTTCCATGTATTTTACCTCCAAAAGCCACCAACCTCACCTCTCGCCCTCGCCAAGCTTAAAATGTGACAAATGTCCTGCCAGTAATGAAATTCTACCCACTAAGCCACCGTGTTTCAGACCGCCAGTAGGTGGCCCTTATTCCTACTTTAAACTTGCAACGCCGAATGATGTACAGCCCCTGTCTGTTATCAGAGACCTTATATAAGGAAGAGACTGGTCAAAATATGAATGGGGCTGTAGTACAGAAGCCTCGCCCCATCATTAGAAAGAACCAATCGGCAAATTAGAAAATGTGTCGTAGAGGGGGGTGGCAAGTCTTGGTCCCTTTGTAGTGGTGGTATACGCATGCACAGTAGCCAGAATAACCTTAAAAATCGTATTTTTTTTCTATGTTATTTGAACCCAGCAACGCAAATAAGTTATATCATTTTTGTCAGAATATACCAGCGATTATATACAACATTAATTTCTCTTTCAGTTTAGGATATATAGGTCTCTCCCCATTCAAATAGATAGGAGTCTGGTCTCGTATGGCTGTCAGTAGGATTCAAGTGACACCTACAGACCACACTCCTGAAACCTTGGCGGCTGAACGGGGTAGCATTTAATTGCTGGCAAGACATTTGTCACATTTCAAGAATGGCCTTTCGAGGTGAAGTGCATAGAGAAAAATCCATCCTGCCATCACAGGGGTTGAAAGATGAGTTTGGTGAGATAACGTGGGTTGAGATAACAAGGTTAGATTGTACTTTGTTCGTCCCGTTTACTCTGTTCTCTAATGGCCAGGACCGCAACAGGTCAGGTACTATTTGGGTGGTGGATCATTCTCAGCACTGCAGGTGGTGTGTGAGTGTGTGTTGTTCTGGTATGAGTGGATCAGACACAGCAGTGCTGCTGAAGGTTTTAAAAACCTCAGTATCACTGCTGGACTGAAAATAGTCCAAAACCAAAAATGTCCAGCCACCAGCCTCCTGTAGGCAGCATCCAGTCAGCACTGATGAAGGATTAGAGGATGACTAACACAAACTGTGCAACAACAGTCGAGTCACTGTCTCTGACTTTACATCTACAAGGTGGAGCAATATGGTATGTGTGGTGTATATGGTACACAGGTGAGTGAACACTGTTTAAAAACTCCAGCAGCACTGCTGTGTCTGATCCACATGCTAAAGATTCAATCTTGAGAATGATCCACCACCCAAATAGTAACTGACCTGTGGGGGTCCTGACCATTACAGGAACAGAGTAAAAGTGAATAACAAAGCATGTAGAGAAACAGATGGACTACAGTCTGTAATTGTAGAACTACAAAGTCATACTGATAAAATGGAAAATTAGAGTAGCAACAAGGAAATGTAGCTAATAAAGTGATCAGTAAGTGTATAATGTGTAGTCTAAATATAGTAACGCCACATATTCTACATACAGCATTTTCTAGTAAAATGTGTTTGATTAGTCAAACACTGGGGGCTTCAATCAGTTCAACGTACTTAATAGACTTTATGAATTACAATCAGTAGATCAAATGTAAATGAAATCAGGTGACATTGTGCAAAACATTATGCATAACATACAGTGCTGTGCAAAAGTCTTAGGCCACCTTTAGATTAGATATTCCATTGTTTTAGCAATGGTATAATGAACATGTATAAATATTTCTCAGTCTCTATACTTAAATATAACCAGAAAATACAGGAAATTTGCATACTGTATTAAAAAGAAAAATCAGACAAAATAAAACCGTTTCTATAGGGTACAGTGGAAAGTATTTAGTGTGACCATCTGTTACATTTGCGCAATAGCAGAATATGGCAGCTTCATGCCAAGTTGAGCCTTATACAGGAATGGCGTTTTTGGAAGATTAGCAGCCTAGAAACCACTTTTTCAGAAAAAGAACAGGGTGAAAAGGCTAAGATGCACTAAAAGTATGACATCTTTAGGTCCAATTGTCAGCAAAATGTTATATATATGGTGATTATAGCATTGCCAAAACATCAAATCTAATGGTGGTTCAAGAGTTTTGTGCAGAGCTGTACACGGGTTATATTCAGCTGTTTCAGAGCTGGATAAAAGTGACATAAGACTTTTGAAGTTCTGGTGACTCTCAGATCTAAGCTGATGTGTAGCTGAGTGGTGCACAAATAGCGACCCTCCATCAGCGTCACTACCTTGATGTGGACGGAGCCTGAAAGATTATACATTTCCCCCAGCAGAGCCGAGATTAGAGACGATTTTCCTGATCCAACCACACCAACTACAGCCACCAGATGACCAGGATTGATGTCCAAAGACACACTGAGGAAAAACAAACACAGGCTGATGATAATAAAAAACGAAAAAGGACAGCTGTATATCTGCAAATGTAAACCAGAGGATGGCATGAAGTCCAAACAGGACTGTGTAAACACACAGTGAAAGTAACAAGAAATATCTGTGCACACAAACACAATCAGTCAGACGCCTGCAATTAGCTGAGCACCAAGACCAATTTCAAATTACAAATTGTTCCACTGCGTAATGTTCCAGACAAAGAAACATAAAAGCTAGTTTTATAGGCAATAATATCAGGGTAAGCTCAAGTTAATAAGCATATTCACTCACTCACTTTAGAGTTAGGGCCTAACTGGCAGCACAGGGCACAAGGCACACCAAGCAGGGCGTAACACACACTCGCTCACGTACACTGTGACACGATCTAACGTGTCGTTGGAATGGAGGAACCTGGAGCACCCAGAGAGTAGCCACACAGACATGAGGAGAACATGCCAACTCCACACAGGTTGCCCGGTCCTGGACTGAACCTGAGTCTCTGGAGCCGTGAGGCAACAGTCCCCCGCTGCCTCATTTACATAGCTTTACTACAGCTACTTGAAGACCAAAGAAGATCAAGGAGCTCTGACTAGCACTGACTTTCCTCCACCGGTCCTAAACACTTTTGAGCATTTATGGGGGCACTAGAAGACCCCACATTCAGGAGGTGATAACATGGATCATCAGATTTTGTACTGACTTGCTTGCGGAGTTCCCTAGGAACATGACAAATACAAATCAATTCTTTTTCAGCTTCAACATGTCACTCAAATTAAGCTGACTAGAGTGGTACCTCGGTTCTCGACCACCTCAGAACTCGTCAAATTCAGTTCTCGATGCAATTTGACCAGAAATTTGGTTCTCGTTGTTTGCTCGTTACTCAGCGCACTTGTTAAACTTGTATGAGTCGAGCCGCGTGACTCGTCGTGAAACATGATTCAGTACAAAGTGATTCAGTTTTGCAGTTGCTCAGTATTTTTCTTTATTTTTACTTCGACAGTACTGTATTCTTAGTGCAAATAAGTCCCCATGGGTCCTGAAAAGGTTTGTAATGACTGCCAGCTGAAAGGGAAACTGGAACTTAACGCTCCAGAACACAGGCTGCAGTTAGCATTAGCAGCTATGCTAGCACCCGGACATTACAAGAGATTTGTCAACACTTTACTATAAACTAAACTTATTAATGATTTTGGCCAACTGTAGGTTAATGTTTAAACATTAACTCCCTTATTATTTATCACAGGCTCCACTATGATACAGTACAGACCGCTCTACCAAACACTCGTTAAGCTCCAGAGGTCATGATACATTTAACTTATGATGGATTTGTTGAACATATCCCCATCATAAATCAGGGAGCCCCTGTACAATACAACTCCATTAATACATATAATGCCTTATACAGCGTGGATTTTCTGGGGGTCTGGAATGGATTCATTCAATTTACATTATTCCTTATGGGAAAAGTTTGCTTGGTACTCGACGTTTCCGGTTCTTGATAAGCCTTCTGGAACGAATTACAGACATGAACCGAGGTATATGATTTGTATCAAAAACTTTGAATTGCATATGGAATAACGCAAAAAGGACGCATTTTCACTAGTGCTCTCTGACTTTACTTTTTGACTGGCTTGAATGAATATATATATATATATATATATATATATATATATATATATATATATATATATATATATATATATATATATATTATATATATATATATACACCTATTACACACTCATTATTTGGTTCTTATATCGACCTTTGGGCTTTCCACAATTTCCATATTAAAATGACAACAGCCAAATAGACATGCTGTTAGAGATTCCACGAATCAACAGACTTCTCAAGAAAGAACACTCAAGGAATACTCACTTCTTCAGAACAGGTTCATCATCACTCCCCCAGGCAAAAGTACCACTGCTCACGCTTACTGCTTTGCCTGGTCATTAAGAAACATAATCAAAAACAGGATTTCACATGCAATTAGCTTCAATTAAGTTGCAAACACAGAGTATGCAAATGTTTAAAAGCGCTTTTTAAAAGATATAAGAGGAGGTCAAACATTTAAAGTACAGATGATTATTAATTGTGTTCACACTCTGATCACAAGATCCACTAGTGCTTTGTAGGGTCTCAATTAAGGAACAATACAGACTGGTTAATGGTTCATTGAAATTAAAATGAATGAAGTTTGTTTCATGAGGAGTATGGGTAAAAGTCTTAGGCCACCATCAGATTTGTTGGTTTAGCAATGGTATAATGACCATATATAACATTTTCAACAACTGGACACAAACATTTCAAACTTCGATTTGTTAATGCACTTCATTCCAGTGTTTTTCCCTCTACAGCTTCTGATAAAATCGTTTCTTTAGAAGGCTCAATTTATCAACCCATTAAGCTGCCAGATGCTGCTATTACTCAAATGTAAGAGAAGGTCACACTAAATACTTGCCACTGGAGCCTTTGGAGCTGTTGTTTCTGATTTATTTTCAGTTTTTTAATACTGCATACTTATTTTCTGTTTATATCCTAATTAGACTAAGAAATAATTGTATATGGTCATTATACCATTGCTAAAACAAATGGTATATCTAATCTAATGGTGGCCTAAGGCTTTTACACAATACTAAAGAGTTAAAGATACTGTATGTCTGTCTAATATTGGATTGTGTAGTTTACTTACTCTTGCTGTCATCGTGCTGCACTGCCTTTGTGTCCAAATCTTCTCCACCAAGAAACTTCTCCAGCCTTTTTCTGGATACAGCAGTCTACAAATAAAAAGCATCACGACTGCATGAAATACGTACGGAGCTATTGAAAAGTGTAAATATGAATCGTCAAGAGATGTAGAGCAGCAATAATAATATAGCTGGATAGCAATTGGTCACTTAAGGAATATAAGATCAGGTTCATTTGTTTGCAAACATATTTAAAATAAATGAAAGAATTTTCTAAAACCAAATCATCCCTCGAGTCCAAGAACAATTCCCCCAAGTATTAAAGCAGAGCTAAAATAACGTGTACAGTCCAATTCCATTACCCTATTACCCCATCTTGTTCCTCAAATTGTCCAGAAAATGAATATTTGGATAACGGAAGCCTTATTTCCATTTCCTTTGTTGAAATCTCATTTCTGAATATTTACAACTCCACCTATTTTTAATGTCAGCTTTTTTTATATTGCCTTCTACTTCTATTTTTTTCTAGATTACCTTGCATTTTAGTAAATTTGTAGTTCAGATAACAGGTTAAGGCATTACAGTACCCCATCCATTATAGCTGGAATTCACATAACAGATATTTGGATAGAGGGATTTCACTTCAGACATTTTACAAGGAAATGAACTACATATACTGCACTCTAAATGATGGGATTGATTCCCTGAAACAAAGAGATTTTTGACATATTCACATTCCAAACCACATATTGCCATATTACACAATAGGTCAATTTGGTACATTATCCACAACCAAAGCTTTTTCATTTGTCACAACTAGGTTAAGGCTAATTATTACGAACTTGACGTGGTCTGGTGTAAAAACTCAAACCAGATTTAAATAGCGTACATAAAATGACATAAGGTATGTATCAAGTACCTGCACCATGGTTGAAATCAGCATCGGGAGCATGGCAAGTGGAAAACGCAGAATGTTGAACAGAGAGATGGATGTAAAAGCTTTTTGAGAATCTAAGACATTATCTGGACTGACAGATACAAAAACAGCGAAGGTCGCCAGGGACACCTATAAAACACAGAATTCACAATGACTTGTCTTTTGCATAAACAGTCTCAGACGATGCTTTAAAGAGAGGACTCTGCATTATGACTCCATTACTGGTACTACTGTAACACTGTCACAAATCATTTACAAGTTTATGACCACTTATAAAATGTGTTCAAAGTGCTGCCCATTGTGTTGGATTGTCAATGCAAGCCTCTTCTCCCACTCTTGACACACTGATAGCAACACCGCAGAAGAAATGCTAGCACAGGCTTCCAGTATCCGTTGTTTCAGATGCTGCACATCTCGTATCTTCACAGCATAGACAATTGCCTTAGATGACCCCAAAGATAAAAGTCTAAGGGGGTCAGACCGGGAGAGCATTTCTTCTGCGAAGTTGCTATCAGTGTGTCAAGATGGGAGAAGAGGGTTGCATTGACAATCCAACACAATGGGCAGCACTTTGAATACATTTTATAAGTGGTCATAAACTTGTAAATAACTCATGAAAGAATAAAGTTCTGTTAAAACCGAGCACACCATTGTTTTTCTCAATGAGTTTGATGTGTTACATGACCCACTTCCCATTGGAAATAATAAAGTTGGATTCAAAATGGCCGACTTCAAAATGGCCGCCATGGTCAACACTCATCTTGAAAAGCTTCCCCCCTCCCATATACTAATGTGCTACAAACAGGAAGTTGATATCACCAACCATTCCCATTTTATTTAGGTGTATCCATATAAATGGCCCACCCTGTATATCTGAACAAAAATTAAATGTCAGATAATACTCCTTTCCTACTTCTAAAGTATAAATAATACAAAACAATGCATTCACATGTACATTTGCAGTAAATTAATGTAGACAACACAAAAACAATTATTATTTATATGTGGAATCTACGTGAAGATTTGATCCTGATAGGTAGGATGTAGTGCACCATTTCGAACGGGGCCTTTGTAAGCAAGTAACACCAGGTACTTTCTTAGTAAAGCCCCAATGGCTTTCTTGTAATGTCTTAGCACATAGCTAATTCACCAAGATGGATCTGCTTTTAAATTCACCCAGTGCCACTTCGACAAGTACGCACACATTGTCTGCATATTGAATTAACAAAAGCAAAACACCAAAAGCCATTCAATTTGCTGAGTCAGTTATTGTGAAAGACCTGTAACACAGTGAGAGTTTTGTGGTCTACATATATAGAGCACATTACCAGAATGTGAATGTGAATCATATTTGTTCACACTATTGACATTATGGAAGTTATTCAAAAGTACTTTGTACCATAGATATTGATCCAAAACACAAAACAGCTTCACAAAGACCTAGAAGTCTAGCGGTAACCATGGCAATGAAAAATGCATAAGGAAAATGCTTTAAGAGGAACCAGGTTCAAATGAGGAACTCCTTCCCTGAGTGATCGGACACCAAGGCTACCTTCACTAAAACCGCTCCCAAATTCGGTCAGAAACTGAGTCATAATTAAGAATTCATCATACAAGTACATAATATCTATATATTTTCCTATGCAATCTCCCAGTGCATGTTTGACATCCAGTATTATTTTGTTTAACTGTCCATTCACTTGCATTCATCTAGTCATAGTGCTTTCATAATTGGTGTCATCCGCATGTGGCCACAAGTAAGAAGTCAAATTTATCTATATAGCACTTTTTACAATGATACTGGTCTCAAACCAGCTTTATAAATACAGTATCTAGGCCCACAGCCCTAATTGAACAAGCCTAGGGTGACAGTGGCAAGGAAAAATGTTATATACTGCTACCTTGGCTGTCGTCGGGTCTTGTCGAGAACCGAAAATGATGAGTACCAAGCAAATTTTCCCATAAGGAATAATGTAAATTGAATTAATCCATTCCAGATCCCCAGAAAATCCACACTGTGCAAGGCATTATATGCAGGAATGGAGTTTGCACAGGGGCTCCTTGATTTATAATGGGGGTATATTCAGCAAATACATCATAAGTTAAATGTATCATGAACTGATGAGTTTAACAAGTGTTTGGTGTAACATAGCGGAGATGAGAAGTTTTTAATCGCATTTTCTGGTCCACCTTGAAATACATTATGGCACCTGTAGATGGAGATTCAGCCTCATGAGAAATAATGATAAGTTAATGTTTAAAACACTTACATTAACCAACAGTTGGCCAAAATCATTAACACGAAGCTTATGTTATAAAAAAGTGTTGAAATATGTCATGTCATTTAGTGAGTAATGGATTGAAAGTGAAAAAACTTCTATTGGTTAACTAACTGCAGCCTGTGTTCTGGAGCATTCAATTCCTGTTTTGCTTTCGGTTGGCTGTCATTACTAACTTTTTTAGGACCCATGGAGACTTATTTGCACTAAGAATACAGTACTGTAGATGGAAAAATAAAGAAAAGCACCATAAACACAGTGCAGGTCTTCTCTGAGCAAGAACTATTGTGGAACTGAATCACTGAATGACCAAGTACACTGAATATCGAGCAAACAACGAGAACCAAGACAAATTTTTGTAGTCAAAATGTACCGAGAACCGAATTCGTCGAGTTCCGAGGTGGTCGAGAACCGAGGTACCACTGTAATTAAGCAACCATGGGAGAACCAATACAAAAAAGTTAACTAATGAATAAGTTTATAGTAATAGTTTAAAAAACAGGAGCTAAATATAAAACACAAAAAGGAGAACATATTTGCAGAAAATACAATAAATAAAATATAAAATTATATTGACTATAAAAGAGAATACAATATTACGGAGAGTATAATAATAAGAGAATATAAAACTAGAGAATATAGGACACTAGTATATACAAAAAAAAACAATATATATAATAAAGTGGAAAATATGATTGCGTATTGGCATTATTCAGTTTAGTAAGCAGATTCACTACAGGCTCTTGTATCCTCAGTGGGAAAGTTTTAGTAGCATGGCATGCTCAGGAAGGGAGGCAATATATATATATATACACACACACACACACACACACACACACACACACACACACACACACACACACACACACACACACACACACAACACATATATATATATATATATATATATATATATATATATATATATATATATATATATGTGTGTGTGTATGTCCTATAAAACCTATATGAAATTCATGAATGGCACCTACCAGAGCCGGAGCACAGGTAAAGATAAAGGTGGAGACTGATCCTAGGTAGGCAAACTTCCTCATCACCTTCAGCTCTTTTTCTCTTATGTCCTGAACCTGAGTCTCAAAAGAAGGCTCCCAGGCATAGAGCTTCAGAATCTGAAATATATACGGAGGTAGTAGGGTATAAAAAAATGAATAAATAAATAAAGGTAAGAAAGAAAAGAAACTCAAGACTTCAGCCTGTCTGTGAATTCAGTAAGCAGGAGTCCAGCTGCAGGAGGGTCCTTCAGCCATGAGTTGACATTTCAACAACAATAAATCAGTAAGTCTTTGTAGCTCCTTACACTATTTAGCTTGGCATATGCATAAGCTGGCAGGGAGCTCAACAGCACCGATTTTTCAGTCAAGAACAACGTCGACGTGTGGGTTCAGGAATTAAAAAAGACTGAAAGGTCACACAGACCCTCCGCCATGGTACGATAAGCAGTGTGATGCTTACCTTTATACCATTCAGGATTTCATTCATGATTTTCATGCGCTGGTCCTTAAACTTCATGCTTGTCATCTGCAATATAAATCAGACATTCTGTGGTAGCTTATTGCAGAGGAAAGGAGAACATCGGACCATTTTTAACAAAGAAACAAGCCCAGAGCTAATATGTCAGTTAAAGGTGCTGTTCATAGTGCTGTATACACAATAAAACATAACTCTCGAGAGCTGGACATACAAGATTGTGTTTTCACAAGAACATGAAACGACTGAGAACAAATTCAGACTCATTTAGTATATTAAATGGAAGTACCTGATATGACTTGGCCTTGGTGGCCAGTAAACCATTAAGAGGTGCCATAAGCACCATCACCAGGAGCCCGGCGAGAACAGCAGGACCGAGCTCAATCCAGAGAAATGCTATGGATATGATGATCTGCAGTGGACATGACCACAACAGGTGGATGAAGTTGGTGACGTCGTTGAATCGCTGAGCGTCGGCCGACATCAGATTCACCGTCTCCCCTACAGTGGTCTCTTTCCGGGCTTTGTTGGACATGACCAAGGCCTGATAAGTTACAGATGATTAAAACAAGCCCAGCAAACACATAATGACTGGTTAGTGACAGGTTAATTAGAGACTGAACACTGGTTCATTTTTTTTTTATGTTAACTGAGAAGCAAAGTTGATTTGGATTTAAACTGGGGGAACACAAGCCTATATTGTGGTCATTCGGAATGCTTTAAGACCACCTTTAGAAGCCTGTTACACTATAAGATGATCCACTGGAAATGTACAGCACATATATGTACAGTATTGTGCAAAAGTCTTAGACCACCATAGATTATATACACACAATTGTTTTAGCAATGATATAATAACCATGCATAGCTGTTCCTCAGTCTTTTTATTAGAATACTAATACTGTGGGACTGTGGTAGCCTAGCGGGTAAGGTACTGGACTATGGACCAGAAGGTCCAGGGTTCAAATCCCACCTGTGCCAAGCTGCCACTGTTGGGTCCTTGAGCAAGACCCTTAACCCACAATAGCTTGGATTGTAAGACTGTACCAATTGGAAGTCGCTCTGGATAAGGGCGTCTGCTAAATGCTGTAAATGTAATACAACCACAAACCAGTATTGTGTAGAACAAAAAACAGAAAAACCAGCTTCTATATTCTATATAGTGGTAAGTATTTAGTGCGACGTCCCCTAAGCAGTAGCAGCATCTGGCAGCTGGATGCCAAGTGGACCCTTCTATTGTCCGAAGAAGCTTGATCAGGAGTGGTCTTTTTGGAAAAGTAGGTTAAGATGTACTAAAGCTCAAAACGATTGGAATAAAAATATATGGAAAAGAGGATTATGGAGTGACCAATCCAAGTTTGCAACCTTTGGGTCCAACTGTCAATAATATGTTACATATGATCATTATACCACTGCAAAGACATCAAATCTAATGGTGGCCCAAGACTTTTGCCCAGTACTATAAATAATACATAAAATCTACATTTACACTTGTGCACAATTAAATGTGTGTACCAAAATGAAAGCACTATGCAGAACACAAGTACCTTTTTATACACAGCTGCCATTATAGCCGTGCGTACTTTCATTCCCAGAGAGAAACACAGCTGGAAATACTGCTGCAGAAACACGGACTGCAGAAACGCCACAAGAAGGAGCAGAACTGCATAGAGGTAGCCATTCCACGCAAAAATAGACTTGTCCTGAGTGAACGATATCATGACTCTGTAACAAACCAAACAACACGTTAAGGAACATCATGTCAGTACGCAACATTTTCTGCCAGAAAAGCAGTATGATAAGAGAGTACTAAACGTGCTATTAACACTCATCTGCAGGTAACAGTTTACAAATCTGGATCATACACAGACCCTCAAATAAGTGAGACTTTTCGACAATTGCACTAATAAGTAAGTTGAAGTTTTAAAGACCACCTCTATACATGACCAGGTAAAGACTATGGTATATAGTGTTGTGTCCAGTCTCTCATATTTATACCAGCTGGCTCTTAAAAGGGAATGCAAGTTATTCAAGATCAATGCCAATTCCATATATAAAAACAGATTTTTTTCATAAAAACTTCAAGAGGGAAGCATTCAGTAATTTGACCTTCCTTTTGAACAAAATGCCATACTTTCTTCCGATTTATACAGCCACAAATGAGAAATAAAATGTCAGGAAGGTATGAAAAATGCACAAAAAATAAATACATAAATAAACTGACATTTATTTCGTTACAGACAGTATGAACCCGAGAAGATTTCAGTAACTTCATTCCATTTGTTAATAAACATCCATTTCTGTATTTCACGCCTGCAACGCATTCCAAAAAAGTTGGAATGGGCACAATGCCTAAACTAAAAATGTCTAGTAATGTGGTAAAAAATAAATAACTAATGATATGATTTCAAACAGGCGATGCCAATAGGTGCTTATAATCATGGTTTGATACAAAACTAGGGTCCACAAAAGGCTGAGGGACAAAAATGGTCAGAGGATCTCCAGTTTATCAACAAATGTGTAAAAAAAGTTATTGAAATGTTGAAAAACACTGTTCCTCAAAAAAGACAGGAAGGGATTCACATATTTCTCCCTCTAAAGTGCATAATATCATCAAACGATTCAAGAAATCTAGAGGAATTCCAGTCCTTAAAGGGCAAAGGCGCGAGCCTAAACTTAACTCCTCTGACGTCCGACCCTCAGACGACACTGCATCAAGTACCATCATTCAACAATAGCTGACAGAACCACATGGGCAAGGGATTACTTTATCAAACGTTTGTCAAGCACTACAATACAGAGTTATATTCACAAATGCCACTTAAAACATTACTGTGCAAAAAGAAGCCTTATGTCTAGAAACAGTAAGACCTTCTCTGGGCTCAGAGGTATCTAGACTGAACCATCACTCATTGGAAATGTGTATTGTGGTCAGATCAATCAGTATTCCAGATCTTTTTTGGAAGAAACTGACACCGTGTGCTCCGAACTGACGATGAAAAGGACCATCCAGACTGTTATCAGCAACAAGTCCAAAAGCCAGGCTCTGACATGCTATGGGGTCGGGTCAGGGTCCTTGGTAAAGGTCATTTATACTTCTGTGATGCAGCATTAATGCAGAAAAGTACACTGATTTTAGAGAAACATAAACTGCCTTCAAGACGTCATCTTTTTCAGGGACGTCCATGCAGTTTTCAACACGACAATGCAAAACCACATGCTGCACACATTACAAAGGTCATATGATAAGAAGAGGGTACAAGTTCTGGAATGGTAACTAGAACTGTATATGTGGTACAACTTTAGTTCATTCTCAATAGAAAGTCCAATTACTGCAATTACTAGTCCCAAAGCACCTTTTCATGCTAATAAAAGACTCATTTTTTTGCATGTGTCACCTATCTATAAATTAAGACTGACTCCTATAGAAAAGAAAGGACTGTTAAAAAGATTTGCTTAATCCAACGACTCACTTGAGAAGCTGTGGGCTCACAAAGGCCAGAAGGTCGTGCAAGAGTTTAAAAACAGCAGATTCTATTAGAATCCATTTAAAGGTTTTCGTAATGGTCATCACAAGCCAAGAGTTAGGGTAATTGGAGTCTTTCTCTTTTTTCTCTTTCTTTTTCTTCTTCTTTTGTGTTCGCTCTCCTGTCTCCTCCTGAAGGCAACAAAGAAATAGACAATAGATAAATAGGGAGAAGAATAAAATGAGGCTCTCATAAACATTAGGACATTTGATCTATCGGATGTTCACTGTCACCAATGACAGCTTCTTATCGCTCACTGGATGACCAAGGTATAAAATGGGAAGGCCGGTTTTTGACCAGGCTCTGAAGAGTGTGAAGAGCATGCGAAGAGCACCATCACCAGACTAGCGTTGCATCACTAGCGTTGTGTAAAATGGGTCAGAATATAGACAGCATAGTGCCAAAAGGGGGTTGCAAAAGGGTTTGAAATGGCAGAAGGATACACAAACAAAATGAAGCCTGATTCAATTGATCTATAAACAATGGTCAGCACAAAACTGAGTCATAGAAGCCCTTTATTATACCAGGTTCTGTTAACAATATAATGATATGTTACAATAACCTATTCCCAAAATGGCTGCAGGCACTTCATGAATGGCCGCTAAAGGCATGCTAAAGCTTTGCCTCTACTTTTTTTTTATTAATAATAATATTCTGAAATTATACAAGATATATGCCTCACCATGACCAGGACATCCTGACTGATGCCATTCGCCAAGCCATTCTGGTCAGAAACAGACTTGGATTTCTTCTTATTTTTGCTCTTTTCCTTCTGTAATCTTTGATGAGCTTTCCTAAGCTCTTCCTTCATGATGTCCTCAAAGTCTCGGCTGATGTAGCTTGTGGTGTCCTTGTCGTTCAGTTCCCACATGTCTTCCTGAACCAGCGGCCTCTTGTAGCCATTGATGACCATCCTTGAACAGACAGAATGAGGAAAAAATATTTATTCTGGCATGATGCAAATCTTTTTAGAGCTTTTAACCCTATGCTGCTAAATTTTATGCTAGCTCTTTTCAAGCGATTTGCACTATTACATTAAAACACTGGTTATTTTAGGTTTTACATATAGCTCAATGATCATTCAGGGCTTAAATTGAAGTAAACACTTAGGCCAACATATTTCTTCACCTCCAGGCTTCTAATTTCATCATTTAAGTTCCATTTGGGAAGATTAAATACAGAAAAAACAAAAAACGCCTTTTATTTTTTGGGTTTATAATGTGTGTGTGGAGGCTGGTGAGTGAAAATTATCCATGCTGTACATTTTATATTTCACCAGGGACTTGTAAAGCGAAATCCAAAATTTGGAACAGATACAATAAAGTATTCAAGAGTTGCACAGCTTTTTTAGTATTGATCACCATTCATCTCGAATGGGTCATAACCTCTAATAATATGAATAAAAAGAAGCCTGTAATCATAAATCAAATGGTTGAAAGCTTTTTTATGTCTTCTGTAATAGAACAAACAAATATTAGTCACAATTCAGCGTTATTTTGCTATTTATCTGAATAAATCACGCTGAATTTAGTCCTCTGCACAGCTAAACCAGGCTGTTTTTCAGTCTGTATGGGCCATTACATAGATTCTATGGGCCCGCTAGGGGGAGCTTCTGCAGTATTTGGGCTTTTAACTACTAAAAGAAAGTTAGAACTAAAAGACTTAACTAAAACGACGATAGAACACTATACAGTGTCTAGAGAAAACCGTCATACCTTGTCAAAATCCTTACTTTTTGTAAAATTGCAAAAAGTAATACAAATAAAATGAATCCATTAATTATTGATTAATACTAAATTTATCTTTTCAGATTTTACACAGTCTAACTCTCCACATCAAGGTGAATAACAAACAATCTGGTGACTTTTTTTTTTACTGACGTAGAGTGGAACCTTGGAATTCGAACTTAGTTGGTTCCAGAAGACTGAAGTCTTGATTCAGACTTTGAACTCTGATTTGTTCGAAGTCTGAATCAAATTTCCCCATAAGAAGTAAATAGGATTAATCTGTTCCAGACCACCAAATGGTTGTTTTTTCACACCTATATTCATATGTAATTAATGATTAAAAGCATGAATAAAGCAAAGGAATGTAACACTAATAATAGTAATCAATAAATACGTCTTATCACTGGGACACTGGTGCCAAGACTGAGGGTGTGTCTGAAATCACATCCGTAGACTAATATAATATATGTTATATAATAATATAATACGCATATTATGCTTATTATCATACTCTAGTTCTTCTTCTCTTTGGGTTTTATGGCAATTGGCATACCATATTGGTACCACCAGAGACTGGACTGGATAACATGCCTCATCTTTGAAAGATCGCACCATTAATTTTTAATTTAGGGTGCCTATGTTTGAAGTCGGAATTTTTATTCGAACTTGAGAGCAAAAAAATAAAAAATGAACTGTTTGCTATTCTACTGTTGTCCAACTGTAGTAAAAGAGCTGATTTGGATAAGTGGTCAGTACCTTTAGGATAACCATTTAAAGGCTTTTTGGCCCCCTCCTGACCTCAACTGTACTAGTTTTGTTCACTTCAGCATAAATCCAACTGTTCCTCTGGGATTCCACTATTAGCAGTGCACGGAAACGCAAAGAATTCACCATGTTTGGAAAGGTGCTTTCTAAAGGGCTTTGGGATAAACTTGTGAAAAGTCCCAATAGAAGACGGCTACAAAAAATATTTCAAAATATCCCTCTTAGTACTGTTCAGAGCATTATTAAGAATGAATAAAAAGCCGCCAATATCGCCTCTCTCCCTCGCCAAGCTTAAAATGTGACAAATGTCTTGTCAGCAATGAAATTCTACCCATCAAAGTAGGTGTTCCTTTAATCCTACTTTAAACTTGCAAGACCGGATGATGTACAGCCCCTGTCTTTTATCAGAGACCTTATATGAGTCTAGTTACTGGTTGAAATGGGAATGGGACTGTAGTACAGAAGCCCTGCCCCGTCATTAGAAAAAAACAATCGGCATATTAGTAAATGTGTTGGAGAGGGGGGCAGCCAGTCTTGGCCCCTTTGTAGTGGCGGTATGCGCAGTAGCCAGAATAACCTTTAAAAAAAATGGTATTTTTCTGTTATTTGAACCCAACAAAGTAAGTTAGTTGTATCATTTTTGTCAGACTATACCAGTGATTCTAAATATGCATTTTAAACATTAATTTCTCTTTCAGTTTCGGATAGACAGGTCTCTCCCCATTCAAAGAAATAGGAGTCTGGTCTGAAAATAACTGGCCGGTGGTGTTACCAAGATGGCGGCAGAGTGAAAAGACTTCAGTCACAGACTGAACAGAAGCAATCGTCACATAATCAATTGTCAATCACAAACTATTTTGCGTGAATGAATAGAAATTGAACATGTTTATGTACATTGTAAATGTGACTGTACTATCACACGGCCTGCTGAGTAAAACAATTATGTCAGCATCAGGTACAAATATCACAGTCTAGTTTTTTAAAATTTCGGTAAATCGCCAAACTCACCTCTCGCCAAAAATAGCCATCAAACAGATGTGGGCGAGAAAAATTTGGATTGTATTTGCATTTTTAGGTACTTGATGTTTTTTACGTATGACTAGGTTTTTCGTTTCAAATCAGAATGTGGGAAACCAGCAGAGACGAACGTACAAAGAACCAGCTATTCCAAAATTAGTGACGTTTGGATTCAAGGATTGCGTTGTCAATGACATTATCAAAGTCTGGGGATCAAAAATCTGCAAAATGACCACCATGTCCTCCAATTTCATCCATCACTACAAAACCCACAAAGTTATAAGACTGTGTTCTCTAAGCTAGCATAACTTTTTGAGTTTTACTAGTTAAGTCTAGGAAATGGTAAATTTGGCTTTGAATCAATTGTGTATTTGCTGTGAACACAAAACAGCCACTAAATTTCTGTGTATGTAATATCATCAGAGTGTTACCTGGGTTCAAATACAATAAAATTGCTTCTGTTTTTCTGGGTTTACCAAAAAGTCTTTTCATTTTCCTCCATGTTGTTTTGTTGGGTCAGAACTTTACCAGGTTACTTTAGCAACAGCCTAAATTATTTAACAAACCTCAATCATAAAACATAGGCAGCCATGGCATTGATTTTATAGCTAGCTTTTTAAACAGTGCTTTCTTCCAATAGATGACCCTGTTATATACAATCTATGTCCTAAACTTGGCAAACTTTTCCCCACAGTCTGCTGCTTTCACTGGCTAAGCATGCTGCTGTGCAATGTGATAAAGCAAAAATAGCCAGTAACTGAGTGCAGTTATTCTGAGACAGCCTCAGAACACAGAGATACGGGGTGTCGCGTAAATAACAGATATGGAAAGTGACAAAAATCATACCTGTTCAACCAATTGAAAGTGATTCTGCTAATAAAAGGAGCACCAGCTTCAGGATTCTGCAGGTAATAAAGAACAAAACAAGAGTTGAGGTACTCTAAGGAAGACATTAATATGACAAATCAGAAGTTATAACTCTAAATTCAGAACCAGAGGCACTAAAAATATGATGACGGGGATATGTTCAGACAAATCCATCATAAGTTAAACATATCATGAACCGATGACTTTAATGAGAGTTTGGTAGAGTGTGCTATACTATACAAACAGTCTATGATAAGTAATGATTAGTAAATTAATGTTTAAAACACTTACATTAACCTACAGATGACGGAAATCATTAACAACGACTCAAAGCTTATTTTATAACAGTGTTGAAAAATCTCATGTAATTTAGTGAGTAATGGATGAAAGTGAGAAAGTTAAAGCAAAACACTTACTCTACTGATGAACTCAGGGTGCTAGCATAGTTGCCTGTGTTCTGGAGCATTCAATTCTTGTTTTGTTTTCGGTTGGTTCTTATAAACTAACATTTTTAGGCCCTATTGAGAATTATTTGCAAAAAGAATACAGTACTGTGGATGGAAAGATAAAGAAACCCACGAAGAACACAGCGAAGATCTTCTTTCAGCAAGAGCTATTGTGAACCTGCATCACGGTGCACTGAATCGTGACTTGTGAATCATGAAATCCAACTCATAAGAATTTAAGCAAGTGTGCCGAGTACCGAGCAACCGACGCGAACCGAGACAAATGTTTCTAATCAAGATCCATTAAGAACCAAATATGACAAGTTCTGAGGTGGTCGAGAACCGAGGTACCACTGTAATTCAAATTAGGAACATGGAACCAACCAACCTCAAACAACTAGAGCAATGTCCTAATAAGGGCATCAGCTAAATACTGTATATTTTTATCATATATTAACAGCTCATTATAGAGTTGACAATCGACAAATGTTATTGTTAAAATGAGTTAAATTATAAACTTTTCTTTAAGGTAGTTTGACCTTAGAGTTGCCTAGTTTGAGAAAGCTTAGCTCACTGCTTGTGAGACGACTAGGTGTTGAAATTGAGTTTTGAATGATCATGCTATAGCAAGTTATGATGTTATAATAGAGGAAGATGCTCTATTCCTACCTGTGGCTTTGCTTAGAACCTGAAAACTCATACAAATCCTAACAAACAGCTAAAAGATTTTTAGATATGCAAAAATATTTACCTGTTTAACCACATCTTTCAGTTCAGATGGAACATCAGCAATGGCTGCCAAGACCAAAGAGACCAGCTGTAGTCCATAGGCTATATAGAACAGGCAGAACCTGGGCAGATCTTCTATCTCCTGTTAAGATAGAAACACACTGCACTTTTGAATACAAATGCACCCAGAGCTGATTGATCTGGACCAAACATTCATGATGCACAAACAAAATAAGATAAGATAAGAAAGCTAAAAAGCTGTACCTGTTTTAATGCTTTTCTCACTAGAGTCTGGAAAGAGAAGATCTCACAGATAATAAGCAGCAGCCAGAAGAGAAAGAGGCTCGCTGAATCAACTGCTTTCACATTGCGCCTCACGGCTTCCTGAATCAACATCACCAGCACCTACAAACCAATTACGAACAAGACAAGAACATGGAGTGTAAAGCAGCTTTATAAATAAATATCCTTCACACACTCTGAAAGGTAGTTACTCGAATAACTGTGTAAATATGAAAACATACTTTTACTTTGTTGTCATTTCCTCATGTCTCCTACTCACTACCTTATATCAGGAGCTAAATGTCAATAGTGGAGTCAGGGAAATGTTCAATTGCAGTGATGACCTTTAATTGTTGCACCTACATTTGCTTTGTACTTTGTGCATTGTGTATTATTTTGCTGTTGCCTGGGCAACATGTCTGTGTAGGTTCTCAGTCAGCCAGGTCATGGTAGTCTTGAGTGACTGAATTGACTGCAGTGAGCAAACAACCACTCCAGAGGCGCATGGGACAACATAGGGACAGGACAGGACAGGACACTCCTTTGAGGATACAAATGCTCATATTTTGGACAAAGAGAACAGATGAGTTGAAAGAGGAGTGATGGGGGCCATCTATGTCCTATTAGACCAATAATTGTTGACCAGAGAGGCGGTTACAACACCAATTATCAGTCACCTACAAAGCAGTCTTGAGATCCCTTCCTAGGTGGTTTAACCCCCATTCATACCTCGACCCATGTGACCCTAACGACCCACACGATGACAGGGTGGTGCAACGACTCGCAAATGGGTCACACCTTGGCCCCTATGATCCTGACGACACATATGACAAAGTGGGTCAGTGCCTGGGACTTGGTACCTGGGGCTCCCCATCAGCAATCCCACAATAACACATTTCTTAACATATGGCTTTATTGTTCATTGATTTTCTGCTTCTTAAAACAAAGACAGAAGGCATCTTCACTGCTACCGGTTAGGGTACTACAGTGGTGTGAAAAAGTGTTTGCCCCCTTCCTGATTTTCTATTATTTTGCGTGCTTGTCACACTTGTGTTTCGGAACATCAAACCAATTAAAATATTAGTCAAGGACAACACAAGTAAACACAAAATGCAGTTTTTAAATGAAGGTGTTTATTATTAAGGGAGAAACTCAAACCTACATGGCCGTGTGTGAAAAAGTGATTGCCCCTAAACCTAATAACTGGTTGGGCCACCCTTAGCAGCAACAACTGCAACCAAGCGTTTGTGATAACTTGCAATGAGTCTTTTACAGCATTGTGGAGGAATTTTGGCCACTCATCTCTGCAGAATTGTTGTAATTCAGTCACATTGGAGGGTTTTCCAGCAACAACGACCTTTTTAAGGTCATGCCACAGCATCTCAATAGGATTCAGGTTAGGACTTTGACTAGGCCACTCCAAAGCTTTCATTTTGTTTTTCTTCAGCCATTCAGAGGTGGACTTGCTGGTGTGTTTTGGATCATTATCCTGCTGCAGAACCCAAGTTCGTTTCAGCTTGAGGTCACAAACAGATGGCCGAACATTCTACTTCAGGATTTTTTGGTAGACAGCAGAATTCATAGTTCCATTTATCACAGCAAGTCTTCCAGGTCCTGAAGCAGCAGAACAGCCCCAGACCATCACACTACCACCCCCATATCTTACTGCTGCTATAATGTTCTTTTTCTGAAATGCTGTGTTACTTTTACACCTTCCAAAGAGTTCAACTTTTGTCTCGTCAGTCCACAGAATGTTTTCCCAAAAGTCTTGGGGATCATCAAGATGTGTTCTGGAAAAATTGAGATGAGCTTTAATGTTCTTTTTGCTCAGCAGTGGTTTTTGTCTTGGAACTCTGCCATGCTGGCCATTTTTGCCCAGCCTCTTTCTTATGGTGGAGGCATGAACACTGACCTTAACTGAGGCCTGCTGTTCTTTGGATGTTGTTGTGGGGTCTTTTGTGACCTCTTGGATGAGTCATCGCTGGTCTCTTGAGGTAATTTTGGTTGGCCACTCCTGGGAAGGTTCACCACTGTTCCATGTCTTCACCATTTGTGGATAATGGCTCTCACTGTGGTTCACTGGAGTCCCAAAGCTTTAGAAATGGCTTTATAACCCTTTCCAGACTGATAGACCTCAATTACTTTCTTTCTCAATTATTCCTGAATTTCTTTGGATCTCAGCATGTTGTGTAGCTTTTAAGGATCTTTTGGTGTACTTCACTTTATCAGGCAGGTCCTATTTAAGTGATGTACTGATTGAGAGCAGGTGTGGCAGTAATCAGGCCTGGGTGTGGCTAGAGACAGTGACCTCAGATGTGATAAACCAAAGTTATGTTTTAACAGGGGGAGGGCAATCACTTTTTCACACAGGGCCATGTAGGTTTGGATTTTTTTCTCCATAATAATAAGAAACCCCTTCATTTACAAGCTGCATTTTTTGTTTACTTGTTTTGTCTTTGACTAATATTTAAATTTTTATAATTTTTAAGGTTTGATCTTCCGAACCACTTAAATGTCACAAACATGCAAAAAAAATCAGGAAATCAGGAAGGGGACAAACACTTTTTCACACCACTGTATATCATACTGGAGTTTATTCATGTTTATGTCATTGTTGTTTTCATGGTCGTATATCTCTCACATCCATAAGTACAGAGCCCTGAACTACATAAACGTCACATACAAATCCAATCTGTGTGGTCAGACTGAGATGCAGGTCTTGAAATGTGATTCTGTCCAAATTTGAAAACACATACAAATGCAGGTTGAATCTGTTTTTCAGCTACTCAGACTGAACAAAATCTATCCAGCTCAAGTCACATTTGAGCTCAAATCTGATTTGCGCTTCCAATCTGAGCAAGTTTACTTTTACTTGGGCTATTATTTTTAGTTGAGGTTTTTGGACCTCCCCACCTCAACAATAATGTTTGTAGTCAAGACCACCAGAGCTGAGTCCGAGTCAAGACCAAAATTTATGATGTGATTTCAAACAGGTCATGTCAACATGTGATTCTAATCATGATTTGGTACAAAAGCAGTATCCAAGAAATGCGTCTTTGAAGAGTAAAGTCACCAAATGTGAGAAAATTATTTAAATGTTTAAAAACAATGTTTACCAAAGAAAGACTGGAAGGGATTTACACATGGACGCATTTATGCATGAACGTCCCTGGAAAAGATGTCGTCTTGAAGGCAGCTTATGCTGCTCTAAAATCTCAGTGTACTTTTCTGCATTAATGCTGCATCACAGAAGTGTAAATGACCTTTACCAAGGGCTCTGATCCAACCCCATACCATGACAGAGCCTGGCATTTGGACTTGCCGCTGTTGACAGATTTTTTGTCCGGAGCAGGCAGCGTCCATTTAAAAAAAATAAATAAAAAATCTGAAAAACACTGATTGGCCTGATGCCAAAATGGACGCCGTGTGCTCCAAAGACCAAATGAGTGATATTTTATTAGTTAGTCTAAAGTTACCTAGTTATATTTACTGATTACTGATATGCTGGTCTTTGTTCCTCTTCTAGCACGGTTCAGCTACCTCTGGCATGCAATAGCTGCTAATCTGTACTTACACAATATATTCGTTAGCTTGCTGGATTTCCTGACACTATATAGAACTAGCTAATATTAGCTAGTGTACAAGAAGAGTTGGCGAGTTGTTAACATCAGATCTGCTATGCTACTGGTCTTGATCATAAACACATATCTAGATGCTGCATTAGCCACTTCAGCCTGTTGGCATAGGCAAGACAGCCATATTGATCAAGGCAAGACTGGCTTGTAAACAAATGCAAGTAAAGAAGGGAGCTGCGTTTTGTTCTGGTTAAAATGAACAGTAAACTAGCTATTTCTCAACTGATTTTCTCATTTCTCGACCAGTCTGCTTTCTCAACCAGGCACTATACACTACAGTATAGTAGTGCAGCATATTAGCCTGTCAATACAATAAAATGTAGTCTAATAAATACTAACATTAAAGAAATAATAGATTAGCAATAGTAGATAGTATATGTAGTATTAAAACTAGAATAATAGTAGTATACTTCAGTATATAAAATGGTCATTACTATATTATAGTAGTATAATTATATTACTATTTTTACAACATATACTATGTACTATTGCTAATCTATTGCTATTATTGATTTATTTTATTATTTTTCATTAGACTAGAATCAGGCATCTTTTTTCCAATACAATCTTTGGAGAACTGTGAGAAGTTGCCTGGACCAATATGGCGACGACCACCATTACAATTACAATACAGCAGTAGTATTTAATCCTGGCAGCTGTATGTGTGTGTACCTACATTTACATTTACGTCATTTAGCAGACGCCCTTCTCCAGAGCAACTTACACCTGACTCAATCTTACAATCCAAGCAACTGAAGATTAAGAGTCTTTCTCAAAAAGACAACAATGACATGTGAGATTTGAAATCTGGACCTCCTGCTCCATAGTCCAGTACCTTAACCACTAGGATACCTATGCTCTGTATGGGCAATGTTATTTTACCAAGGTACTAAATTATAGTCAGATTTTTAATTCTGTAACACTAAAGTGTGAACATATACATGATAAAATAGGCAACAAAGGGACTATGTAGAAAGGGTTTCTTACCGTGACCTGAACCTGCAATAAACTTGCGCTGATTGTGAAGCTTTGCAAATGCTTAATGACTACAGAGTTTTGAACTTCACTGATTGCCGGCTTACCCAAGAGACAGCAAAAAGCACAGGATTAACATAGAGCACTGTAGGGTTTTTCTGAGGTGAGGAGTCATTTGTCGGTCCATGGTCTTCAGCAAGAGTGAGAGCAAGTCCAGCAACAGCTGTCAAGAACAGGAGCGCTGACAAGACCTGACGGGAAATGAGATTTAATCAGCGCCTTAACTAGAAAAGAACATGTCGAGGTGAATTATGCTCACACCGACCTACGTTTATTTGCAATTACTCCTGAAGCCTTTCTCCTGTTCAGTGAAAGTTTCAACATTTGTGGCTTGATGAAAGAACATACACACACACGCGCACACACAGACACACACACAGACACAGACACACACACACACACACACACACACACACACACACAGACACACACACACACACACACAAACGCACACAGAGTGGGGCAAAAAAGTATTTAGTCAGCCACTGATTGTGCAAGTTCTCCTAATTAGAAAGATGAGAGAGGTCTGTAATTTTCATCATAGCTACACTTCAACTATGAGAGAAAAACAAGAAAAAAAATCCAGGAATTCACATTGTAGGATTTTTTAAGAATTTAATTGTAAATTATGGTGGAAAATAAGTATTTGGTCAATAACAAAAGTTCAACTCAATACTTTGTAACATAACCTTTGTTGGCAATGACAGAGGTCAAACGTTTCCTGTAAGCCTTCACCAGGTTGGCACACACTGTAGCTGGTATTTTGGCCCATTCCTCCATGCAGATCTCCTCTAGAGCAGTGATGTTTTTGGCGGGCAAACACGGAACTTTCAACTTCCCTCCACACATTTTCTATGGGGGCTGAGGGTCTGGAAGACTGGCTAGGCCACTACAGGACCTTGGAATGCTTTTTACGGAGGCACCCGTTCATTCTTCCTTAACACGGATCAGTCGTCCTGTCCCTCTGCATAAAAGAAAAGAAAAACAGCCCAAAAAACGCATGTGATGTTTCCACCCCCATGCTTCACAAGTAGGTATGGTGTTTCTTGGGATACAAAAGCTCAGCATTCTTTCTTCCACCAAACACGACGAGTTGAGTTTTTACCAAAAAAAAGTTCTATTTTGGTTTCATCTGACCACATGCATTCTCCCCAATTCCTCTTCTGGAATCATCCATATGCTCTCTGCCAAAACTTCAGATGGACCTGGACATGTACTGGGGCTCTTTAAGCAGGGGGGCACGCCTGGCACTGCAGGATCTGAAAGTCCCTCTCAGCTTAGTGTGTTTACTGATGGTTCAGCCTTTGTTACTTTGGTCCCAGCTCTCTTGCAGGTCATTCCATTCAGGTCCCTTCCATGTAAGGTTCTGGGATTTTTGCTCACCTTCTCATGATCATTTTGACCCCACCAGGAAATGAGATCTTACGTGGAGCCCCAGATCGAGGGAGATCATCAATGGTCTTGTATGTCTTCCATTTTCTTACAATTGCTCCCACAGTTGATTTATTCACACCAACCTGCTTGCCTATTGTAGATTCACTCTGCCCAGCCTGGTGCAGGTCTACAATTTTCTTCCTGGTGTCCTTCGACAGCTCTTTGGTCTTGGCCATGGTTGAGTTTGGAGTCTGACTGTTTGAGGCTGTGGACAGGTGTCTTTTATACAGATAATGAGGTCAAACAGGTTCCATTAATACAGGTAACGAGTGGAGGACAGAAGAGCTTCTTAAAGAAGAAGTGACAAATCTGTGAGGGCCAGAAATCTTTCTTGTTTGTGGGTGACCAAATACTTATTTTCCACTATGAATTACAATTAAATTCTTAAAAAAAAAAAAAACAATGTGATTTCCTGGATTTTTTTTCTCTTTTTGTGTCTCATAGCTGAAGTGTACCTATGATTAAAATTACAGACGTCTCTCATCTTTCTACGTAGGAGAACCTGCACAATCAGTGGCTGACTAAATACTTTTTTGCCCCACTGTATACACATGCACACACAGTCTGAACTCGTTATCTCGCCCATGTCTGTTTCATGACTATTTTTGGCAAGAGGCCACCGGGCATTAATTTCCAGCCGTAGAAGACCAGACTACTATCTCTTTGATTGGGGAGAGACGTATATATCTGAAACTAAAAGAGAAATTAACATTTAAATGACATATTCTGAGTCGTTGGTATAATCTGACAAAATAATATAACTAACTTGCATTGTTGGGATGAAAGAACACAAAAAATATGATTTCTAAAGTTATTCTGGCTACTGCACATGCGCATCCCACCACTACAAAGGGGCCAAAACTTTCTGCACCAGTCTTTGACACATTTATAATATGCTGATTGGTTCTTTCTAATGATGGGGCGGGGCTTCTGTGCTATAGTCTCATTCATATTTCAACCAGTGACCAGTCTCCTCCTTATATAAGGTCTCTGATAACAGACAGGGGCTGTACATCATCTGGTGTTGCAAGTTCAAAGTAGGATTAAAGGAACACCTACTGGCGGTCTGAAACATGGCGGCTTAGGGGGTAGAATTTAATTACTGGCAGGACATTTGTCGCATTTTAAGCTTGGCGGCTTTTGATGGTAAAATGCATGGGCAGAAATCCATCCTGCCACCACAGGTAGCGAGAGATGAGATTGGCGAGATAATGAGGTTAGACTATGTATATATGTGTGTGTGTGTGGACAGACATTTCATTTTCTGGTCACCCCAAGAAATTGCTTCAAAAATCACAAATCTACTGTGGACCTATCGTGCTCATCTAAATACACAAAGCAGTTAAAGATGATTCAAAAGTTCTTCTACCTGCTTGCAAATGTAGAGTTTGGAGAAAGAGGTTTTGGGTGCTTTCCTCTTGAAGAGAGCTGTCAAGTGAAACGGAGCACAGAGCCACAGGAAACCCAGTGGCACCCACACCAGCACTGTTCTCTCCACACAGACTGGCAGGTCTGGATCTGGACGGTCCAGGAATGAATTATTCTGTCAAACAAACACATGCACATATGCAGTCAATTATGCCAGCGATAGTCTGACTGGCTCACTGACTGACTGGCTGATTAGCTGACGGTCTACTTGGCAGAGTGGTACTCTCACTGACTGACAGGCTAAGTGATGGGCTTACTGATAGGCTGAAAGACTGACTGATTTAACAGGCTAAGAATCAATAAAATGCAAATTTCAGTAAATATACACAGTCCAATTTTAAAAAAAGAAACATTTGGGTACCCCGGTTAAATTCATTTATTTTATGTTTTCCAAGACAGGCTCCACAAAGACAAACTTAAAATTTGCATATGCAATTATGCAAATTTTAGATATTGGAAAAAATGAAGCATAAAATCTGTCTTGTGCATCTTTCCAGATAATCCACTAATGCACTGAAGAATGTAATTTGCATTCATTTCTTCTTCTTGTCATATGCAAATATATATATATAGATATAAGAAGAAAACTGGGTCAAGTACCTTTAGCCAGTTGCTCCATATGATTTAATATTGCTGCAACACAACTACTTGGCTGTGGAAAATTACTTGATTTGTCCAAACTCGGGTACGAATCTTGTTCCTACACTGAACAACAGAATCACTCCATTCTTATGACTAAACCCTTCAAAGTATATGCTTTAGACTGTATACAAAGAAGAGTGTGGTTTTGCTAAGCCTGCAATCCATGGTTGTAGATCACCAGCAGCAAAATGCCTCAAACTAAGTATTTATCCGCTAGCTCACTGATTTATTGTAATCCTGAATGAATTCCTGTAATGCTCAGATAAGAGGTTAACAACTAGTTAATAAAAGTATTCCTGAATTTGCATCAGTCACCTCAGTTGCATCAGCTTTGCTTAATTTAAATTATGTTCTATAATCTACCTCTCGTTTAAAAAATGCCACTCAAACAATTACACAAATGGATTATGTTTGAATATAAGAAAACATACATGAACAAAATTTGATAGCTGGAAAATTATACATATCTAATATCAAGACTTGGTGAGCCACATGATTTAAGCCCAGATGACAAAATCTGTCAAAATTTTTTAATCAAGATATTTTCCAAGTCTGATATCATTCTAAGGTAGGTGTAAGTATATCATATATGGTAATGCATTCAGTAAGTCTTCACACCCTTTCCCTTTTCTCACATTTTTTTTTTACGTTAAGCTTGTGCGAAAATAAAAAATAAATCAAGTTTTCCCGATCAATCTGCACTCAATATCCCATAATGACAAACTGAAAACTAATGTATTAAAAACTAGGAAAAGACTAAAATTTCGCATGGACAAAGGTATTCAGACCCTTTGCTATGGCACTTGAAATTTATCTCTGTGTTTCTCCCATTTCTCTTGATCATCTTTGAGATGTTTCTACACCTTTGATTAGAGTTCACCTGTGGTAAATTCAGTTGATTGGACATGATTTGAAAAGACACACACCCGTCTACACAAGTCTCACAGCTAACAATGAATATCAGAGGAAAAACCAACCCATGAGGAGAAAAGAACTGAGTGTAGAGTTCACAGACAGGATTGTGTGGAGGCACAGATCTGGAGAAGGCTATAATGGTCTCCATAATTCTTAAATGGAATACGTTTGGAACAACCAGGACTCTTCCTAGAGCTGGCTGCACCAAACTAAGTAATCAGGGGAGTAGGGCCTTGGTAAAAGAGGAGACAAAGAACCAAATGAACACTCTGGTTCAGCTCCAAAGGTCCAGAAACTTCCAGAAGGTCAACCATCACTGCAGTACCCCTCCAATCTGTTCTTTATGGCAATCTTTATATTAGACCAGAGAATCTTGTTTCTCACAGTCAGTTTCCTTTAGTACTATGCCTTGGTAGTTCGGTTTACTGTATAAGCTTATTAGTAACATTTTTCCATTACTGGACCATTTTCAATATCATTAGACAATGACTGGGCAGTTGCATTAAAAAATTGCAAAAATGTTTTTTTAAATATTGGCAAATACCTAGATGGGTAGACAGAAGGGCTGTGATGCCTGGGTAGCAGCCTCCTAGTTTCACCTGTATAGCATTTTGAATTTTGAAATAATAGTAATAATAAAGATAAAATATAAATAATGTTAATCATCGGATTACCATATAGTGGTTAGAGTTGTGTCTATTATAGTGGTGTCTGGAAGTGTGTGGACTCATTGCAATTTTTTTTACATGTATGTACGAATATGACCAAAACATTATCAGATTTTCACAGGCCTCAAAACTAGATAAAATATTATAGATGAGATTTTATTAATAGAGGGAAACGATCCAATAGTGCTCATCTGTGGGTGGCAAAAAGGTGTGAACCTCTAGTTAAATTGAAGGTGAAATTAGAGTCAGGTGTTTTCAATCAATGGGAATGACAATCAGGTGTGAGTGAGCCAGCTGTATTTGAACAACAGGGATCTATTCAAGTCTGATCTTCACAGCACGTTTGTGGAAGTGCATCATGGCATGAACGAGAAGTTTTCTGAGGGCATCAGAATAAGAGTTGTTGATCCTCATGAGGCTGGAAAGTTACAAAACCATCTCTAAAGAGTTTGGACTCCACCAATCCACAGTCAGACAGATTGGACGTTCAAAAGCACAATTACCCTCCCCAGGGGTCATCGTCCAAAGATAACCCTAACAGCAAGGCGTTTAACAGTCCACAAGGCTACAAAGGAGCACAGGGTAACGTCTAAGCAACTAAAGGCCTCTCACATTGCCTAATGTTAATGTAATGTTAATAAGTCAAACATTTAGAGAACACTGAACAACAGTGGAACGCATGGCAGGGTTGCAAGGAGAAAGCCACTTCTCGTCAAAAAGAACATTACTGCTCATCTGTAGCTTGACAAAGATCACATGGACAAGACAGAGGACTGTTGGAAATTTTTGTTTTTAGTTTAAATGAGAAGCATCATGTCTGTAGAAACACTACATTCCTGCATAAGAACTTTATCCCATCTGTGAAACATGGTGGTGGTAGTATCATGGTTAGGGACTGTTTTGCTGCATCTGGGTCAGGATGGCTTGCCGTCATTGATGGAACAATGAATTATGAATTATATCAGAAAATTCTAAAAGGAAATTGTAGCAAGACACCCAACCACAAGTCACAAGTCGTACCAAAAATGGTTCAAGAAGAATAAAAATGTTTTGGAATGACCAAGTCAAAATTCTGAACTTAATCCAACAGAAATGTTGTGGAAGGACCTGAAGCAAGCAGCATAAGGAAACCCACCAACGTTACAGAGTTGAAGCTGTTCTGGATGGAGGAATGGGCTGACATTCCATGTGCAGGACTGATCAACAGTTACCAGAAAGGTTTAGTTGCAGTTATTGCTGCACTCCAGCATCATATTTCCTCAAAAAATATATGAGCAAATATAATATTTTTCTCTCATTTGTTTTATTGGGTTCTCTATCTACTTTTATGAATCTGTGAAAATCGAATGATATTTTAGGTCATATTTACGCAAAAATGTACAGCATTCTAAAAGGTTCAGCAACTGAAGCACCACTTTACATGTATATTTATTAACCGGATAAATAGATTAACTGAACAAACGTTTAGACAATCAAGGACACTCCTGCTAATTCATGTCAATTTGACCACCTCATTAGCTACACCCCAGAACTCAAAGCCACATTTTAGTGTCCTGTAATTACATGTGAAACAGAGGTTTATTGGTAACACTGATGTTATGTCTTGTGAGAGTTTGTTTATTCAGCGTGTGTAATAAACCACACAGAGTTTAGGTTCTTCAGTGCTTCTGTATGTTTGTGTGAATGTGGAGTCGGTCAAATGTATGAGTCATTCTGCTGAATAAGTGCCATTTGCTTCCTGTTAAAAATTAAACTTCATTTTTGAATAGTTTTTCAACAATGAATCAAATGACTCACATATTTAACTATTCATAATGAATGTTGGTCAAGCTCAGGCAACTTTAATTTATTTTTACATTGTTTCTCCCCTTCTAATGACTTCACAAAAAAAATTTCTACAGTAAACAAATAACACCTAAAAATTATTTCGGTAAGATGACGGTAAGTTGAGATCTGACCTTTTCAGTCATAGTTACAATACCGTCAAATACAAAGAAGATCTCCAGAAGAAACATGTGACTTGTGGTATGAGCCATCATTTTCAGAAGTGGGAATATGTTAGGGAAACAGGAGTGAAAACCTGAGAAAATGACTAAAATATGTATTAAATTATTAAAGTTAAATTAAATTCTTATGGATTTCTTACGAAAAAATATACTTAAAGCATAGATGGGATATGGCGTGACACACCAATGGAAAAACTATTTCTGAAGGATTTTAATAATTATATTTCATCATAAAGTGCAATATAAGAGGCCATGGGCAGCTTAGAAATGCTATTTTTTAGTGGTCTAGTTATAGTTTTTATTAATGCTTTAAATTATATACCGGTACCTTAAATTTGCAATTGCATCACTGTGCAGTACACCTTGCATAATACTAAAATGGTTCTTACAGTTAATTATACTAATTAATACATAAATCATGTCCTGGGGATGGAAATGGCACCCACTCAGTGGAATGATTCATATCGTCATGAGGGTCAAATTCCCACAAGGACAGATTTGATTTTTTTTTTTTTTTTTTTTTTACCTTGTGGGGATATTTTGCTGGTCCTTATAAAGAAAACTGCTTTTACAAAAACTAATTTTCTCTTGGAAAAAAATAGATTACTGAGCTTAAGGTTAAGACTGCATGCAGGTGTAGAATTAAGTACCTTAAGTGGATATCATTGAATGTCATTGACATTTTACACCTATTCTTGCCACTTAACCCACTGTTCCTTCTTCTGTTTATCACAAACCATAAGCAGCTTGCTCATTAATGTCTTACAGCTGTACTTGATGACCTTATTTTACCCTGTATGTTGAGCTCTGTACTCTCAATGGCTAATGAGCATAGGCCATACCATTCCTAAACCATAGCAAGCTAAAGGCCGTGGCAACCACAATAATAACCACCCAACACCAACACAACACCCAAAGAAATGGATATGGTGGTCCTAGTTATTGTGCTTTTTGCATGCAAGTGAACCAAGGGCATAAAAAATTTAGCTTGATCACTTCTTTTTGACTGCCAGTTAAGACCTATATATGTGCAGTACATCAACTTTAATAACACAAATAAGAATGACTAAACAACTACAAATTTAGTACTAAATATGTAACGTTTCTCTCTCGTACAGTAAACAAAACTGCTAAGTCACCCGCTAGTGATATTACTCATGGTCCAAAGGTGGACTGAAAACGAAAAGTCATGATTACTAACTCTCTCTGCTGCCATATAGCACACCTAACCCAAAATAGCAATTCCGGCCTCCCATCTCCAGTTATGGCCCTAAACATACATAATACATGTATAAACGTAAAACTGTTTTCTACCTTTCACAGCCCAATGGATAAACAGACCAATAATCTCAAATGTATTTCAATCAAAGGTCATTACAGCATTAAGACACTTAATTAGGTGATCCCAAACATACCCATTTAGTCAAATTTATGGGGTGTTGATATTTTTCCCCATTATGACTCAAGTGATTCCTTCACTCTTTGTAATCTTTTCTTTATAAACTTTCATCTTAGGCTGTTCAAACTTAACGTCGAGACATCATGCATCTTTATAAACATAAACAGCCAGTATCTTACACTCACTGGACACTTTATTAGGTACACCTCATTGGTCTCTACACTCATTCACCATTTCATCAATTCCACTTACCATATAGAAACACTTCTGAAAGTTTCTCTACATTCTTTGTTAGTCCTCCTCCTCTAATGGTCAGGACCCCTACAGGACCACCACAGATCAGGTCCTATGTGGGTGATGGATCATTCTCAGGACTGCAGTGACACTGATTTGGTGGTGGTGTGTTAATGTGCGTTGCGCTTGCATGAGTGGATCAGACACAGCAGTGCTGCTGGAGTTTTTACACCACCTCAGTGTCATAGTCGGACTGAAAATAATCCATCTGCCTAAAATAACCAGCTGTCAGCATCCAGTAGGCAGCATCCACCACCAAATCAGTGTCAGTGCAGTGCTGAGAATGATCCACCACCCAAACAGTACCTGATCTGAACTGGTCCTGTGGGGGTCCTGACCATTAGAGAACAGAGTAAAAGGGAACTAAGAACTGTACTTGTAGAACTACAGAGTGCTTCTATACTGCAAGTGGAACTGATAAAATTGGCAATTAGTATAGAAGGAGGTGTACCTAATAAAGTGGCAAATGACAGTATATGTTTTATAATCCTTGGCTGGCACACAAGACTCTCGTACAATTTAAAAACAAGTGACTTCGGACCATATCTTACAATTCTCAGTTACGTAAGTGATAGCCTTTCAGATGAATAGAAAAGAAGCACATATGCCATGCTCTTTCTAACTTTTTTACATAAACACAACACTTTCTTAATAGCAACAAAGTTACTGACTGAAACAAAATAAATACTGGTTCAAAACTCACCCAAAACGTTGACCCACAGTACTTGTCCAGGGCCGCAGACATGCTTGAGGCAGCCCCCAGTACAGAGGACTAACACGAAAAGACTCCTGTTTCCTGTGGCGGGTAAGCGGATGGCGAGCTCTGGAGGTACGGACAAATGACTAGCAGAGCCCTAACTTGTACAGAGTTGTTCAATGCAGATCCGGTTAATACTTAACCGAGTGCAGCTGTTTCGTATCTCTTTCCAGCTATTTCAGTCCGTCAGTTAGCGCTGCTTCTCATCCACAAACCTCTGCAGAAGTGACTCTGGTGGATTCCTCGTGAGACTAATAAGTTGATCGACTCAGATCCAGTTAATGCTTAACTCCAGTAACTCCCTGTATCACCAGTGAACACCGAGGTACTGACAACACGGCAATAAAAATGATCAGGATCAAATTGGCACCGATATGTTGGAGGAACATTTGGTAGAAGGTCCATGCCGTGAGTCGGTCTTCTCTTCTGGAGCTCAGAATCACATTTGGGAGAAGAAAAAAAAAGAGACAGGAAGGGGGAGAGCTAGTTTGTGTATTTTATCCACTTCCTCTCATTTTGTGTCCTGAACAGGGCCTCATGCGTTAGCCAAGTAGGACATTTTTCCCTGTTTGTCAAGTAAAAGTGCTTTTTAAATTGAACTTGTGCAGCATTTGACTTCAGTCCACCTCTGCAATAAAGCATTATGAATACTGCATGGTTTCAAACCACCACTGAGAACAATCAAGTCAAATTTATTTCTATAGTGCTATTTATAATATAGCATTGTCAAAGTAGCTTTACCCATAAACTATTGTCCCAAAGCCTGTGGACGGTGGTAGCCTAGCGGCTAAGGTACAGGACCGTGGACCAGAAGATCCAGAGTTCAAATCCCAACTCGGCCAAGCTGCCACTCTTGATTCCTCGGACCCTTAACCCACAACTGGAATTGTAAGTGTGGTGGAAAAATTGCAAACGTGGAAAAACAGAGTCACACAGGTGCTGGAATGAAATAATAGACAGTTTTATTGTCTGCGCAGAGATCAACCCAAATACAATGACGCCTGAGCGGATGAGGAGGCTTTTTCGCTCCTCTCCTTTTGTACTAGAGAAAAAGGTTCTTACATGCACTGTGTTGATAACTTGTAGATTATAGTAACTTTTCTTGCGAAACCATATAGACACTCTTTATTCTCCCGAGAACAGTACATCCCGTGAAGGCCATGACACTTCTTTGCTCCCTTCCACAACCATGTGGAGGCAAATTCTTGATACATTGTGTTCTACGTTGAAACTCAACATTTGTTACTTTAACGTTATGATCAAGGTTACACTGGCCTAAAGCCTTGATTTTAAAAAGCAATATAAAGAGTGAAATAATGAACAGTAAAAATTTCTTTCACACATTCCTCCCTTTGTCTATATTTTAAAGACACAGAATAGTTATCCACTACAACAAGCTAAGCTTTCTGTTGAAGCTTCATTAGCTCTATGTCTTTTCTTTATTCCCTCTGTTCCTTATAATATGCTGTCATCACAGAGCTGGGAAATGGGCAACTGTGGTTAGTTTGAGGCATTTCTACCATACTAAATTCTTCAAGAAAGTTCGGCATGGGTTTCTTTGTCTTGTTCTGTCATAAAAAGGTGGTCTACCTGCTGATCTAACATTTGGTACTGAAATTGGCATTGAAAAATACTCATAGTACATTGACAACACAAACACACTGTGGTAGCCTAGTGGTTAAGGTACTGGACTCTGGCCCAGAAGGTCCAGGGTTCAAATCCCACCTCTGCCAAGCTGCCACTGTTATGTCCTTGAGCAAGACCCTTAACCCACAATTGCTTGGATTGTAAGACTGTATCAATTGTAAGTCACTCTGGATAAGGGCGTCTGCTAAATGCTGTAAATGTAAACACAAAGGAAGCATACAAATAATAATGATAATGAGAACCATAGTGGGTAATATTGACACAAAAATTCCCTTCCGGCTAGAAAACCATGACCACCACTCCTATGAAGAGCCACCTTCTTCATCTGCACGGAGTGATGATGCCATGTGCTTCAGTTGACCTAAAGTCTTTGTTATGTTATTTTTAGGAGCATCAGTGGGCGAAACATAAGTACAACAGTGTTCTCCTACCATTACACAAACCCCTTCCTGATGACTCGAACTATTAAACAACCATCAGGCACTAGTCCCTGTTTTCGCCTGAGTTTTAGCTTTGGCATTATACTTGTCATACTGAGGCTATTCTATCACCCTTTTCACTTCTAATCCCTTCTTGAGCAGCTTGAGTGTTACCGGGGTGGGTCACTAACCCACGTGTTCTGGGCCCACTTTTCCCGCGGCTATTAGAAATGAGAAGGTCAGGATCCCTACTCTTTAGATTCTGTCGTCTCCCGTGGATCTTCTCCTGGTTTGGAAGCTCTTTTAGAGTGGCTAATGTGAACCCAGGTGTCTCTTTTGGCAATCATCACTGCTGTGAGAGTTGTTAGGAGCACTTGGAACAGTCCTTGCCACCTGTCAGCTTTCCAATTTGATCTCTTGTAGTCTCTGGTCAGGATCCAGTCGTCTGGTTTCACTGTATGTCCAGTCACTGCTGGGCTGGGAAGATTGTCCTTCACCCTCCTGTGCACATCAGATAAAACAGAACACAACGTAGCACAATACTTTTGCATGTGATCGTCCTCTAGGGCCAATGTCTCCTTGTTTGGAGTTCGCCCAAATAAGATTTAAAATGGGGAAAGTTTAGTTCTGGAGGATACTCTTTGCCTGGGCCCCATACACACAAGTGGGAGGGTCTCCACTCAGTTCAGTCCTGTTTCATGACAGACTTTCACCAATTTTTGTTTAATTGTGCCATTTGTTCTTTCAACCAGACATGCACTTTGATGGTGATATGCACAACGTTTATGTAGTGGCGTTCCAATCATATTACTGACATGGGTGAGTACCTTGCTCACAAATGCTGAACCATTATTAGATGAAACCTTCCTAGGGAGTCCAAATCTAGGAATCACCTCCCTTAGGAGGCATTTTGCCACTGTCAGTTCATCTTGGTGGGTGTTAGGGTAAGCTTCCATCCACTTGGAGAACATGTCAACGATCACAAGCACATACCTTTTCTTTTGACAGGGTGATAACTCAGTAAAGTCCATCTGTAAGTGATCAAATGGCATGTCTGGAGAAAAATTTTGTGAGTAAGCTGAAAAGCCTTTGGCATACCCATGTGATTTTATCATTTCTACCATTCCTCCCTTCGAACAATGGTCCACTCCATGGGCCATTTTCGCAAAGTAAGGAAAGTAGAAAGAGGGTCAGCAGGGTTTTTGATTTGGGCCTGTCCACACTATGCCATCGAATGAGCATCCAGGAGTGCAGACACTAATTTGTGGTGTGCAATGGTCTTACCTGAAGACGTCAAAAAGTTCCTCTGTCGCCAGAGGGTTCCAAAATCGTGACAAACGAAGTAGGCGTATCTTGAGTCGGTGTAAATGTTCACAGTTTTGTCATCTGCTAACTTACAGGCTTCAGTGAGCGTAATCAGTTCAGCTGCTTGTGCTGAATACTGTGCAGGAAGGCTTTCTGAAAGCAAAGTGTCAGTTAGGGTTATAAAAGCAAATCCAGTTTTATTTTCCCTTTTTGGTTTTTAGAGGTGGAACTATCATCAATGTCATTAACAGCAAATCCATGCATCCCTGGATCTCCTAGATGCATATAAAAAATTATTAATGTTCGTTCCTTCATGTTTAAATGAAGCTGTAACAGAGAAAAAATGTAACATTAACATAGCCCCATAAAACATACTCATGAAGGGCAGAAGAAAATAAAAAATTACTACTGGAACATATATGTACATTAATTGATTACCTTCAAAAAAGAAAACCCAATTTCAGACCCATTTAGCCATGGCTAAATTAAATGATACCTCAAACTGAGTAACATGATTTATTGATTTGTGTTTACAATTCAATTTTAAAACATGTAAGAGCAGTGTTAAATAATGTTTAACTTTACTATTATGCATTTAAAGTCTTAATAAATGTTTTATCCCAACTCAAGTTCTCTGACATGTTGATCAGCTGATGAAATGGGAGGACCAAAGAAAAGATCAGTGATTGGTCCTGGGCTACACTGTTTGCACATTCGCAGTTTATTTTCGTCTGTCTGCCCTGGAAAGTGGAGCTAATGTGCAGCTCCGTCATCTGCATTCTACTTTAAAATATGTAAAAAGTTCACGTTTGCAAATGTTCATATCTACTATACAAACAATATATTTTCGCGTCTGTAATCACCACTTCAGGTTAGGATTTTGTTAATGTTTTATCTGTTTTATTTCTACACTGTTACTGTTCTCTCCCTCATCTGCAGTTTCACACACGTCTCACACCACACATACATACCGCTCACTTCCAAGCACACACACACCTAAAGGTAACAAATAACTTTTCAAATTCACACATACAAAAGTACCAAATCAAGAACAAATTTTAACCCTACTCCAGTCTTGCTTTTCACTGGCCATAGCTGATACCTTGAACAGAAAACAAACTTAGCTATATGTACATGCACATATAGTACAACAATCTTAAATAAAAGCCTGCTTTTCTCAGCTTGTGGGTCTTAGGACTGTAGCGCCAGGCAGACACAGATACAGTATTCGAGCTTTCCTCCTCTCTGAAACAACAAGGTACAGGAGTGAAGATAATTTGAACCTTCACCAGGCGTCCCCGAAGCTCGTCCTCTGCTCTGGTCAAACCTGGATGAACAGTCCCATCTTGGGTACCAAATTGGGCTGCAACATGGTGAACTAGGACATTCCACAATAATTCCACTTTCCAATAAACTATTGGAAACAGGAGCTATTCCATCGATGGCCTCCTTTCTCAGAGGGTATTGGCGTGTCACTCTTTAGAGTGATTTTAATTCGGGAGCTCCCTTCATTAGAATTACATCAAATGTATCATTTGCCCACAGCGATGGT
This sequence comes from Ancistrus triradiatus, assembly GCA_025084515.1. Lineage (NCBI taxonomy): Eukaryota > Metazoa > Chordata > Actinopteri > Siluriformes > Loricariidae > Ancistrus > Ancistrus triradiatus. Next base: position 458,080 of record JAJAGP010000076.1, on the reverse strand, counting down.
TCTATTGAGTCAAAAAAAAAAAAATTGCTTTCTCAAAAAATGCTGACTTATTGTGACAGAATTGAAACGTCTGTCTGGGCTTGAAACGACCAATCAACAGTACGCTTGTAAATTTGATGGCTTTCAGAGTATTCCCAGGACAGATAGTCCGTGTGATCGGATTCCAATCAGTAATTTGAGCGCACTTAGAGATAAAAACAGACATGTCTTCACATTCATTCTCACACATTTTGGCCAAACACACATGGGGCACATCCCCACGGAACCACACAACCTGATCTGGCTTCAGGTTCACGACACAACCCCGCCCACTGTTTACCGGCAAACAGGGTTGGGGCAGAGATCGTCTCCACATCTCTAGACTGGAACTCACACAGATGTTCCAAATCAACAGGCCATCCCTCCACACTAGCAGTGCAATGCAAATCCTCTGGTTTCTTAATCTGGTCATACTCAAAGAACCTATGCAGCCAATCAAGATAAGGTGTCAAGAAGTCACAGGGAAACAAATTCCATCCTGACCACACGCGTGGTGGGGAGGAAGGATCTTGTACGAAATTCAAGGTGGTGATATCAATACCCTCGGATATGCATGTAAGTTTCAAGTTCAGTTTACACATTAGATCTCTAGCTAGTAGATCTACAGGGCAAGATGGTGACAATAGGAAGGTGTGTTGTAGGGATACGCTGCTATCACTAAAATAACAGTCGAGCCCGTCAGTGAAAAACTCCGCCACCCGCTCCCACTACAAACGTTTTCCTACCAGATAACCGCGATTCAGGTCTGATTAACCCTTTACGTAATACAGACATGGTAGCACCTGTATTTACTAAAAATTGGACACTTTGACCCTCTACCCATAACTGAATTGTTGGTAAAGCCAGAGGCTTCGACATCACCATCTGATAATTTAAAACGGTCTTACCAGTATCATGCGTGGTTGGGTGCACATTCAAAAGTTGTGTGTTTTGGAGCCCACTGATTTCATTCCTCACCCTCCTCGAAGTCAGCATCCTTTTTTCCTTAATTAGGACAGTTCTCTGCATTGTGTCCCATCTGCTGACAAACATAACACTTGTAGGTCGAATAGTCTCTCAATCTTGTTCCACGTCTTCTACCACGTCCTTATCTTCTGTCGTCACCTCTGTTTCATTCCATGCTTTGTTTCGTGGCTTCCAGTACAGCACACTGGAGTTGATACTGCTCTGTCTCTCGTTTCTGCGTTTTCTTCTTCGATTTCTCTGCCAGTCTCTTTTCAACATGCACTGCAAAAGCCTAAACAGTCTGTAATCTGCCTGTGTCTATCTCGACAAAGTCATCTCTCACTTTCGTTTGTATCTCTGGTCTCAGTCCATTCAGGAATCTTTCTTTAAGATGGTTCCTCCAGGCACTCATACTGGCACCTGGACAATAATTTGGCTTATCCAGCCCTGAATGCTGAATGTGGAGTTTCTCCAGCTCATGCAGGTAGTCTGCCACCGTTTGTCCATCCCGCTGTCTGCACTGCATCAGCTTGGACAGATTGAGTATTACAGGAAAAGCTGCAGTTATTCTGTCTCTGAGTCGTTGGACCTCCCTTTGATATGGGAGTCGGCGGCCTCGTTGTACTTGATCTCAGGGTTCTGTGACTCCCTGTACTTTTGTCCATTCGAGCTTCATCCTTACTGCACATACTCTGGCCAACTCGTTTAGGGACGGTTTCCATCCACTGACTAGAAGGTTCATTTTTGTAACGAAGTTTTGTCTTCCTTCAGAAAGTCCAGTCAGCTCCTCAGCTACTTGTTTCATATCTTCGAAAGTCCATGGCCTGTAAACAAAGGCTGGTCCTAGGGGGCCCATTACTTGGATGTTGGGCATCTGGAACTGGGCACTGGGAGGTTGGGAGGTGTCGGGTGCTGAAGCGGATGGTGCCGTGGGTTGCGTGAACGGGTTGGTGCAGGGGTTGCATGGTGGAGGTTGCAGCTCTGCGAGGAGTTTCAGGGTCTCTTTCATGTACTCTCTGTCCTCTTTTGCTTCAGCTGCTCTTTGTCTTATGGCACCTTCAAGGTCAGGGTAAATTGGTGTGGATACTTTGCCTTTTCCTTTACCTTGTCCTTTCTTTTGTCGCTGTTTCTTTCATTGAACGTCTGTCTCTTTCGGTGGTGGAACATATTCGCCGTCTTCTTCTTTCTCCTCCTCCTCATCTGACTGAGGTGGGGTGTTGTTGTCCTGTCCTCTTAGGTTCCCTGAAGAGCAGGATCAGGTGGTGGTGGTGGAGGAGGTTGAGGGATGAAATCGTCCAGGCATTCTTTCTGCAAATTAAGAAACTGGCCGACAGTTACTGCTCTTTGCTTCTTATTATTATTTTGTTTCCTTTCCAATTTCTTTTGTGCAACTTGTCTCCACTTCCCATATGCATGGAAATTGGGTTGCCAAGGGAAATTGGGACATGTTTTTTCTATTTTATGGTCCTTACCATATTCTATGGCTTTATCATGTTTGGCTTATTCTACTTGTAATTGAGTTTTTAAAGCTTGTAATACATCAATGTTCAGACTCCCTTCAGGTAGGAAATTACAATATTTTACCCAGTGTTCTATTTGAGCACAACTGTCTGGTTTGCGTGTCTTCATCCACTGAATTAAACTACCATAAGGTGGGATACTGCATTGCACTATAAATGGTGGGAATTCAAAACCCTTCTTTTTTTCTGACCTATTGTTACTCCTTTTTTTTTGGTTAAAGAACACACAGTTCTTGGTCTATATACACAGTATAGAAAAAGTGTCTAAAACCTCACCCAGCAATTTCCAGGCTCTCCACGTCCACCTTCTTGCACAGAACTCGGATCCCAGCTGGTCTGAAGGACCGCCGCCCAGAAAAGTCACCTCTTCTCTGAAACTGGTTTTTCTGCGAGGTAGGTGAACCTGCAGTTTTCATCTCAGGAACGACGTCCTCTCAACGAGTGGGATCCTGCCGACTACGCCAAATTGTGGTGGAAAAATTGCAAAACGTGGAAGAACAGAGTCACACAGACACAGGTGCTGGAATGAAGTGATAGACAGTTTTATTGTCTGCACAGAGATCAACCCAAATACAATGATGCCTGAGCAGTTGTATATGAGCGGATGAGGAGGCTTTTTCGCTCCTCTCCTTTTGTACTAGAGGAAAAGGTTCTTGATACAAAAAAGGGCAAATTCTTGATACATTGTGTTCTACACTGAAACTCAACATTTGTTACTTTAACGTTATGATCATCAAAAACCAAGTTTGCCCAAGGTTACACTGGCCTAAATCCTTGATTTTAAAAAGCAATATAAAGAGTGAAATAATGAACACTAAAAAATTCTTTCACAGTAAGTCTATATCTTTAAGACTCCAAGTTGCTCAGTATGAGGGCATCATAACTGAGCAAGCCTAGGAGGACAGTGGCAAGGAAAAAGTCCACAAATGTTATAAGGAAGAAACCGTAGGAGGACCATTCAAAAACAAACCAAACCTCCTTATTGCAACGTAGATGATAGGTGTCAGGATTAAACAAAGTTACCTATAGTGAGAGTTTAAATAAACATAAGCTTTAGATATACAGACTATGATAAATTAATCAGAATACAATATTATGAAGAATACAATAAAACAGAGAACATAAAACCAGAATATAAGCAATACGACAATAGTTTATGGGTGGGTGACATGCTGCCTGATTTTACTGTCATCAAAGATATTTAAGGTGTATTTTTCCTTCAAAAAACTTGCATAAGAAATGCAAAATAAATGTTTTATTTAACTCTTCACTTTAGATGGAATATATTTTATATAGGGTTTTTTTTTCCAAACAAAATATCCTGTAATGGGGTAATGGAACATGAAGGTAGATCAGCAGGCAAAACACTGCAGTAATAAAGTCAGGATGAGAGCCTACAGAAGGAGCCGAACAATAGCTTCTCTGCTCACAGAAAGAAACCAGGGAAACCACGGAATTTGAAATGAACTCGTTCCAGAAGGAAACTCATTCCAAGTCAGAATCAAATTTCCCCATAAGAAGCAATGCATATAGGATTAATCCATGCCCAACCATCACATGTTTTTTGATTAATATTAATGATTAAAAGCAAGAATAAAGCAAAGGAATGTAATAATGTATAAAATCAATACAGACATGAAATAAATGAAAATCGTGAAAATTTATAGCCACAGAACGCAGTTTCGGTACGTCTCATCATGCTAGGCACCAGCTCTCCAGTGACCCTGATCAGTACATTTACATTACATTAACAGCACTTAGCAGACACCCTTATCCAGAGCGACTTACAATCCAAGCAATTGTGGGTTAAGGGCCTTGCTCAAGGACCCAACAGTGGCAGCTTGGCAGAGATGGAATTTGAACCCTGGACCTTCTGGTCCATAGTCCAGTACCTTAACCGCTAGGCTACCACAGTATGATCTGTATGCCTATGATCACACCCTATATTTTCATCTTCTTTTATGGCAACTGGTATACCGTATGGGTGCATTATCACCACAGACTGAACAGGATTATCGCACCATTGAGTGTTCTGTTTAGGGTGCTGATGTTGGAATTTTTGTTCAAATTAGGGGGCAAAAAAAAACTCCAGACCATTCCATGTCAGAATTGTTCAAGTGAAAAGATGTTCGAATTCCTAAGTTCCACTGTATAGTGGTAACTAGTGATTTTGTAGACCATTAAGTATATTAGCAATAATAAAATGTACTAATAATAAAAGTTTGTAATAATGATAAGTTATGAAAACTTGTGAAAGATCCTTATTCTTTAAAAACAACAGTGGCCACTCACATGATCGCAATCCCACTGAATGAAAACACCCGACCCTAATTCCACTTTCAGTTTAACTGCTAATCCTTGAGGTCCACAAATATCTAGAACTTACAGATATGTAATGAGTCATTTTCCTCAATAAATAAATTACAAAGGAGAAAATGTTTATGCCATTTGTTTAACTGGGTTCTCTTTCTCTACTTTTAGAACTTCTGTGAAAATCCGTTCATATAAAAACTAATATTTATATAGAAATATGGACCATTCTAAAGGGTTCACAAACTTCCAAGCACCTCCACATACTTTAGAATAAGTTTGAATTGTACTTTAAGGCAAATTTGTGCACATACTAAGTAAAACTGTTCATGAACTATACAGGTATGTTATGTGATGTGTAAACAAGTTTAATAAATGGAATTCAATGGAAAGTTCACTTTTTTTCAGTAATGTCAACAGGAAAAGTTCGTTTTAAGGATGCTCAGAGTTTACTATAATTTCAAATAATACATTTTTAGCCTATTTTATTTAAGTACATGAATCTATGTACAACTTTACAAAGTTCAGCACATTTTAAATACAATTAAGTACATTTATTTTTACTAGGGTAATCAGCTATACATGTAAGTGCGGTAAATACATGACTGACTGTAGGTACTGTATCTTTCAATATAAATAATTTTGTGTTAATAAATGGGGTGAGTTAATATTTTATTTGCTTTTTTGATTGTTTTTTTTTCTTAGTCAATGCCACAGTAAAGTAGTGGCATAGAACTGTGTACGAGTTCAATACAGTGCCATAAAAAAGTAAAACCATAACCAGGGAGATGTGCACATGGTTTTGCTTCATTGGACAAAACTGACAAGGGAAGTGTATCAACTTGTGTGGGGCATAACGTTTGACCTGGCATCCCTACTTGTAAAATTGAGTTTTCATTGGAGAAAACTAAATGAAATGACTTGGATGTTGTTCTTTTCCTAGCAGATGGCGCATCTTTCAAAACAGAGATCCTCTTTATCAGGGAAACTTAATTATATTGATTGTGTCTGTGTGAAAAGTAAGTGCAATGATAAGGGATCCACAAGATAAGAGATCGTTTATGGTCTGTGAGGCAGAGTTGAATATATGCCCTTTGGTAATGTTTTCACTTGCTTAATCATTGCTTAGCGTTACGTAATGGCACGTGACCGTTTGCTCACTGAAGACTTATGCATGTTTAAAAAACACAGAGCAACTTACTATTGACTATTTCATGTAAACATAGGAGGCAAACATTTGAAGGTCTAAAAAACCAAAGAGAAAATAACACTTTGATTAGACTCGGAGTGAGCCCTCATAATCAATATAACTATTAGTGCAATCACAAGGCAAGGACAGTCATAAAGCACCAGCCATGTATGTACAAGGGTGCAAATCAGGAAATATTCACATACTGGTAATGAATTAAATGAATTCATTTCACTGAAAATGGTAATGATGTTTACATGGTTGGTCCTTTAGGATGACCCATTATCATTTTATGGACAGAACCTTTTTAGACAGAATTATTCATCACAAACAAAGTCTTTTACTTTTCACTTACCATTTGCTATTAAATTTGTAATACAGTTTCATATTGACCATGGGCAGAGAGGGAGGTCAAACCAGCAGTATACAGAACTAATTAAGCTTTTACAGATACTCCCCATTTTACAATGGCCTGACTTGTGATATTTTGACTTCATGACTGAATTCCGATAATAAACATAAATACACATTCACCACAAACAGTACTCTGAATTCTACATTTTAAAATGTTCCCGGGTAAGCGATATGTACATTAGAATACACATTAAGGACTTTTCACACCAAGTCTGTCAAGTTTTGAAAAAAAACACATACCGTATTTTTCGGACCATAAGGCGCACTTAAAATCCTTTAACTTTCTCAAAAATCGACAGTGCGCATTAAAATGCGGTGTGTCTAATGTATGAATTAATTCTGGTTGTGATTTCTGAGCTAGAACCGATTGTAGATGGTACACGGCGCTCATAAATCTGTCAAAATGTTTTAGCACGGCGTTGGTAAGTTACGAAGCTTAGGGCCACCGTAGTGCGCAGCAATGCGGAGTAATACGGTATGTGCTTCAGCATTAGGGTACGTGCATTCATTCATTCATTTTCGAAGCGGATTTCAAACTCAACGCTATCAGTCACACAGTACAACATGGACATAAAGCAGCTGCGAGAGAATTCAACATTAACGAATAAATGATATGGAAGTGGAGGAAGCAAGAAGACGCCCTGCACCAGGTAAAGACCAAACTGAGCTTCCGACTGAACTTAAGAGTTTTGTTTCATTTCATGCGTCTTATAACCCGGTGCGCTTTATGTATGAACATATACCCGTTATCAGCCGATCGCTGATATCGCGTCTTTTAATGCCATTCTTCACACAGAGCCGAAAACTGTAGGACTAAGACGAAACTTTTTAAAAATCGGAGCCTGTTCTACTTTCGGCGTTGCTCGGATGCGTTAAATCAGGCTGACCAATCAGAGCTCGGTTGTCAGGCAGAACATCATCCAGCTAGTAGCGGAGCACAAGAGCTTATAGGACAAGCAACTCACTGACTATAAAAACATGGACATTAAAGAAAAGATCTGGTGCTGAAAGGCTGGAGAATGATGGCGATAAACCTCACAGTGGCTGTATGGAACCATTTTCTTGTTTATCAAAGTGCATTCTAATCTGTTCATGCCCACAAAAAAACAAACTAGAGCTTCCTGCAATCTTCTCTAACCAATCTTCTCTAAACATCATCAGACTATGCCCTTCTGTCATTATAGCCAGGGGAACATCATTTTCAGTCTAACCTCATCTCTCGCTGTCTGTGATGGCAAAACGGATTTGCCTCCATGCATTTTACAACCAAAAGCTGCCAACCTCGCCAAGCTTAAAATGTGACAGATATTCTGCTAGGAATGACATTCTGTCCCACTAAGCCGCCAAAGTTTCAGACCGCCAGTAGGTGGCACTTCAATCCTACTTTGAATTTGCAACACTGGATGTTATAGAGCCTCTGTCTGTTATCAGGACCTTATATAAGGAGGAGACTGGTCACTGGTTGAAATATGAATGGAACTGTTGTACAGAAGCCCCGCCCCATCATTAGAAAAAAACAATCATAATAGTAAATGTGTCAGAGAGGGGGGTGACAAGTCTTGGCCCCTTTGTAGTGGCGGGATGAGCAGTAGCCAGAATAACATTTTCTGTGTTATGTAAACCCAGAACATCGCAGTTAAGTTATTTTGTCAGATTATATCAGCAACTGTAAATATGAATTTTAAAGGTTAATTTATCTTTCAGTTCCGGATATGTACTCCATTTGATTTAGCCATGATTACTGTGGGCTAGGCTAATTAGCGGTTAGCTAGTCAGTCTGCAAACTTGGTTACAGCCCAAATACTGTATTGAGTACCATTGTTCTAATTTGTTGTGCCATTGTTCACCAGTGCACTAATTGGACATATTTTGTAAGATGGTCTGATTTGTAAGGTTTTGTGTGTCGTTTTGGTTTCCTTCAAACACTAGAAACCTATAAAAAAATACAGTTCACAGCGATATGTTTAATAAGATCACAAAATTCAACATTTCAAAATAAGACAAGTTAGTAAGTAGGATGCTAAATGCACTAGCATGTAATCAAACAGGTAGGATACTGTTACATGTACTATTAGAGAAAGCAGCTGACTGACAACCCGTATGGCATCTAAAAGATAGGACTTGTGCATCTGGACATTCTGCTCATTTTGACATCCTTATTAGATCTGCTCTGCCCTCTTCTCTCAAGACATTAATGGAACCGCTGTGTGACATCTTCAGTGCCTTGGCAATATGGGACTTGGAATGGCCTTCATATCACAAAACAATAACAGACTAACATGTTTCTTGATAGAGATGTCACGTTTTCACCACTCTCAACCCGCTGAATAGAAGTTCAGGAACACAAGTGCACTGCACACCATTCAACCCAAGGAGAGCAAAATAACAAGCTTTAGCTGGGCTAACACAATCACAAAGCTTTTCATTAATAAAGCGAAATAACATCAAATAATCTACAAATCTGCAATATTTACATGATCTCTCACACTAAAACAGAACTGCCTGGTAGCTCCAGCCTGCCAAAATTGTTTGCCAAATGTTAGTGAATTGCCTAATCAGCATGTTTGTACTGAATGAATGAATGGCTGCCTTTACCTTGGAAGGGTCACTTTGTCTCTCGCCTCTACAACTGGAACACTGGGTTGAAGTCGGAAATACACACTCGACAGGGTTCCATGATGGGGCATTTATTAACACTCACTCTCACCTAGCGGCAACTGAGAGAAGCCAATACCCATGGATTAGAAACAGACCTTCCTCCTCTGAAAGAAATGCTCAGGACAACCTGCTTGCATCTGTGATCCAAAAGGCAATCATTTTACATTAAGCTTTTTTTCTTCCCATTAACCCTATAAAAACTAAAATGCTTAACGTGAAAATGATTACTTTCCCTTTGGACCACATGTTCGTCATTTCTGCAGTACAGAATACTTAGGATCAGTAGTAATTGAGAGAAGTTTGGTGTCCGCTGTACATTTACTTAACAGGTTGAAAATGGGAAGGAAAAAGCTAAAATCAAGGGAAAAAAAAAAATGAAATATTATTTACACCCAAACATTTGGCACGGTTTTTCGCCACTTTGAAGCTTAATTGATACACAGAATTGGAATCGATAAAATGCAAACGACATGTAACAACCCTAGCTTGCTTTGAACCACGTAGTTACATACAGTACTGTGCAAAAATCTTAGGCCACCATTAGATTTGACCATATGGCCCTAATAACATGCTGTATCAGACAAATAGTTTCATCTTTCTGCCACAATACTGATGAGAATATCCTGTAGACTGGAAAATTTGCCTCCAATCTTAGACCGTACACTTTCATACCCCTGCAAATTCAGCTACTTCCTTCACACTATGGCCTTTGGCACACCTAAATGCAATCACTCCTTTTTGATAGTCATTAACATCTGCTTTACGACCCATATTCCACACATCGAACGAGTTAGTCAATGCAGGTATTTATAGCTATCATCCACATGCAGCCTGAAATTACTACCACCCCAAACATACAAGATGGACTCATTTTTTGTCCAGAGACTATATAACATTTGACATAACAGAATGATATCTGCAGAGAATAACGGCAGAAAATCCTCAAATCCAGATGTGCAAACCGTGTAGCATCATACCCAAGAAGATTGGAGGCTTTAAGTGCTGCCAAAGGAGTTTCAACTAAGAACTAAGAAAAACATCTGAATATTTATAAAAATGCAAAAAAAAAATTTTCCATATTTATTTTCAATAAATTAACAAAAATTTCTGAAATTCTGTTTTTGTCATTATGGGGTATTGAGTGCAGAATGGTGGGGAGAATTTCTTTTTTAAGCACAAGGCCGCAACATAAATTGTGAAAAAAGTGAAAGTGTCTGAAGACTTTCCAAATGCGTTATATATGCGGGAATAAAAGGATAAGCTACATGGGACCAAGAACACAACCTTTTGGGGCACCATATGGCACACTGCATGATTTACTTAGGTTTGAGAGGTTCTCCATTACTGCTTCAGCTATATGTGGGGTAAGTGCATCAAAACTGCATGCCTGAATGATTCCGTATACATCTGAAATTAAAAGCAGATGAGACGAGATCCATCAGATGCACCTATAGAAATATTTGAGCTCAATGGTTGTTCTTCATACATGAGGAGACTTGATGGTGATTTTCATTTATGTTTCGTTTACATATCAGCTTTGTCACAGTTATTCACAGAATTAGACAAAATGAAGGCAATACATTTGAAATTAAAGGAGTCAAAACTGAGTTTATCTTGAGATGTTTATCGACTGCAAGCCCAGTCTTGGATTTAAACCTAGGATCTCAAGAACAGTCGTTTCAAACAACTGGCTCTTACTTCTGAGTCACAGGAGCTGCCTTAGTTACTCTAAGAGTGAAGATGTATAACATTTTAACAATGTTGGTTAAGTGATAATTGAAGAAGACTAAAAAATTAAAACATTGAATGCATATGAAAGTGGCTTTTAATTTTTATATGCAAACTTGTATAGCAATGGGCAGCTTTTCAAATGACATACTACAAGAAAATGTTTTGGGGAAAAAATATTGCTCAGTGCACTCACTTTCCATGTGTTTCCATATGCTTAATCCAATGTAGGGTTGCAGCTTCGCCAGGGCCTAACCGGCAGCACTGAGTGCAAGGTGCCAACCAACCACAGACGGAGCATCAGTCCATCACAGGGCACTTGCATACAAACACTCATACTTGAAGACTTTACAGATGTAAATTGAAGTAATTCCTCGTGTCTCTGGAATGTGGGAGGAAACACACAAACACACACACACACACACACACACACACACACCACACAGGCAGTGGCCAGGTCGGGACTCGAACCCAGATCCTTAGCCCTGTCACCACTTACACGTTTCCTACTGGCCAGCCTATACTGTGTTTCAGAAAGTGTTAAAGTGCGTTTCGGTAGCCGTTTTGCTGCCATTAATTCTGTGGTGTGTTAAATCCGGGGTTGCCAGATCCAGCTAGGAAAAACCATTAAAGTCAATGGAAAAAGATGCCAAATAATGTCAAGTTGTCAAAAATATGCAGACCCGGCAACCATGGAAGAACGCTCGTGCACATGTGCAGACAAACACCGATCATAAACTGGGTAACTGGAATACATGCTATGAGTAATTCGACTACTGGAGTAAAATCCAGCTCTCTTTATCGGATTTCTAGATCGGAGTATGCTGTATTACATGACCACTTCAACAATCAGATAACTGCAGAAATATGGCTATGATCGGATGATTAATGATCAGTGTCACTGCAGTGCTGAGAATGATCCTCCACCCAAATGGTACCTGATCTGTGGGGGTGGAGTAAAGAAGAGGAACAAAGTATGTAGAGATGGACTACTAAAATTCTAGAACTAAAGTATTTCTATATGGTAAATTTAACTAATAAAATGAACAAGGAGGTGGTCGCAATGTTATGCCTGATCGGTGTATAATAATAGTTGACACTCAGAAGCCAAACAGAAAACTCTGAAGAGAGAAAATAATGGAAGAAAATATAAATAAACCAGCAGCAGTAGGTCATCAGGTGGTAGACATGGTGTTCTGATCTTCTCAATGCTGGTGAATAAATGCATTCTGGAATAGGACAATAATTATGCTAATGTATGAATGGCCTGAAAGAATGCTTTTGGATTCACTTATCTGTACCCAACAGACTGGTACCACTCTGCAGTTAGGAACAAAATGTTCTTCGATACAGACATGAAATGACGTGACCGAGAATCTGCATTTAGTCATTTTGATCCCAAACTGTAGTGTGTATGAAAGTTGTTTTGATTGCCACAATTTGCCAGTAATTCAGTTATCTGCGTCATAATCTCTCACTAGAGGCTTTCATTTGCATGAATAAATTGTGCAGGCTAATTTCAGCCCAGTTTAATTCAGATACAGCAACTACAAAGAGGTGTGATGGTCCAGATGATATTGGGTCATTTGTTGAATGATTCATCAGTCAAAAGCCAATTTAGATTAACATACATGTTAATTGTCACTAGAGATCCACTGAAAGCAATTTTCTTGGTTTTTTTTGAATGCATGTTCAGTCAATTCTGATTTTGGCTGATTCTGATTGTCCTTCTGTCTACGAATTATAAATTACAACATACATCAAACTTTTCTTTTGATGGAAACTCTCTGGCTCTGCTCTCTCCCTAGCTTTAACTGTAACCTCGTTGCCGTTGTTAGCTTTGAAATTCCGCATAATCGGCAGGATGATGATGTTTTTAAATGTCTTATTAAATTTGTTGATCCGAACACTTTCGGAATTGCTCCTTCACAGCCTCCTTCACGCCATCCATGCATTGCAAACAGCACAATCTAAAGAGCTTCCATGCTAAACACATGGCTGTGTCCAAAATAGATGCCTACACCCTCATTAACATCCCTACCCCCTCTTTAGCATTTTGCTGGTCCCTATGGGGAAAGCTGCTTTTTTTGCAGAAACTGCAACTTTCTTATGAAAAATATCAAAATATGACGAAAAATAGTCAAATTATCACCATTATGTTCCTAACTAAGATTGGGTTAGGTGCAGTATTAAGTATATAGAGTAATCATTATGTTATTATGTCCCCACCAGGATGGTGAGACAATCGTGTGTCTGTGTAAATTTATTTAACATTAGCTTAAATACTCAGAAGTTAAACACAACATACACTGCTTGGCCAAGAAAAAGGTCAGAGTGAAATTCAGAGTGACTTACAATTGATACGGTCTTACAATCCAAGCAACTGTTGGTTAAGGGTCTTTCTCAGGGACCAAACAGTGGCAGCTTGGCAGAAATGGGATTTGAACCCTGGACCTTCAGGTCTAAAGTCCAGTACCTTAACCGCTAGGCTGCCCCAGCCCTATACAAGTTAGTTTTATAAATAAGAATATCCTCATAATATTGGAGTACCAGCTCGTTTCTGAGTATGTTTCAAATAACTTAATTAAGAAAGGACTGGAGGGTGGAAGGTCCATTGTCCAAGAACATACCACCATGCCATGGTATTTTCAGTAACCAGAATTTGTGAGGATGTCAGCAGCCTGAAAGTAACATCTTCCTACGTGGCTCCCTTTTGACCCTTTTCTCCTTCCACAGCCAGCTGCTTAAATGCAACTGACTGTCTTCCCCTCTAAAAGCTCTCTGTCTTTTACACCTCCTTGTCGGGTCTCATGATCATTCACTCTGCCGGCTTGTTCCTGTTCCTTGTACTGCAAGTTCCTGTTCACAGTTTGTCTGATCCTGTTTCTTTTTCATGCATTTATCTTGTCTTGTGTACTCAGTTCTTAGCTTTCTGTACTGTGTGTTCAGGTATTCATGTTTTAGTGTGTAGCCCTGTGTAACATTGTATTTGTTTTCATAGTTCTAGTCTGGTACTTCATCTGTTCCTGTATTGGTAGCTGTACCCTATCCCTTTGTCTTATTACTGTTAGCATAGGCTGTTAGTCTCCTCCTGTTTTCACTGTATTTGCACCATGTCCATCAAAGAAACACCTACACTTACACTTACACCTTTGTCCTCGTTTGATGTGACAGCATTTAACTGTCCATAATTAACACATGAGCGGAAGCCATCTCACCATTTCTCAACAATGAACAATCATGTCGCATCAGCTAAAAACACTCAAAGGTCAAATGTACAAGCACCTCTAGGCAGCGAGTCCAAAGGGGTCACACAGGAACAGCAGTGTTACCAACTGTATATGTTCTAGTATAGCTGGTAAGGGTGAAGAAAGGGCCAGTGTGTTTATTCGTCTTCCTTCAATGCCTCTATGGAGGACCAAATATGACAAATCAATAAATAAATCAATGAATCTATAGAAAAATAAATAAATAAAACCATACATGTTCAACATAAAATGGTATATAAATAAATATTTACCTATTTATTTCTGCATTTATTTCTTCAGAAATTCTGCAATGTTGGAGGGAAATCCAGAAATAAATAATTACTAACATAAATAAATTAGCAATATTTTATTGACCATATGTTGAAAATGAATTCATTAATTAATTTATTTTTTGGTTTTCACGTCTGGTCCTTCACATTCCTGCTGACTGCTCCAACTATATCGTATGGATTTAGCTTTTCTGCTTCCTTATCCAGCATTCAGCAGTTCAGCTATCCAATTTCAATATTTTGGCTTTTATAAATGAATCCACCATGGCAAAAAGCCAGACAATGGGGAGCGAGTAAAGTACTGGCGAGTAAAGCACCTGTTTCTGAATGTAGTGAGGGAGAGAGAAAAGGGCCATTGAACACCTGGGCAGGGGCAGTGACAAGGAGCCAGGAAAGGTGGTGTTTTTTTTCTTCTTGTACACACTTTCTCTCCCTCCTCTGGTCGACTGAGGATGTCATGCCACCAAAACTTTCCTGCCAAAGACACAAGATCCTAAAGTGACTGTGTGTACTGGACTAAATAATGCCAGTATGCATATACGCTACAGCTTTTCTATTCTCCATTTCACTGTACTCCTCATAATATTTCATTTTCTCTAAAAGTTAGTCCATCTGTTATATTTTAATTATTTTTATATCTTCTCTCTTTAAATATGCATTTAGTTTCTGTTTATTTCAACTATTACTATGAACGTATTAATTAGAAAACTTCCTTATAATGTTCAGAGAGTTTTTCCTTGACGTCGTCACCATAGGCTTGCTCAATTTGGGATTGGCTTTATAATTTAGAAGACATTCTAAAGAAAAAACTATAGAAATAAATCGGACTTGGTTTTTGAAATAAAAGTGGAAAAAAAAAATCACAAGTCACATTTATGGTGTGCGTCTCAAATGTCCTCGCAATGATAGGAAAACCAGGCAGTTTTGAGTTGTGAGGACTGTTTTGCCAATGGCAAAAATGGCAACTTCTACTTAAAAATCCAAAAGAGCTAAAAGACTTGCTTTAGCTTACTGAGATTAATGTTAAGCTTAGGTTTAGGTGTAGCATTAATGAGCTACATTAATCATTATGTCAATAGAAGATCCCCACAAGGACAGCAAGACAAGTGTGTGTGGACTGTTTATATGCAATTAAATGACTTCCTTATAGCTTTAAAGAAAAATCATCATGTCAAGTGAAAATCAATAATAATCATATTACTTTCATGACATTTTAATCTCTTAAGAAAAAAATTATTGTTGCTATTCTTGTTTCAAACAATTCTATCCCTGCTATAGACAGAAGAGAATATGGTGCTGTTCCTCTCGATCTGTTACATTTGAATATCAGTTGATCACTGCAAACAGTATTGGCTTTTATCATATGGCTCATATTGGTAAATAGTATTTGGACAAAGGCTCAATGGTCATTTAGACTTGGGGAACTTAAACGAAGTCTTCATCAAGGTGTATTACAAGGTTTACTTGGTCCATTTCTGTTCTTTATCTATTGGGCATAGGATCTTCTGCATCAGACAGCAATCAGTCAGTGCACTGTAACTCAAATACTACCATTCTGTACTATTTCTCATATTCTGTACAGACAGCTATTTAAAAATAACATTACACCCACTAGACTTGACTCCATTATCTAAAATTAGTGTTACATTTGATTAATTCAATATCACAGAACTTACAAAAGGCAGCCATGTTGAGTTAATAAACTGAACATTTGTAGTATAGAAAATTGTCTGGCTCACCTGAAACAGAGCCCTAATCTTATGAGCAGACTGAGGAGAAAAATTGGTTTTTAACAGAAAGAAAAATAGTTTTTCCTTTGCACAGTAAGAGTGTTGTTGAAGAAACTTTCACATTGTGAGACATGAATCATGGTTCAGTTGCCACCCTAAAGCCTCCGAATGCAGACTTTCACTGAAGATCATTACAGGACGTAGCGCTTCATGCTATATGCTAAATTAGTGCTGTTTATTGTAATTGTCCTGCACTTGCATTCTATTGGCCCTTTTGAATAATTAGAAACCATTTTCTTTTTATTTGTTCTAATGTTTGTTTGACTGAATTTTTACTCTTTTTGTATTCTTAGAGACTCGGAATTGTACTATATTTACATACAGCATTTTTGCAGAATGTTTTAAAATATGATTTAAAAAAATTCAATTAAAATATTTTAAATTGAACAGGTGTGTGAACAGTCTAAAATAATGTTATAAATAAAATATTTATGATTTTCTTTGTGCGCCAATCAAAAGTTTAGACGTGCTTTTAATGCATTTTCCTTTTTTCCGCCATTTTTATTTTTTTCCATATATTTTTTAAATGACTGGCTGTCAAAGTAAGTATGGACTGATGTTTTTCTTTGCTTAGTTTAGCTTACTTTTTATTTGCCATATTATTGATTATCAAAACACAGAACAGGTCACTTGGTAGTCTATAGTATTCACATAATACATGTGTTCCCTTACTGTTGGCCATATAGGCTATGTGGATTGTACACAAATGTTCATCTTTCTAGGATTTGCCAACATAATGAGCTCATTAAAAGGTTGCAACCTGCTTACCTAGAGCAGATCAAGAGAAAACACAAACTTCACTGCGGCATGCCTTGCATGTCCCAATTAGAGAAATTGTTCAAAAATCCAAATTCACACAAAACCTTACAAGCAATACATAATAATATTCCTAATTATGATTATAATATTACATGCACAGTTGATTCATTTTAAAGAAAACTTTAGTTCAATAGTAAAGAAACAGGAGTACAGGCTTTTACCTAAATGGTTTGGGTCAAGTTGTATCCTTACAGGCTAAGGTTACTGCAAGTCAATTAAAAGAGATGCTGCCTCGTCACATTACGTATTGTACAGGTGCTCCCTAATTCGCGATGAACTGAGGAGTTTAACAAGTATTTAGTAGAGCGGTCTGTACTGTATCATGGCAGAGATATGGAAAGGACACAATGATAAGTAATGATGTATAAAACACTTACATTAACCTAAAGTTGACCAAAATCATTAACACAAAGCTTATTTTAAAATAAAGTGTTAAAAATCTCATGTAATTTAGTGAGTAATGGATTGAAGGTGAAAACTAAAAGCAAAACATTTACTCTATTGATGAACTCAGGACGCTAGCATTGCAGCTAAGCTAACGGAAGTCTGTGTCCTGGAGCATTCAGCTCCTGTTTCGTTTTCGGTTGGCTGTCAATACCATCCTTTTTAGGACCCATTGAGGCTTATTTGCACTAAGAATACAGTACTATAGATGTAAAAATAAAGAAAAACAGAACAAAAATATCAGAGACCTCCACTGAGCAAACCCAAATCACTATGTACTGAATCATGAATCGAGTTTTGGCTGAAATGAGTCACGCGGCTTGACTCATACTAGGTTAAGCAAGTGTGCTGAGTACCGAGAAAAATTTTTCTGATCAAAATGAGTCGAGAACCAAATTCGTCAGTGGTCGAGAACAGAGGTACCACTGCATTTCCACAGAACACAAGGGGTCACCAAATGATTTGATTAATGAGTTAGATCACAATGACCAAAACTCAAAGTGAACACCTACGAGATCCTGATAATGATCCTGATGCATTTAGGAATGGTCAAGATGACCTACTGAAGCTCAAACCGAGCACCAGAATGGGGAAGAAAGGTGATTTAAGTGACTTTGAACGTGGTATCGTTGTCGGTGCGGTGTGAGAATTTTGCAAACTGCTGATCTATTGGGATTTCCACACAGCCATCACTATGGTTACCAGAGAATGGCTTGAAAAAAAAAGCAGCAGTTCAGTGGGTGCCCTGTTTATGAGGTCAGAGGAGAATGGCCAGGCTGGTTTGTGCTGATAAAGGGACAGTAAGTCAAATAACCACTCGTTACAACCAGGGTACACAGAAGGGCATCTCTGAATGCTCAACATGTCGGACCTTGAGGCAGAGGGGCTACAGCAGCAGAAGACCACACAGGTTGCCACTCCTGTCAGCTAAGAACAGATAACTGAGGCTACTCTTCATTGGCATCATGGATGTGCAGCCGACAAATCTGCAGAAACTGTGTGAAGTTATCAGGTCAATATGGACCAAAAGCTCTGAGAAATGGTTCCAGCACCTTGTTGAATCTATGCTACAAAAAAAGAATGAAGGCCGTTCTGAAGGCAAAAGGGAGTCCAGCCAGAGACAACAGGTGGTGAGTTTATATCAGTGTCACTGATGTATAGACTGTCCATTTTGTACTCTGTCCTCTAACGTTGAACCGATTTCAGTAAATATCTGCATGGTTCTGTAATTCTGGAGCAGTACTAGAAGTACAAGTACTGGAGAACAAAGATTCAGACTCTAACGCTTTTTTGTAGTATTTTGGTTATCTATGGGACTTTGTAGTTCAGGCAGTCTAAAATGAACTGCCATGCTGAAGAACAGTATTATGGTGCTCTCAGCAGGTGTTATTGTGTTATAGACAAAAGACGGTGAGAGTGGTGTCCTCTGGGAGTTCAAAAAGTGACTGCCATAGCAATTGGAGCACTATAGACATGTCCTTCAGAAGGCTGATTTGCCTGGTGATCGGCAGGTTCCCTTTATGTATCTGAGAACAAGGATGATTAATAATTTATGGACTTGAATGTATGGTGGAGAACGATTCATCATCCATAGGTTATTGTATGAAGCACAGTATGGCAGGGACAGACGGCACTGATAAGAAAAAGGCTTTAATCCATTTCATCACTGTGATGGCAGGGGTGCAGTAGGTAAGAAGAGATTTCGGGAAGAGAGAATTGGAGGTATGCCCAAGACAGACCAAGAACACTAAGAAGTGACAGACTTCATGCTGTGCATGTTCACCTGATTTAAGCCGTGGTGTTACAATAAATGCTTCGTACCCTCCTCCAATTTGAACCGTCGATTCATCACTGGTGCAAAAAACCAAGGATCTCTCATGAAACCCATTGATCTACCATGAAACACAGGATGTGGCATCATCTGGACATTATCAGGCCCCACTTGGCCTGCAAGCTGTGCAGCTGTGAGCTGAAGAGTGTCAGGCACTCGGAGGCTCTCAGTCAGCACACATCTGACCAACCCCCCTGATTCTGGGAACGAATTGGCCTCAATTCCAGGAATTAATGAAGAACTTGGTCGAGAATTATAACCGTGAGCGTAATGTGTCTTGCATGGCTCCAATGGGAGACGCATTGTTCGTCACACATGACAGTGGTAATAACTTCCCAACATGACACGAAAAAGAAAAAGAAAACACAATTAAAGAAATGAGACAAAAATATTATACTTAGTCATTTATTTATTGAGGAAGAAGATCAAATATTGCATATCTGTGAGTGGAAAAAGTATGTGAACCTTTGCATTAACATTTTCCTTAACAATTTGCAGGTACAGGTACTCCCCGATTTACGATGGGGATACGTTCCGACAAATCCATCGTAAGTAGAACTGTAAGTAGAATTGTAAACTGAGGAGTTTATTATATACTGTATATATATCATAGCGCAGAGTTCCTTACATGTACTTACCACTGTACACAACTGCGGCTTTTCCTCACTACATTTCCCAGCGCTCATCACTGCATTCACTCTCTACGTCACACACTTACTCAACAGAGTGTAGAGAGTGTTGTACTGTGTATCGCATACGACTTTCAATGGAGAATTCAAAAGTTTGAATGTGTATTTAAGTTTTTAATCGAATTCCCATCATAAGTTGGGCCATCGTAGAATGGGGACTACCTGTATGATTCAAAATTCATTGTTCCATAAAATGATGGCAAGCTGTTCCTGCCCAGATAGAGCAAAACTGGCCCAAACCGAGACACTATCAGGTAATGTCTCTTAAGCTGGAATGCAGTGTTTCTATTTCTCCAGACAAAACACTTAAAGCAAAGTGCTACATTTTGGTCTCATCAGTCCACAAATGTATTTCCAATAGCCTTCTGGATTGTCCATAAACCATGTGATTGGCAGCAGTGTTCTTATTGGAGAGCAAATGGCTGTCTCCTTGCAACCCTACCATGAACCACTGATCTTCAGTGTTCTCCTGATGAGGGACTCATGAACATTAACATTAGCCACTGTGAGAGAAGACTTTAGTTTCTTAAAACTTACCCTGGGTTCCTTTGTGACCTGGTGGATTATTACAAGCCTTTCATCAATTTATACACAATTTGTCTGACTGCGAATTGGTGGATTCCAAACACTTTGATCATTGTGGAACCTTTTCATTGCCGTAAGAGCTTCAACAACTCATTTTAGTACCTTCTTAAAAAGCTCTTTTTTCGTTCTGTAATATACTTTTCTGCAAACATGTGCTGACTCTGATGGAGTTTAAATACTGCAGGGTGCCCACTCACGCCTCATTGTCATCTCACTTATTGACACCCGACTCTTATTTCACCTTCAAACTAACTGCTGATCCTAGAGGTTCACATATGTTTGCCACTCACAGAAATATAATATTACATAATTTACCTCAGTAAATAAAAGACCAAGTACATTTTTGTCTTATTTGTTTACTTATGTTCTCTTTATCTCCTTTTAGGACTTCTTTATCTACAGTGAGACAAAAAAGTATTTAGTCAGCCACTGATTGTGCAAGGTCTTCTACTTAGAAAGATGAGAGAGGTCTGTAATTTTCATCATAGGTACACTTCAACTATGAGAGACAAAATGAGAAAAAAATCCAGGAAATCACATTGAAAATTTTTTAAAGAATTTAATTGTAAATTATGGTGGAAAATAAGTATTTGGTTGCCCACAAACAAGCAAGATTTCTTGCTCTCACAGACCTGTAACTTCTTTAAGAAGCTCTTCTGTCCTCCACTCGTTACCTGTATTAATGGCACCTGTTTGACCTCGTTATCTGTAGAAAAGACACCTGTCCACAGCCTCAAACAGTCAGACTCCAAACTCAACCATGGCCAAGACCAAAGAGCTGTCAAAGGAAACCAGGAAGAAAATTGTAGACCTGCACCAGGCTGGGAAGAGTGAATCTACAATAAGCAAGCAGGTTGGTGTGAATAAATCAACTGGGGGAGCAATTGTAAGAAAATGAAAAACATACAAGACCATTGATAATCTCCCTCGATCTGGGGCTTTCATGCAACATCTCATCCCGTGGGGTCAAAATGATCATGAGAACGGTGAGCAAAAATCCCAGAACTACACGGAGGGACCTGATGAATGACCTGCAAAGAGCTGGGACCAAAGTAACAAGGCTACCATCAGTAACACACTACGCCGAGAGGGACTCAGATCCTGCAGTGCCAGGCGTGCCCCCCTGCTTAAGCCAGTACATGTCCAGGCCTGTCTGAAGTTTGCCAGAGAGCATATGGATGATCCCAGAAGAGGAGATTGGAGAATATCACATGTGGTCAGATGAAACCAAATAGAACTTTTTGGTAAAAACTCAACTCGCCGAGGAAAAAAGAGAATGCAGAGTTTGCGCCATACCTACTGTGAAGCATGGGGGTGAAAACATCATGCTTTGGGGCTTGTTTTTTTCTGCAGAGGGGACAGGACGACTGATCCGTGTTAAGGGAAAAATGAACGGGTCCATTGTAATCGTCTGAGATTTTAAGCCAAAACCTCCTTCCATCAGTGAGAGCATTGAAGATGGAACGTGGCTGGGTCTTCCAGCATGACAATGATCCCAAACACACCGCTCGGGCAACGAAGGAGTGGCTCCGTAAAAAGCATTTCAAGGTCCTGGAGTGACCTAGCCAGTCTCCAGACCTCAACCCCATAGAAAATGTGTGGAGGGAGTTGAAAGTCCGTGTTGCCCCAAAACATCACACCTCTGTCATTGCCAACAAAGGTTATGTTACATAGTATTGAGCTGAACTTTTGTTATTGACCAAATACTTATTTTCCACCATGATTTGCAATTAAATTATTTAAAAATCCTACAATGTGATTTCCTGGATTTCTTTGCTCATTTTGTCTCTCATAGTTGAAGTGTAGCTATGATGAAAATTACAGACCTCTCTCATCTTTCTAAGTAGGAGAACTTGCACAATCAGTGACTGACTAAATACTGTTTTGCCAGACTGTACTTAAAAAAATCTGATTTTGTTTTAGGTCATATTTATGCAGACAACGCCGTCTCATGCCAGCATAAAGTCAAAAACAAACATCACAGAAATATGATTAGATCATGTAATAATAGTCGATGTGTGATATTTATCACAACTTGATCAGTGAGGCACAGGTTGAGGTGTAATTCCCAACAAATTAATTACGTACAGAGTATCTGACTTGTCATTTTGCTTATTGACATTTTTGATACCACATTTAATATCAGGGAAAAATAATAATAAATAAGGAACTTTGAGTGTAACTAACAGCTTGAGTATGCCAAGTCATATTTATTTCTATTGCGCTTTTTACAATGCAGCAAAGTCTCAAAGCAGCATTACAATTTTAGATTATCTTCTAAATTATAAGGCCACTCCTTAATTGGCCAAGCAAGCTTAGGGTGGCAGTGGCAAGGAAGAACTCCCTAAATGTTACAAGGAAGAAACCTTGGGAGGACCAAGACTCAAAAAGGGACCAAAGCTCCTTGGGTGGCGCAGATGATAAATGTAAGAATTAACCAAGTCATCGAATTAAAATGAAATATTATGAAGAGTATATAATAACACGTGTACATTCTTTTGACTTGTACACAGCCATATTTTATGAAATGTACGCATTCAAGAAAGGTATAAACATTTTGTTACTCCACCATAATTACTTCTATTTTTGCATACTTCTAAAAAAGAAAAAAAAAGCATTTCCAATCCTCGTACAAAATTGAATACAAGACAAATAATTGTTTCAACTATTAATCTTTAAAATCCTAATTTATTTTAATGAAGCAAAAAAGATGTGTGCCATAAGCTTGTTTTTTTCAGCAGTCAAAAAAAAATTCTCTTTTCTCTCCGAAAGTGTGTTCCGGTACCAGTTCCAGCCCCACACACCAAGACATTCCTCTTCTTCAGCTCCACTCTTCTGGGTGGCAGGGGATGACGTGCAGCCAATTGGGACTCAAGACCCTAAAGTGCCTGAGTATCGGACTAAATAATGCCGATAGGCATACTTTTTTTTTTTTTTATTCTGTATTTTATTTATCTGTTAATATTTACTTAGTTCCTGTTTTTTTAACTATTACTACAAACTAATCTGACTAGATAATTTAGTTTAATTCTTACATTTATCATTTAAGCCACTCAATTAGGATGACTCCCTTTTTGAGTGTTGGTCCTCCCAAGGGTTCTTCCATATAACGCTCATGTCAGCCTAGGCTTGCTCAGTTAGGGACTGGCCCTAGATATTAGAAGATAATTTCAATTTTAAAGCTGCTTTGAGACAATGCTCCAGTGTGAAGAGTGCTATATAAATAAATCCAACTTGACCTGATATTTATGTGGAGTTTCCGCTATGATTTTATGATGTGTTTATGTCCAAATTTTTAACAACACATAAAACGGGTGACAACAGATATTTTAAATTGACTGCATTTGGCAAGAACATGACTGAAATGGTTAAAGGGAAAGAAAAAAAAGTTATGCAACACAATATACCTTCTTTGTAAAAAAAGTAATTGTCTTTTTAAAGCTAGTAAATGAATCTGCCATATTTAACAGTAGCATCTGCAACCCAATGCTTTCCCTTCACTATTGAGAAATTTTGGCCCACTCTTTGCAGAATTGCTTTTTTCAGCCACGCTGGAGGGCTTTTGAGCAGGAAAGATTTGCACAGCATATAAATCTGGTTTAAGTCAAGGCTAGGCCACTTCTAAATCTATATTCTGTTTCTCAAAAGGTATTCAGTCGTGGAATTGCACTTCGACTTGAGATAACCGACTAAAGACTGGACTTTCCCCTTCACAATTTTTTGGTAGAAAGCAGAAATCATGCCAAGTAGGTCTGGCCCCGAATCAGCAAAGCAGTCCCAGACCATCACACGACCACATTCATGTTTTATTGGTATCATGGCCTTTTTGTTGAATACTGTGAAACTATACATGGGGATCATCAAAGCTGTTCTTTTGCAAATGCATATAAAGGTTTTTCCTTTGCAAATCTCCCATGGGTGCCATGCCTTGTCCGTTAGCCAGGACATTTGTCAGGTGGGCGGTCTGGTTGAACTGGGCTTCGGTCCTCGTGATCTCGACTTGTGCATCCTTGCCTTAGAATAAGGGCAGAGCTGGGGGTTCATAGTCAAAGAGTCTTATGGTGATCAGAGACGTTGGGTTGTCGATGTCTCATGTGATGCCTCTTGGCTGTGTCTCCTACCAGTTCTCCTCTTTCTAGCTATGCTGCTATAGCTAATGCTGCCGGGGTCTCATGCTACACATGGCCTCAGTGATTGTTAATAGACACTGTGCTCTTAATCAATAACTAATTACATTTTCTGTTTTCTCTCCGAGCTGTGTTCCGGTACCAGTTCCTGCCCCACATATGATGTTCATCTGCTTCAGCTTCACTCAAGCTGCTTCCGTCATCAGTTCCAGCCCCACCATACCCGGGCCCCACCAGAGGGCAGTAACTCTCTCTCTCTCCTCCGGTTATCTGGGGACAAAGTGCCGCCAAGGACTTTCCGTTTACATTATTTTATTACTATCACTCTAAGACTTATTTGTTTAGATAAATTCGCTTCATTCTTACATTTATCATCTACGCTGCCGAAGGAGGTTGGGTCCTTTTTTGAGTCTTGGTCCTCCCAAGGTTTCTTCCTCATAACGTTTAAGGAGTTTTTCCATCCAACTGTCGCCCTAGGCTTGCTCAGTTTGGGATTGGACGTAGATATTAGGAGATACCCAAAAATCGTAAAGTTGCTTTGAGACAATGCTCCATTGTAAAAAGCGCTATATAAATGTAGAAATCCTGAAGGCTGACCTTAGCTGTGTTACAGTGCATCCGGAAAGTATTCACAGCGCTTCACTTTTTCCACATTTTGTTACGTTACAGCCTTATTCCAAATTGTATTAAATTAATCTCTTTCCTCAAAATTCTACAAAAAATACCCCATTATGACCATGTGAAAAAAGTTTTCTTGAGAGTTTTGAAAATTTATTAAAATTAAAAACAAAGAAATCATATTTACATAAGTATTCACAGCCTTTGCTTAATACTTTGTAGAACCACCGTTGGCAGCAACTACAGCCTCAAGTCTTTTTGAATATGATGCCACAAGCTTGGCACACCTATCTTTAGGCAGTTTTGCCCATTCTTCTTTGCAGTACCTCTGAAGCTCCATCAGGTTGGATGGGACACGTCTGTGCACAGCCATTTTCAGATCTCTCCAGAGATGTTCAATCGGATTCAAGTCTGGGCTCTGGCTGGGCCACTCCAGGACATTCACAGAGTGGTCCTGAAGCCACTCCTTTGAGATCTTGGCTGTGTGCTTCGGGTCGTTGTCCTGCTGAAAAATGAACCGTCGCCCCAGTCTGAGGTCAAGAGCGCTCTGGAGCAGGTTTTCATCCAGGATGTGTCTGTACATTGCTGCATTCATCTTTCCCTCTATCCTGACTAGTCTGCCAGTTCCTGCTGCTGAAAAACATCCCCATAGCATGATGCTGCCACCACCATGCTTGACTGTAGGGATGGTATTGCCCTCGTGATGAGCAGTGCCTGGTTTTCTCCAAACATGACGCCTGGCATTCACACCGAAGAGTTCAATCTTTGTCTCACCAGACCAGAGAATTTTGTTTCTCATGGTCTGAGAGTCCTTCGGGTGCCTTTTGCAAATTCCAGACGGGCTGCCTTGTGCCTTTTACTAAGGAGTGGCTTTCGCCTGGACACTCTGCCATACAAGCCTGATTGGTGGATTGCTGCAGAGATGGTTGTCCTTCTGCAAGGTTCTCCTCTCTCCACGGAGGAACGCTGGAGCTCTGACAGAGTGACCATCGAGTTCTGGGTGACCTCCCTGACCAAGGCCCTTCTCCCCCGATCGCTCAATTTAGACGGCCGGCCAGCTCTAGGAAGAGTCCTGGTGGTTCCAAACGAATGATGGAGGCCACTGTGCTCATTGGGACCTTCAAAGCAGCAGAAATTTTTCTGTATCCTTCCCCAGATTTGTGCCTCGAGACAATTTTGTCTCGGAGGTCTACAGACAATTCCTCTGACTTCATGCTTGGTGTTTGCGCTCTGACATGCAGTCAACTGTGGGACCTTATATAGACAGGTGTGTGCCTCTCCAAATCATTTCCAATCAACTGGATTTACCACAGGTGGACTCCATTTAAGCTGTAGAAACATCTCAAGGATGATCAGTGGAAACAGGATGCACCTGAGCTCAGTTTTGAGCTTCATGGCGAAGGCTGTGAATACTTACGTAAATGTGATTTCTTAGTTTTTTATTTTTAATACATTTTCAGAACTCTCAAGAAAACTTTTTCACATGGTCATAATGGGTTATTTTGTGTAGAATTTTGAGGAAAGAGATTAATTTAATACAATTTGGAATAAGGCTGTAACGTAACAAAATGTGGAAAAAGTGAAGCGCTGTGAATACTTTCCGGATGCACTGTAAGTGCAGTTTCTTAGAAGACACCATGGGTTCGTGTGCGTTTCCCTGCATGAGTCACTGATGCGTTCTTTGAAGGAATTTTAGGTAAAGGTTGCTCACTCTGAGAATGTTCCCCACTGTTCTTTTCTCCATTTGAAAATAAATTGCACTGTGGTCTCCAGAATTAACTGGAGATGGTGTTATAATCTTTTTCACACACATTTCTCCTAACTTTATTTCACATCTCTTTCCATGGTTTCCTTTCACCGGCACAGAGTGCTGTTAAATTTTTATCTTATTTTACATCGTTGGAAAGGTCCCATTTAGTCATGGTGACATATAACAGGGCTAATGGTCAGATCTCAGTGTGTCTAGTTTAATGAATCCCAATTATTAATAAATTTGGTTAACTCAGGTAATCACACAGGTACTCACACAGGTAATGCCAGTTAATGTTGGATTGCTTTTTCCAATCAATAAATGAAAGGATTCTAACATTTGTACTTTGTATTTCCTCGTGTTATCTTTGAGTGCATTTACATGCACTTAATAATCCAATAACTGCAGAAAATCAGATTGTCAGTTAACCGATCAGTGAGTATACATTCACTTGAGTAATCAGATAATGAGAAACCTCTTGGTTTAAATGAATCGGCCAATAATCTCACAGAAATATGTGACATAAACTTCAATTTTTATATTAAAATCATCAAATTGTGTTTCAGAGTCTCCACAAAATGTTCGATAACCATTTAGAGTGTGCTGTGTTTAATTTCAAGGTTGCTAGATGCCACAACAGTATCTCACACCAGGTATATATAAATAAGCCCAAAAGATACATATTGCAATATTCCACACAAAGAATATAAAAACAGCTAAAAGTTAGTGTACAATCAGAGTCATCAAATTGAGTCACAACACTGTACTGCAACATCTATGGGTTTTTTTTTCTTCCTTCAAAAACAAAAACAAAAACGATATTTTGAGCAGAAAATCAATGCAGTATATAAAAACTGTGTTTGTGCAGAACACCTATGCAGACAGGAGTCCGTGCCTTCAGGCTGTTTGGCAGTGGTTCATTTTTCATGTTTTTTTTTTCCATGTCACAGCCCAAATCATCTCATGCTGGTTCTTGAAAGTGACAATGGGCTCCACAGTCACCAGAACTCAATCCAATAGAACACCTTTGGGACGTGGTGGAATGGGCAGCTCGAATTATGGGTGTGCAGCCGAAAAATCTGCAGCAAATGCGATCATGTCAATATGGAGCAAAATCTTGGATGAATGTTTCCAGCACCTTGTTAAAGCTATGCCATGCAGAATTAAGGCAGATCTGAAGGCAAAAGGGGGTCCAACCCGGTACTAGCAAAGTGTATATAATAAAGTGACCACTGAGTGTATGTTGTAATACAGTCCGAATTATTAGCAGCTACATAAAAACTGAGTCAAAAAATGGTATTAAAAACTGACATCTGTATAAATGCTCTCAGTTATATTTATCCTTTTTTATTCACCTGACTGTTTGTGAACCCACAAGTTTCCAACTGGGTTTATTTGATCAGGGCACTGGGATGGTCATGCCACAAGCTTGATTCTGAGCTCACTGAATCATTTTCGTCTGAATTTGGCTCTATGTAATGAACTAACAGAAAGATACAGCAATGACCCAAGTAGGTTCTTGGCACAGGCAGCTGGGGTTTTTTTCATGTAAAATCTTCCGGTACTTCAGGAGGTCCATGACTCTTTGTATCCTAACAATGTTCCCAGGTCCACAACAGCTGGGATTTAATTCTTTTCTATATATATTCCTGCTTTGAGAATGTAGATTGTAGATTTTGTCGCTTGGTGATCCTATGTGTTTTATCAATCTCTAACTGTGATCAGGGAAATGTTTGCGTCTACATCCATCCTAATCACTGAGTGGAAGCAAAAAACTCATCCTCTTTCATGCAGGTACATTATTCCACCAGCTGTTTTAATCTTCTTAACTACTTCCTTATAGCGGTTTATGTTGTACCAACTTGGCAGGTTTGAAAGTGGTGGCACTGCAATTAAGGTTCTGATCTGTGTGTGTCCAAAACTGCATGACCTTGATTTAAACCTGCACACATTCATGGTCATTCCATATCACCAAAAAAGTCAGATTTGGGCCACTTCAGCCTGGTAATGTGAATGTAGCCCAATACTCCTTTCTACACTTTCATCACATTGAGGCTACTTGTGGATTTGCATGCTTTTGATTGTGATTTATGAAGTAATGGCATTTGTTAGTAAACTAATACAGATTTGTGCAGGACCTTGGCAAGACACTCAAATAAAAAAAACTAGGAGTCAAACATCTTAAACTATATACACACTACCCGGCCACAAAAAAAGGTCACCTGGATTTAACTAAGCAGATAGGCTAAATCGTTAAAAAAAGAGCCTCCCATCAGATAATTTCTGCATTGGTGATTATGTTTCAGCTGGCAACAAGTTCTTTAACCCTAACTGATGCAGTGAGGAGCTTCTCATTTGTTAAACAACCATGTCCAAAGACACATCCTGTGGTCGTGGAAAAGATGTTGATCTGTTTCAAAAGGGTCAGATTGTGAAAGAGTGGTTCAGGGAGCATGAGCCATCATTATCACCACCATAGAGTCCAGACCTGAACCCCATTGAGAATCTTTGGGATGTGCTGGAGAAGACTTTGTGCAGCAGAACAAATCTACCATCATCAATACAAGATCTTGGGGAAAATGAATGGAACTCTGGACAGACATAAATGTTGTGACATTGCAGAAGCTCATGGAGACGATGCTACAGCGAAGAAGTGCTGTAATCATTTACATTTACAGCATTTAGCAGACGCCCTTTTCCAGAGCGACTTACAATTGATACAATCTTACAATCCAAGCAATTGTGGGTTAAGATCCTTGCTCAAGGACCCAACAGTGGCAGCTTGGCAGAGATGGGATTTGAACCCTGGACCTTTTGGTCCATAGTCCAGTACCTTAACCGCTAGGCTACCAAAATCCAAAGGCGGTCCGACCAAATATTATATTGCGAGAGACCTTTTTTTTTGGCCAGGCAGTGTATATTATTAATTGATAAATATATTACATGGAAGATCAGTCAGATAAAACAGAGATGCAAAGAGTGAATGTCAACCATTTTTACAGTTAGCATAAATAGTATATATTATATATAGGGCCATACCAAATCATGGGAAAATATTCAGTGTTACAATTGGTGCTCCAAGGATCAGAAGGTGGCTCCTCCCACATTCCAAGGATATGGTTAAAAATTGTGAGTGAGTGTATCTGACTGGTATCATAATAACCTTGCTGCTGTGATGAATAATCATTCATGCTGACGTGACATTAAATAAATAACGTCAAGCTATAATTGGTTCATAACCAATCCACTTGCTTTTCTATTCATTAATCTACTGAATACGAAAATTCCTCAGAGAAAACCTTAACATCCATCCCACAGGAATTCCAGTCAGCCAACAAAACCGCACACAAAACCAAAAACACAGCATTTCAACTGTAATGGAAGCAGAAATGTGCCTCAGTGCCTCAGAAATAATAATTCTGTGTCAACCATGTCATATCACTTGAACAAAATCTGCTACATTCCAACATACAGCACAAGTGCAAAAGTCTTAGGCCACCATTAGAGATGTTGTTTTAGCAATGGTATAATGACTACATACAACATGTCGATGATTGGACCCAAATATTTCAAACTTAGATTGGAATGAGGATCAGTGGAAAAGAGGATTATGGAGTGACGAATCCATGTAAGCGTTAGCATATATTAGCCTTTTCACCTTCTGAAAAAGTGGTTTCTTGGCTGCTACCCTTCCAAAAAGAACATTCCTGATCAAGTTTCTTCAAACTGTAGAAGAGTCAACTTGACATCTGCATGAAGCTGCCAGATCCTGCACTGCTCAAGTGCAAGGGGAGGTCACTCTAAATACTTTTGATTCTAGCCTATAGAAGCTGATTTGCACCATATAATGCTGTCCATAACGCAATTTCAGTATGAGATTTCCTCCATTAAAGCAAGCAAAACTGGCTCGAATACTAAATTTTATTTTACTGTATGTGACCCAGAGCAACATTTCGACACAACTTATGTACCTCCAAACACAAAGGCTATTGTACATACTAATGCTTTATCCTCCTCTCTATCACAGTTCAGGTTGATGTTAATGTCACTTTGCTTATGTTTCCTCATCTTTGTATTGATCACGTCTTCATGCCTCATCTTGTCATTGATTTGTTGGCTTGGTCCTTGCCCTGTCTTGATTAGTCCCTATTTTATACCTCTTGTGCTTCTTTCTCATTATTATTGCATGTAGCGTGCAGTCTCGAGTCAATTCTGCTTCCCTATGCTGTGTATCGCTTCTCATCCGGCTA
Organism: Ancistrus triradiatus; assembly: GCA_025084515.1. NCBI lineage: Eukaryota > Metazoa > Chordata > Actinopteri > Siluriformes > Loricariidae > Ancistrus > Ancistrus triradiatus. Next base: position 426,836 of record JAJAGP010000076.1, on the reverse strand, counting down.
TTGATTTTGTGCATGGATTTGCCTGTTGGTTTACATAATTGCTTCTTACAGCCCTGTCTGGTGACTGGTTTGCCATGCAATAAATAGTCCTGAATTTATGTCTGTAGCCTCAGCCTTGCATCCAGGTCTCTCTTTCAGGTCAACATCCAAGTTAGCCTTAATAAAGCTGTCCTTAAGTCTCTGATCAACCACACACGTTGTTCTCAGTAGTGTTTAAGTCGATTCCCAGATCTTCCCCTCGTCTCTCTCCCATCTGTTTATTGAAGCAGGGATTAGATCTGTAACCTCAGAGTGCAGCAGAAAATCAAGTGAGCAAGTTCTCTGTGGATCAATTCTCAGTGTGAATTCATTTCTATGGCAACAGTTTCCAGAGCGCACAGAGAATGGCGTGATCGAGGAAAAACATCCAAGAAAAGGGGATCCTGTGGATGTAGTAAACTTGAAGAAATGGGTCAGAGGAGGGTGAATTCATTTTTTAACAAAACAATACTAATTGTTTTAACTGAAAAAAAATACAATTTTCAAATCAGGCACTTTCATGCATGTTGTACGTTTCCTCGTTAAACTAAAAGAAAAACTTTTGAATATGACATAATCAATACCTCATTAAGTAGCATGGTGCATGTCTGTGTTGGAATTCATCAGATGGAATTTCTGCCATGCATACAGATGAATATGTTGGTTGGTTGGATGGATGGTTGGATGGATGGATAGATAGAACAGCTGGGCTACAATAGCAGACGACCAGTTTGAGTGCAATTGCTATCTAAGGGAAACAGAAAGGCAAGACTCCAGGGGGGACAAGAGCACAACAATTAAATCACTCAGCAGTGGAAAACATCACCTGGCCAGATGAATTCAGATGCATTATGCTGATGGGAGGCTCAGAATTTGGTGCAAGCAAAAGGAAACAGTGGCCCCTTCCTGTCATGTGTCAACATTTCAGGCTGGTGGAGATGGAGTAATGGTGTGAAGAATATTTTCTTTGTACACCCTGGGGGGGAATACTTCTGGGTGGCTGTTCGGACATTAGAGCTTACCCAAACATTGAGTACAACCAAGTTCATCCCTTAATAGCAGCCGTTCACCCTATAGCAGATGGACTGTTTCAGCAGGACGATGCACTATGTCACAAGTGCCGTACGATCACGGCTTGTTTCCAGAAACATGACAGTGAGTTTTCCTTGCTTCCCTGGCCTTCACAATCCCCAGATCTTAATCCTGTAACATCCTTAACATCAACTGTGAGAAGCTACCCAGTCTGCTACCCAGTCGTTACCTGCTGAGTGATTTCAACAAGTAGTCGAATCTTTGCTATGCAATTTCTGTGGTTCTGGACTCTTGTGACCGGATTCACCAAGTGTCTTAAAACAGAAAATCTTCTTGAATGCATTTTTCCTCAACTTCATTATTATTATTCTTCAAATAACTTCTTAAGAATTATCTTAGAACAAGTCTTAAGTGATATTCTTGAAAACATTATATTCTTAATTTTTTTTTAACCTTACAATATCCTCACACTTGTCTTAGGCTCTAAGAGTTGACCTGGTAAGCATCTAAATTTACCAAACTCTAAACAGTTTAGCTAAAGTAAATAATTTCTTCTTGTTGGCTATTTCTTCCACCATCACCTTTTTCTTGTTTACTAAAAACTTTGGAACTCATGGTTTGAGGTTTGATGTTTTTCCTCCATTTTGCTACATGTAAATAACGGTAAACACAAATTCAAAAAGTGTTTCGAGCCGCATATTGAAAGTTGTAAAATGCAAGGTAGCCTACGTAAGAAAACAATGAAGATTTTCTTAAGACAACATTTGAGAACTTAAGTTTTTTTCCCCCAATTTAACAACAATCTTTTGAACCAATTCGTGAACCTTCGCAAGCTTTTTCTTAAGAAAGCTTTCATGAATCTGCCCCCTGAAGGCCACAGAAGGTCCAGCACACTAGTAGATGGGTGTCTCTAACAGAGTGCCCATACAGTGTACTTCCCTTGTGCATCCATGGTAAGATCTCCATTTGCTGGGATGAGTTAAAACTTCTGGAGTGAGCAACTGCTTCTTCTCATAAGACCTAGAGATGCAACGATTGCAATTTTCTAGGCTGAATCAGATTTCCGAGTTTTTAAACATATGACTGACCAATTCTGATGATGCAAATTCCATCCGTCTAAGAATTATAAATTACATCATACAGGAACATTTTTGTTCAACTTTTCTTTTAATGGAAACTTCTTCATTGCTCTGCGTTCTCACTAGCTTTTTTTTTTTTTTTTTTTGCCTTTGTTAGTTTTGTCAAATTCGGCATATTTAGCGGAGTGATGCTGTTTTAAATCCGTCGTTCAGAACATTTTCACAGTTCCTCTTTGACTTATTTTCGCTAGTCATGTGTTTAAAACAGCACACTGAAGAGCTTCCACACTGAAAACATGGCTGTGTCCAAAATAAATATCTACACCCTCATTAGGATCCCTACCCCTTCTTTAGTACTGGACTATTTTAGACCCTTAGTTGACCAAGTAGAAATCAAAACACAATTGATATCTAACGCTTCCTCATCATTAATATACATCAGCAGTGATATGAAGATTTTCTATACACACTCTAATGAGCTATTGCTGGTCTGGAATGAGGTCCATTGTCAGCAGTGCAGTGACCCTGATGTGGTGGTGGTGTGTTAGTGGGTTGTGTGAGTGGATCAGACACCGCAGTGCTGCTGGAGTTTGTAAACACTGTGTTAATTCATCATAAACTCTATTAGATCTACCATATTGCTCCACCTTGTAGATGTAAAGTCAGAGACGGCAGCTCATCTGTTGCTGCACAGTTTGTTAGTCATCCTCTAATCCTTCATCAGTGCAAACAGGATGCTGGTGGCTGGACATTTTTGGTTGGTGAACTATTTTCAGTCCAGCAGCGACACTGAGGTTTTTAAAAACTCCAGCAGCACTGCTGTCTGACAAAGTGTGTAGAGAAACATGGGCTACAGTCTGTAATTGTAGAACTACTAATTGTTTCTATATGGTGAGCGGAAGTGATGGACTCATGCAAAGTGAAAAAGCGTATTGCGAACCCTGTACAAAAGCCACTGTACAAAATGTCTTGGAAACAATGGATGTTCAGAAGCCAGCATCCAGTAAAGTTTCCCATGGTTGCATGATGATCTTATGAATGTATTAACAAACTTAACACATCGTTCAAGCGTATTACTTGTTACATTTCTTTTCCACCTGACTCATTCTTAGAAAGTTTGCTGAAAATGAACACTGATCTCCCCCAATTCCAGAGAAAGTAATTCTGAAAAAGTCTGGTTTCAAAAGAGCAGACCTTTTCTGGCCTGAAACTTCAGCTAATACTATAGTACTTGGTTAATATGTCCTTTGGAGTGATTTTGTGAAAGTGTGACAGTCTTTGCACCATTCTACCTTTCAGCTTCGTAAGTGGGAGGGAGATGGTGAGTCATGGAAGTTATTTTGTTAACGGCTTTCAGTCAGGGCCAGAACGATGTTCACCAAAAAGCTGTTATGTGGCTTAATTACACCTTCTAACTCAGAGTTAAATGCTACTTTTAATGTGGATGAAGCTAAAAAGATTTCATAAACAGCGTTGTGACGACAGGCTACTGGCCGGAACGAAGGAAAGGAATTTTGCCAAATACTTTCAACCAGTGACAGACTTTTCATGCATATGAAAACAAACCCCTATGGCTTTTCTCTTCACTGTGCCACACTGCATTCAGTCATACCTTTGGCACTTCTGTGGGCAGATGTTAAGGTTAGCAATTACCTGCACAGCTATTTGGGGAGGTAGATTTTGCTGGGAGGCCAAATTAGGTAACCTTTTCACTCAGGCACTAAATGAGTAATATAGTCTCCCTAGCTGGGTTTTTTCCACTTTTTTTACCTAAAAGAACAATTTACACAATTAAGCAATTTTATACTACAGTTATCAATTAACTGGTTAATTTGACATCACTAACCTTATGCCACACCTAATACTAGGGTTGACTAGTGCTGGTTCATGTGGTGTACCATATTTCATTTCCCAGATGGTATGAATTTTTTATATAGCACCATACCACAGGAACTCAGCTATAACACTTCAACAGGCAGCAAATTATATAATGTCACCACTAGAAAAGCTACTGAGGACTGAGTAGTACGACATTGATGAATGGCATGCTGGGTACAGCTTGCAAACTAGCCAGGTACCATAACATACACCACAGCGTAGCCTAGCATAGTATAACAGCCAGGAGAGGTTCAGTCAGACTAAATAACGAAAAACAAAGACGGAGAATAAAGAAAGTAAGACCGGAGACAGAAAAGAAAGAGCCATGTCTCCAGTTTGGAAATGTTTTGCTTTTAAAAAATCTGACAAAGACCAAAGGCTGTTGGTAACTCCAGCAACTCCATCACCTCAGCGGAAAACATGTCTGAATACCAAGAGAGTATTAGACTACGATCGGTGGATTCAATGCTGACTGCACTTGTTTGACCTCGTTATCTGTATAACAGACACCTGTCCACAGCCTCAAACAGTCAGACTCCAACCTCAACCATTGCCAAGACCAAAGAGCTGTTGAAGGACACCAGGAAGAAAATTGTAGACCTGCACCAGGCTGGGAAGAGTGAATCTACAATAGGAAAGCAGGTTGGTGTGAATAAATCAACTGTGGGAGCAATTGTAAGAAATTGGAAGACATACAAGACCATTGATAATCTCCCTCGATCTGGGGCTCCACGCAAGATCTCATCCCGTGGGGGTCAAAATGATCATGAGAACGGTGAGCAAAATCCCAGAACTACACGGAGGGACCTGATGTATGACCTGCAGAGAGCTGGGACCAAAGTAACAAGGCTACCATCAGTAACACACTACGCCGAGAGGGACTCAGATCCTGCAGTGCCAGGCGTGCCCCCTGCTTAAGCCAGTACATGTCCAGGCCCGTCTGAAGTTTGCCAGAGAGCATATGGATGATCCAGAAGAGGATTGGGAGAATATCATGGTCAGATTAAACTAAAATATAGCTTTTTGGTAAAGACTCAACTGGAGGAAAAAGGATACTGAGTCGCATCCCAAGAACACCATACCTACTGTGAAGCATGGGGTGTTTTTCTGCAGAGGGGACAGGACGACTGATCCATGTTTAGGGAAGAATGAAACGGGGCCATGTATCATGAGGATTTTTAAGCCAAAACCTCCTTCCATCAGTGAGAGCATTGAAGATGGAACATGGCTGGGTCTTCCAGCATGACAATGATCCCAAACACACCGCTTGGGAAACGAAGGAGTGGCTCCGTAAAAAGCATTTCAAGGTCCTGGAGTGGCCTAGCCAGTCTCCAGACCTCAGAACCATAGAAAATGTGTGGAGGGAGTTGAAAGTCCGTGTTGCCCCAAAACATCACTGCTCTAGAGGAGATCTGCATGGAGGAATGGGCCAAATTACCAGCTACAGTGTGTGCCAACCTGGTGAAGACTTACAGGAAACGTTTGACCTCTGTCATTGCCGACAAAGGTTATGTTACAAAGTATTGAGTTGAACCAAATTTATTGACCAAATACTTATTTTCCACCATAATTTACAATTAAATTTTTTAAAAATCCTACAATGTGATTTCCTGGATTTCTTTTCTCATTTTGTCTCTCATAGTTGAAGTGTAGCTATGATGAAAATTACAGACCTCTCTCATCTTTCTAAGTAGGAGAACTTGCACAATCAGTGGCTGACTAAATACTTTTTTGCCCCACTGTATATGCATTAATGGAGTTGTATTGTACAGATGCTCCCTGATTTATGATGGGGACATGTTCCAACAAATCCATATAATGTATAGACCCATAGTATAGACTTATAGTGGAGCCTATTATAAGTAACGTTTACACCTTGCTTACACTACATTTACGCATCCAGTAAACACTTACATTAACCTAGGAGTTGGCCAAAATCATAAACACAAAGCTTATTTTATAATAAAACGTTAAAAAATCTCATGAAATTTAGTGAGTAATGGATTGAAAGTGAAAAGTAAAAGCAAAATCACTTAATCTATTGGTGAACTGAAGGCGCTAGCATAGCTGCTAAGCTACTTGCAGCCTGTGTTCTGGAACATTCAGTTCCTGTTTTGCTTTTGGTTGGTTCTTATAAACCAAACTTTTTAGGATCCATGGAGACTTATTTGCTCAAAGAATACAGTAAAAACACAATCAAAACAGTAGACATCTTCACTGAGAAAGGGATATTCTGATTCACTGAATCGTGTACTGAATTATGAATCAAGTTTCAGCTGAAACGAGTCACGCGGCTCGGAATTTAAGCATGTGCGCCGAGTACTGAGCCACTGAGGAGAACAGAGACAATTTTTTCTGGTCAAAATGCATCAAGAACCGAATTCGACGAGTTCCAAGGCGATCCAGAACTGAGGTACCACTGTATTGTATAATTTTGTGTGGCAGAGTGAACCCGATAGCTTTCACTGTATACACGGTGATTTCTTTTTATTCCCTGCACCCATTTTTTAGAAATTATACTACCACAAACACAAGATGCATAATGATACTGTCAGCAATATCACCACTGTTATCAATTCTAACAAACTTAGCATTATCATACTCTTATCTATTATGCATTTTGAAATCAGGCTACTCAACAACACTGGTAAGGTCATATAAATCAATGTCTTGTCTAAGTAAATATTAAGACATACTGATGGTTATTTACTCCTTCTACAGTCATGGAACAGCTTTGTGGACAATGAAAAAGTGACTATTGTAACTGTAGTTGGCAGAAGTCCTGCCTTACACCGGATCCCTTACATTTTGAAGTGGCTAACTGAAGTTTCAACAAAGTGAAAAATGAATAACTTGGCCATTATTATATATTCTACCCGAAACGTTTTACATTTTCATCTCGAAGTCAGATTTATATCTACAGCGCTTCTTACAATGGAGCATTATCTCAAAGCAGCTTCACAACTTTTGATTATCCTCCAAAATTGAGCAAGCCAAGGGCAACAGTGCCAAGGAAAAACCTCTCTAAAATTTGAAACCTTGGGACACAAAGGGAGCCAACCTCCTTGGCAGGCTTAGATGATATATGTAAGAATGAATCCAAGTTACCTAATTGATAAGTTTATAGTAATAGTTTAAATAAACAGAAGCTAAAATACATGTGAAAAAATATAAAAATATTGAATAAAATAACATACAAATGTGCATATTGGCATTATTTGGTCCGGTACACAGAATCACTGTAGGATCTTGTGTCCTCGGCTTTGGTGTTTTGGTGGCATGGCATCCTCAGTCAATTGGAGATATTATGTTTTCATGTGTTCACCCTGCTTCGTCATAGCAGAAAGAACACTGGTAGGGTGGATCCCTGTCAAATCTCGCCTCCCTCAGATTCAGCCAGTTTTGTTCAATTGTGCTGCCCAACTTATCTGACTTTGAGTTTTAATTACATTGCCTCTTCCAATTGACATTACAGCATCTGTCAGATGAATAACTAGTGCTCTTAAATACTGCACAATGTCAAGTGCACAGTAAGTGCGAAACTAAATGGGCTCCAATTTCACTGCAAGTGATGTACATATTTTATTGATATAGATGCAAAATTAAATCACACAGAACAACATGTACAAAGAAGTGATTCATATACATGATGTTACATGACTGGCAGGTACAGTTACATTATGAATACCACATTCATATTATTATTGGGGAAAATGGGGTAAAGCATGTTTAGGATGGCAGCACGATATCAGGAATCTGACAGTCTGTGGGTAGAAGCAGTGTACAAACAGAATATGACTACTAATAAAATGTAAATATCAACTCCCAGCATAACAAGCAAAAATCAGTGGTAGTGCTGCTGATAATTAATGCCATTTGCTCTCGACGTTTATGCTTTTATAATGAGTACCATTCAGACCTGAGTAAGTAACACTCAGACAAGTCCAACGAGAAGCTACAGTGGAATAAACATATTAACATGAGATAATGAGAAAGATCTGAATAATGAAGTGCCATGGCAGCAGAATACAGATACACCAAACGCTGTAAATGGAAATTTGAAATTGAAATGGGTACACAAGGCTTATAAAGTAAATGGAGACAGAATCAAGGCAGACATAACACGTTTTATTGTTTATAGTAATTGTGTTTAACCGTTATCTTTGTTTTGAAAGGCCAACAGTTCGTTTCGGTCATTTAGGACGTGCGCCCCTATTTAAAATAGAAATGCAAAATGTTTCACAAAGCCACGATGTTCAGCTATTAAACAAAAAATCCTTCGTGTCATGTCTGATGTTTATTCACTAGAAAGTAAAAAATATGAATATCCTCTAGATTTGCCAATTGCATCATTTTTGGCAGGAGTAGTAGGAAGCAGAACATAGCCATAGTGTAAAACAAAACAGAAGAAACTGAGAAGCAAGCAGAGAAGACAATATAGAAAAGGTGGTCAGGTAGAACTACATGAACTGGATACATCTTGCAAAATGTGAGAGGCTCTACAAAGCTAAATAGAATCAATAGTGTTGTAGTCAAGACTGCTAGAGCCAAGTCAGATTAAGATTTTTTTCCTACCATATAACAATAAAAAGAAGAAAATGATGAAAAAAAAAAAAAAAAAAGTTAGCTTGCAACTCACTTACATTCATTATACATTATATAATAATACTAATATCATATTTAATATTATATTTAACAATGTAATTTTTGGAACTAGAATGATGGTGATGATTCAGTTTCCCTTTGTCTCTCAAACCACAAAGTCAACTGAATATCCAACAACATCCATTCTATCCACTTCTATTATTAAATGTGGAAACATAATAATAATTCCAGATTTTGCAGACATGGTAAAGCGAGTGGATGAAAATGGACACTTACAATCTCAAAGACTACTCAAAATAAAATGTGTTCATTGACTGGATACTGAAGGGGATGCGCAGTAACTTGTTTTTGTCTCTTAGCCAATCAGAGTGCAGATTTTATTTAGGCATGCAGAGAAAGGACTGTTATTCTGTTTGAATGTATTGTTGAGATTCAGTAATAATAATAAAAAAAAAATCAGTTTATGATTTATGCTACCTCAGACGCACTGGACACGCATTGGAGTCCACCTTAGCCCGAGACAAGACCGAGTCCAAATGAGATCAAGACCAAGACCAAACTTGAGTACTACAACACTAGACATCAATGGACACTGCATCTTCATTTTTTGGTTTGGGGTGAAAAACTACTTAGCAGTAGCTGCTGTGCAGATTTAACAACTAAATGGAACCAAGTGGCCAAGTCAATTAAATCAGAAATGATTGCTTGGAAGAGCAGTATGAAGTGATGGCGATGGGGTGGCCATTAACAATGCAGAACTGCCAATGATACATCATCCTTTTTGTTTGTGCACAAAGTGTTACAAAGAAAACATTAGTGGGCTTGGCCATACCTACTGTTGTGGGTAAATACTGGCTGCTTCACTCTAAGCAGGACCGAGCTACTTCTTTTTGTCAAGTGACCAACAGACGGACAATTTAGTCTCACAATTGCTATCACAGCCCCCCTCCTACTCCCAGTGAACTTGTTCTTGCCAAGTTGTGTGCCCATTGTTATTGTGTGGTGTACTCTCAGAATTACAATCATCTTAAAACCATGACATGATCAAGCACAGTCTCTGTTCAAGTCTTCCACCAGTCAGTTGCAGCTGGAACATTTATATCACATAATTACACTCTTATAGGTTCTAAATCCACATTAGAATTTAACCTGCACAAGGAGAATTCATTAATATGATTAAGGGAAATCATAAATGCAGGTAAGCAGCATTTAACAACAATCTGATCGACATTCTTTTTCTTTAACAACCAAGGTCTTAATTATAAAAATATATAACAGAAAATAAAAATTTGTCTTTTAGCTCTGGATGTTGTGGTTTCGATACGATACGAGCTGTGAATCAAATACATAATTTTTTATTTTTTTTTAAACTTTACTGAGCTGTTCGTCAATCGGCAGTACTGAGGTGCCTCTGCTTAGAGCCAGCTGCAGTAATAGACCAACAGTTCAGGCATGCTGTAGGGTTACACATGCGCCATCTAGCGGCAGATTGAGTAATAAGTTCTGTGCTCCGTCTAGATACTGTAAGTAAAGAAAGAGCATATAATCTCACCGCAGAGCACTGGGCAGCATCAGAAACAGGTACAGTAAGCCTGATGCTGTTTTTGTGAGGAAAAAGAAACTCAAATATAATAAATATGTTTTCATAATTTATCTCCATAGTGCAAAGCTAGAGAGAATATGGAGACAAATCCTTCAGAAGAGAGTGTGGACCCTGAGGGGTCTGGACCATGCACTTCAAAAAAGAAATCAGCAATGGCAGAGCTCTTTGGTGATTGTTTTTTTTAAGCCCAGCAAAGCAAGCCATGGTCCAAGCTTGCAGAGCAGGAAGTTGTATTGGCCTCCTTGATCTCTACATTAAAAAGGGAATTTTAAAAAAATGTATTTCTTAATTTTGAATTTTGAAAGTATATTGAATCGTGGAGCAAAAATGTATCGTATCGTGAAATGTCTGTATCGTGGCACCCCTAGTCAACACCCTGTTTAACAGAACGTAACGTGGTGTGTACTGGAAGTGTCATTAATCCTTTCTGCCATGCGTCTTTAGTCCACACTCTGGATCCTTTCAGCTCTATTGGTTAATTTTGAACGACATGTATCATCAAGTGCAACAACAGACAACCCAACCTTGGTTTTGTTTTTTGTGGTGTGTGTGACATTTAGTTTTTGACTTAAAGTTGGAACAGTCAAATCTATACAGGGAATTTTTTTTTTTTTTTTTTATAAAATGAAAAACCCCACAGAAAATGAAATGGTGAAAAAAACAGTGGTGGTGCTCCAAATGATTTTCACTGTTCGTCTTGCAACAGCTTTAAATTGCTTTTTTTCTTTCTCAAAGCTGTAATTCCGGTTCAGTTCTGACCTGTAATGCCACTGTGACAGCATGCTACCAAAGCACAGCTACAAGGCACAGTGAGAGACTGAAGGTCAGAGTTAAGTGCAGTCCATCCACAAGGTGCTGTTTTTCCCATAAGAACATGGATCTATTGTCAATGAGATCATCTTCAGTATCATGAATGTATCTGTAGGGCTAAGCCACATACAAATGTGTGTAAATGCACCCTAAGATGCACTTACTGATACAAGTTTTGAATCTGCATTATAGTCACACAACTGAGTGCCAAAACCTGCCCAATGCTTCACGACATTACACACGTCATCCATGACGTCCATCCCCGTATGGATGGAGAAACGACAACAAAGCACTCACAGAGCTGGTGAATGCAGGAAACTTTCAAATTTTATAAGTAATTTGGACAGATATCACAGTCTAAAATAACCAGAGAACACTGGCCAACTGCATGTTTTATTATAAGGAGGATAATTAGTCCTGATAATTGGATAAAGTGCAGCTCATGTTGAATAAAAATCACTTCACTAAGATGTATTTGAATGTTGAGAATCTGTCACTACTGATGCGTGGTCTGCGATCACATGTATAGTGACAGTGTATTGTGAAAAGGTCTTTAAATATTGTGATAACATTTTCACCAGTAATCAGAGACAGTAATCAGACTCCAATCTGACTGACCTTAGACCCATCTGACTAGTAGCCAGGTAGGATAGACTACTGTGCATGTGCAGAGTGCATTCAGCACGCAAATCAAGCTAGCATTCTACCTTGAAGCTCATGATTGATGTTAAAAATGAGTGAACAAACTGCTCCAGAAGACAAAATACAGACACCACCAGCCTCACAATCTACGTCATTTGATTTAATTGCTAGATGTGGCTCATTGTCACTCACATCTTGGTGGTTTGGCTGTGAAAATACGAATGTTGCTCACAAAAACTTTCTGCAAACTATGTTGGAACTTGGTTGCCATTAAAGACAGCTCAAAAACTGCCTTCTTTCACCATGTGAACTAACCACCGTGCAGATTATAAAGATTATGACAAACTTTGAGGGTCAGGTGTCGACAGGTTTAACCAGCCAAGGTACCAGCACAAAAACACACTCGGCAAACCTGGGCAGATAAGAAAAGTAAGAGAAGGCAAAGCATAACAGATTTTGAGACGGAGCTTGACTAACACATCTTGCAAATTTCCTTCTAGTGAGAGCCCCAGCTGAGCTGCCATGCCTTTAGATGATCATGCGTGGAAGTGTGCTAGCTAAGACTCCCAGGTCTTCTCCATTGTAATTCTGCACAGGCAAATGCTAGCTGTTAATTGCTCCTGCCACAGCGCTACCATCAGCACTTAACAGGAAGGCAAATGTCTCAAAAAGTACAGAACTTCACGTTTCATCACGGTCATGTCCAAGCTCAGAAATGTATTCAGCCTTTCCTGACACAGTCATGTGCGAAATTACTGAGTCATCTGCATGAATGAGCATGTGTAGGGCAAAAAAAGAAAGAAAAGCTGAACCTTTAAGCCAGCAGATAATACAACGGTAAAACATGTAACATGAAGTGTGAAGCAATTAAAATAAAAAAAAATTGAGAGCTAATGAATGCATGAGTCACCGACATTTGTGAATGTTGTTTCTTGGTTTGTCCATATCTGCTAAATTCAAAAAGACATTTTCTTCTCTCATGTGCCATTTAACGAGCATCCAATCATCGTCCATTTGCTTTAACAACCGAGGTCTGAACAATAAAAAATAATAATAGGATTCACAAGCAGAGGCAGGCATTTAACAGCAGAAGTGTATAGTGTGTGTGTGTGTGTGTGTGTGTGTGTGTGTGTGTGTGTGTGTGTGTAACTGCCTTACCGGTCATGTGCTCGCTTGCTTGTGTTGATGTGTTTAGAGACTTTTTTGTGTAAGTTACTCCAGTTTGTGTGTACTACTTTCCACTGCTTATTTGTAGCAAGTGGTAAATGGGACATTACTGAAAGGAGAAAAAAAAAAAAAAAAAAAGACACACCTAGCTAGAAATGTCGGATTGCGGCAAAACTCGACATGTAGTTTTGTCTCAGGCAGATATGTACAGGGGTGCTTGAAACTTTGTTAACCCTTTAGAATCTTCTATTTCCGCATAAATATGACCTAAAACATCAGATTTTCACACAAGTCCTAAAAGTAGATTTAGAGAACCCAGTTAAACAAATGAGACAAAAATATATATATACACTTGGTCATCTATTTATTGAGGAAAATGATCCACTATTACATATTAGAGAGTGACAAAAGTATGTGAGCCTCTGGGATTAGCAGTTAATTTGAAGGTGAAATTACAGTCAGGTGTTTTCAATCAATGGGATGACAATCAGGTGTGAGTGGGAACCTTGTTTTATTTAAAGAACAGGGATCTATCAAAGTCTGCTCTTCACAGCACGTTTGTGGAAGTGTATCATGGCACGAACAAAGGAGATTTCTGAGGACCTCAGAAAAAGAGTTGTCGATGCTCATCAGGCTGGAAAAAGTTACAAAACCATCTCTAAAGAGTTTGGACTCCACCAATCCACAGTCAGACAGATTGTGTACAAATGGAGGAAATTCAAGACCATTGTTACCCTCCCCAGGAGTGGTCGACCAACAAAGATCACTCCAAGTGCAAGGAGTGTAATAGTTGGTGAGGTCACAAAGGACCCCAGAGTAACTTCTAAGCAACTGAAGCCCTCTCTCACATTGGCTAATGTTAATGTTCATGAGTCCACCATCAGAAGAACACTGAACAACAATGGTGTGCATGGCAGGGTTGCAAGGAGAAAGCCACTGCTCTCCAAAAAGAACATTGCTGCTCGTCTGCAGTTTGCTAAAGATCATGAGGACAAGCCAGAAGGCCATTGGAAGAATGCTTTGTGGACACAAGACCACCCCTAGTAGTGACATGAGGGACACTAACAAATCAGCAATGGAGACACGTGTGTTACCTCTCATGGCAGGAGAAATGGCATTTTTTTTACCATGACAATGCTCACCCACACACAGCAAGGATTTCCGAGGAATGTCTCCGCCAGATTGCAACACTTCCTTGGCCTACCCGGTCGCCAGATTTATCGCCAATCGAGAATTTATGAGACCAGCTGCAACATCTGTGGGCAAATGTGTCACAGGACACCATACAGAATCTGTATGCTTCCATGCCGAACCGTGCCTTATTTTGTATCCAGGCTAGAGGTGGCCCAACAGGGTACTAGAGCCTCCTTTTAACTGTGCAGTTTTCCCCAAGAAACTTGTAATTTCTTTCAAATATTGTAATCACTTACCTATATCGTTATTATATTCATACATATAAAGATTCATTTGATTCCAACAACTCCTCCTTGGTATGTTATTGTTTTTCTCAATTAGTGTATTTTGTATATTAGGAATTTCCATAAATTACAAAGGTTTAGCATGTGCCTAACAGTTTAGGGTTCCATCATGTTTTTTACGCATTTATGTTTTTTTTTTTTGCAGGTTTCTTGTCACGAGGGTAATGACTTGTTTCACAGAACATAATGCAATTGTCAAATGGTGCATACCTGTATTCTTCTCTGGGAAAACACTATTTTATACAATGAACCTAGCCTTTAGTACTTTTATTTTTTTAATACACCTGTCACTGGGTGGTGTTTTTGCTTCCTTAATAAACAATCAGTGCTCATACACATTTAACGCATCTAATCCTTGCTCGTTTGCTTGGATATGTCAAGAGATCGGCAACCTCTCAAGTAGCACTTGTATAACGATAGTACCATATCTGTTGTGCTTGACCTACAACAAAACCAAAGCAACAGAAGCAGCTATTCATTGAATCCTGTTACCTACAATGGACCTGGGAAAAACAATCCACTTGACATCACTATGACATAATGACGGGCCTAAATGAATAAATCTCAAGTAAAATCTTAATTACACTATTTTCCCCCCAATTTATCCAATTCCTGAAACCACAAGCCCAATTGGACCGCACTCAGCTCAGCAGCAACAAATGGCAATGCAATCATCTCAGGAGCAATGCAAACATTTGCAGAAACAGCTCGTAATTGATGTGTTTAGCTGTTTCAGCTACTCCCATTACTATCAAGTGCTTATGTTCAACCATATAGCCATGCAATCTGCATTGGTAACTTTAAGTGTAGTATCTGTGAAGGTCTATGATCAACATGTGGTAAGCTCAACAAACTACACCATCAGGTGCACTCTACTGAGGTCCCCATTGCTTTTTGAAAGACATTCAGCACAAGTGCTGTGACTTTCATGGATTGGGCTGCTACGATCCCCATGCACAGTGCAAAGCATCAGCTGGAATGGCATACAGTATGAGACATCGCCACTGGACTAGAAGATGATGGATGATGGCAGGAGAACGTTACAATACCAGTACAGTTTGGTGGACGAGAGATAATGGTCGAAAAGAAACATTTAGACAGAAGTTTTTATTAGAATTGGTTGTAACCAGTAATTATAACAGGTACCAGAATTATGACTTCAGTACAATACCTGCCTAAAATATTTCGATACTGAAACGATACCACGACAAAAACCTAAAACATCAGCAAAAAGTAATGGAAAAAATAGATTTTTATTACATTTTTATTAACAATAAAAAAAAAAAAACACAAAAAGAAACTGACAATGATTAATTTAAACCATTGATAATTTGAACGAATCAATGGTACGGAAGTGGAGGAAGCAAGAAGACTCCCTGCGCCAGGTAAAGACCAACTGAGCTTCCGACGGAACTTAAGAGTTTTGTTTCATTTCATGCGCCTTATAACTCGGTGCGCTTTATGTATGAAAATAGACCTGTTAGCAGCCGATCATTGATATCGCGTCTTATAATCCGGTGCGCTTTATGGTCCGAAAAATACAGTAACTCGTCTGCTAAGCTAACTGCAGCCTGTGTTCTGGAGAATTCAGGTCCTGTTTTGCTTCTGGTTGGCTGTTTTATGTGTATATATATATATATATATATATATATATATATATATATATATATATATATATATATATATATATATATATATATATATAAAAAATACTACAGAGTAACAAAAAATAAAAAAACACATATATATATATATATATATATATATATATATTAAAAAAAATACTACAGATGTACAAATAAATAAAAACACAAACAGCGGAGATCATCTCTGACCCAGGGGCCATTGTGAATCTGAATCTCTGTGTACGGAATCGTGAATCATGAATCAGGGTTCGGCTGAAATGAGCTGCATGGCTCGACTCAAGTTTAAGCAAGTGTGCAGAATATCGAGATATTTTTCTAGTCCAAAATGCGTCAAGAACAGAATTCCTCGAGTTCCAAGGTGGTCGAGAACCAAGGTGCCACTGTATATGGTATTTCAAGCCATGTCTGATTCACACCTCCTTCATCCCAGCCCGTGTCACGTACAAGTTCGGTTCTGCATGATGTGCACCACCATAGAATTGGGAAGTGTGCACCTGGGCTCCTGTGCAGGCTGGGCTTACCATTAAACCCTTCCTTGCAACCCTTACAAAAGTATAAATCAGCCCTTTGTTGACTGGAGCTCGGATAAATTAAAGGTCGGGTTTCCCTCTGGGAATGTAGAAATGAGGTGAGATCAGAAGCAATCAGTGGCAAGCATTGCTCAGTCCTTCTTCATGAGTATCCCTGGGTGAGTGGTATTTTCATCTTCCCACTGATGAGCGACTCTGTGTGATTGAGTTGATGTGCAGCCTCCTGCCCGGACGATTTGGCTCTGTGCCCAATACCTCTGTGGTACCTGCATTTATATGCTCAGAATGTTCATGTACTGAAATGACTGCTGTCCCAGGCAGGGAATTGATCTGAAAGAAGGACATGGTGGCAAATGACATCCTGATCACACAATTTGTAATGGGCACCCTCTCAAACACCGGAAATTTACAAGATAACTGCAAAAATAGGTGTTGGAGAAACCAAAAGGTACCTCTGTGTTTGCACAGGCAGCTTTTCCAGTTTTCGGTAAAGCAGTATTTTTAAAAAAGCACTAATTGATTTTGAACCATGCATTACCACTAACACTCACTGAAATGTTGCTGGAGCTGGAGCTGGTTGTGCTACATCCATGGTTGACAGATTCTACAGAAGTCTCCTGAGATACTGGAGTGGCTTAGTGGTTAAGGTACTGGACTAAGTACCAACAGGTCCAGGGTACAAATCATACCTTTACCAAGCTGTTAATGTTTGCCCTTAACTAGGGGTGGGCAATATGACAATATTTTATCATATCATGATAATGTTTCATTATAGCATGTTTCATTATAAAGAGCATATAAATCACTTTTTGTATGGGATCACATCAGAAAAGTATTTTTGGAGAATCTGTCACTACTGATGCATTTTGTCTATGACCACATGTATAGCGATAAATAGTGTACTGTGAAAATATTGCGATATAATGTGTGTACCGTATCACCCACCCCTAACCCACAATTGCTTGGATTGTAAGATTGTATCGGTTATAATTCCTTCTGGATAAAAGCGTCTGCCATATAACTAAGTGTAAAAGTCAAAACAAATTCCATGCTAAAAAAGACACTTATGCCTAGGGCTGTGCTAAAAATCGATACAGCAAAAGAAAAAAAAAAAAAAAAAAAAAAACACTACTGTGGCATCTGCAGGAGCGCAGATTGTAGTTTACACTCTATTTTAAATGTGTTTTTACAGCCCTTAAAAAAAATCCATATTTAGAGCTAAAAATCGATGTAGTTCATCACAAAAAAGCACATCGTAATACATTGCTGTATTGATTTTTCAGCACAGCCCTCCACCCTGGGATTGACCCAGAACCTTCTTGTGTGGGGCGACAGTGCTACCCAACAATTCACTGTGCCACCCAAAACATTTTTAATATCAATAAAAAACGTTCCATTGTTACAGAACATCTACTGTGACTGGCAGAGACATAATTTTACCATTAATACCCAGCGCTACGACCATGATGAAACATACACAGCTGAACAACATTACTTCTATCCCCAATATCTAAACACACCGGTACCTCGGTTCTCGACCACTTCAGAACTCGTAAAATTTGATTCTCGCCGCCTTTAGACTACAAAAATGTCTCGTTCTCGTCGTTCGCTCGGTACTTGCTCGCACTTGCTTAAACTTGTATGACTCAAGCCGCGTGAATCGCTTCAGCCGAAGCTCGATTCATGAATCAGTACACAGCGATTCGATGATACAGATTCACAACAGCCGAAGATCTAAGATCTAAATCCTAAGAAGGTTAGTTTATAAGAGCCAACCAAAAGTAAAACTGGAACCAAATGCTTCAGAACACAGGCTGCAGGTAGTTTAGCAGCTATGCCAGTGCCCGGAGTTCATCAATAGAGTAAGTGTTTTGCTTTACTTTTCACTTTCAATCCATTACTCACTAAATCACATGAGATTTTTCAACACCATTATAAAATAAGCTTTGTGTTTAGTATTTTGGCCGACTGTAGGTTAATGTAAGTATTTTAAACATCAACTTACTTATCACAGGCTCTGCTATGATACAGTATAGACCGCTCTACCAAACACTCATTAATCAGTTCATGATACATCCCCATCATAAATCAGGGAGCAGCTGTACCATCCAACTCCATACATTATTACTTTAAAATTTAAGTTTTCGGTTTTGGACAAGATTTCTGGAACCCCTTTATTCATTTCAAAAACTTTAAGAAATCATAATTTCTTGCAGCAGAGGAATAAGTTTGCAACAGGTCTGTAATCTTATAATAACTAATATTTGTAACTAATGGACACATTTTTCTGCATGTCTGAATGTCTGCATTTTCTCCTCTGTGTGCTCAATGCTGGCAAATTCATAACAACCCTCCATGGAAATTTTGTGGGCTTTATCACGGTGAGAACACGAATTTCTTCCCACGTCTGCTCACTCCAGCACTATGCTACCTTTGTGGATCCCATGCAGAAAAATGCATGAATACCTTTACAAACCTTTGACCTGCCCTTAGTTACACCATCTTGTAATTTACTGTATTGAACTGTTAGCAATTTACCTTCACAGACTCAACATTCTTACATCTGACGAATAGGAAAACTCTGTGTAATGTATTCCACTTGCACACGTACAGTAACGTATTCCAAACAAATACACCGTGTATAAAATGTTTTAACAGCCCAGTGCACAAGCTAACGCCTGCCCCCATGTGCAAACCTCTGAATCAGCCATATACCACAAGCTGTTGATGTGTTCTGTGAACATATTAGCACAATGCGTAGTTCATTCTAGCTTGGCAAATTGGGGGCTGCCTACAGCTATGCTGGAATGACAGGGTGAAAATGCGACTGTCCGAGTGCCGGCTAACCTACTGTGACCCTGCGATGGGGTTCATGTCAAACTGTCACACTTTTGATGACCAAAAGCAGGCCTTACAGAGAAAACCTACACAACTGTGACAAGGTAATAATGATACCGACCCGGTACAAGCTAACCCAGAATAGCTTCAGCATGGGTTCGCCCCCTAAATATGGCCGACTTCGATATTATCACAGGCTAAAGGACATATGTCAACCAAGAAGGCAACTGTAACAGTGCTGAGATGAACCCGAATTTAATCAGTTCAGTTTGCAATGAGGCCTAGCGTCGGGGTATTATACACCACTGAATTCTGTCAACTAATTTATGTTTATTTATTTATCATCAGTGTCAGTTATGACTATTTACACTCACCCAACCACTTAATTAGGTACACTTGTTCAAGTGCTCGTTAATGCAAATATCTAACCAGCCAATCACAAAGCAACTCAATGCATTTAGGCATGTAGACATGGTAGAGACGAACTACTGAAGTTCAAACCGAGTATTTCAGAAACTGATATAGTGGGATTTTCACACATCACTAGGGTTTACAGAGAATGGTCCGAAAAAGAAAAAAAATATCCATCACTAGTACTGAGCAATATAGAAAGAGACTATTTAGTGCACCAAGTAGTAGCATTGAAGCAAAACTGAAATCTAACACTTCCTCATAATCAGCATGGGTCCGCGCCGATCTCCCGCATAAACAAACACATAGTTTAAAGGCAGAACTGTGTTTAAAGCAGACTTGAACTGTGAATTAATGTTTGTGAACATTTACAGCATTTAGCAGACACCCTTATCCAGAGCGACTTACTATTGGTACAGTCTTACAATCCAAGAAATTGTGGGTTAAGGGTCTTGCTCAAGGACCCAGCAGTGGCAGCTTGGCAGAGGTGGGATTTGAACCCTGGACCTTTTGGTTCAGAGTCTAGTATCTTAACCACTAGGCTACCACAGTCCAACCAGTTTGTTTTTCCATGTGTGTTGCTCTGGGTCGCTATCTTGCGGTGAGCAAGTGTGGTTGTTACAACCAAGGTATGCAGAAGAGCATCTGTGAGCACATGTCGAAGCAAATGGGCTCCTGTCAGCTAAGAACAGACAACTGAGGCTACAATTCTCACAGGTTCACCAAAATTAGACAGCAGAAGATTGGGAAAAAACATTGCCTGGTCGGATGAGTGTCAATTTCTGCGGTGACATTCAGATGGCCGGGTCAGAATTTGGCCTAAACAACGTGAAAGCACGGATCCATCCTGCCTTGTATCAGAGGCTTGCCAGTGGTGTAATGGTGTGTGGGATGTTTTCTTGGCACACTTTGGGCCCCTTAATACCAATTAAGCATCGTTTAAATGTACAAAGCTTCAACAATTAGTGTCCTCTGTTCCCAAACGCTTTCTTAAAAGGAAAGGTGAAGTAACACAGTGGTAAACATGCTTCTGTCCCAACTTTATTGGAACATGTTGCAGGCATCACATTCAAAATGAGTGAATATTGGCAAAAACCAATAAAGTTTATCCGTTTGAACATTAAATATCTTGTCTTGGTAGTGTATTTAATTGAATATAGATTGAAAAGGACTTGCAAATCACTGAATTGTGATTGTATTTATGTTTCACACAATGCCCCAACTTTATTGGAATTGGGGTTGTACCCTTTATGCCTGAGGTTTAGTGTAACAGTGTTTTTAGTGCATTCAGTGGCTTACAGTATGTACGATTTAGCGTCTTGGTTGGTGTACGCTGTAAACTGTGGGGTGAGCTGCAGTCCAGCATCTGTGCTTGCACTTGTACTCGTGCACTAACTGGTAAAAGGTTCTTATCATGGCTGTAATAAGGTACAATTTGAGTAAGTTTGCAGTGATTGACATTTTGTGGCCAACGCCACAAAGCTAAAGCAAATGAGAGAACAGAGACAAGTACAAACCAACAGCTCCTGCTATCTTTCTTTAGCAGTTGTTTGTGTGCTGTCATTTATAATTCTTAGATATATATTTAAAAAGCAAAAATCAGAAGCGGCCAAGAAAATTTCAATTGGCGCATCTCCATTATGTAACAATATCGTTAAAACAGTTTACACAAGAAACAACTGAGCTCAGCTGTGGAGTGTGAAGTGCCTTCCTCATGTGCCCAACAGCGGCAGTTTGGCTGGGTTTGGCTTGAGAAATCTGGGATTTTAACTCACAACCTTCTAATCAGTAGTTCAGAACACTCACAGCTAAGAAGTGTAGGTCACTGCACAGGAAAAATATTCATCCAGATATAAGAGAAAGCACCTATGATGTCCAGCTGACAAGGTTGGTTAGAACTAAAGTCACGTCTGAAGTGGGAGCAGTTGAGAATTCAGTAAACCCTCTAATCTTCAAAGATTCAATGTAGTACAGAAGTCTTATTGCAACATTTTCATCCTGCTGTCAAGGGACCAAAGGCAAGCGTGGTTACAGAGCAGTGGGGTGTACGCAGAGTCTGGTGCTGTTTGTTAGTTGAAAGAGCAACTAGCAACTAAAGCAAGGCATTACCCTGTGTCTAAATTCACACGACGCACTGCATTTCAGCACAACTGCTCTGAAGCACAATGAATCATTTCACAATGCTGAAAAGTGTTTGGAAAGCCAAAAGCACTCAGTGCACCTTGCGTTTGAAAACGATGCTGCGTCGAGGTATAAAACGGTGATTCACTGAGGAAATGTGTCTGAAATACATGATCTGATTCGAGTCTGGTTGTCATAATGCCAGCAGGGATAAAGCATTTGAACTGGCTGCATGATCCTGATAGTTTCAGGCAAAACATAGAACATCTAAAGTAGCCCACTGCTTTCATTTTCTACACTAACTGTCCATTTCTGAGCGAGTTCTGAGCGAATATTTCCCATAAGGAACAGTGCAAATTGTATTAATCTGTTCCAGACCCCCTGAAAATCCACACTGTATAAGGCAAAATATAATGGAGTTGTATTGTACAGGTGCCTCCTGATTTACTATGGGGATATGTTCTGACAAATCCATCATAAGTTAAATGTATTATGAACTAATGACTTTTATATAGTCTATACTATAACACAGTGGAGTGGAGTCGACTTTACTGTTTAAAACACTTACATTAACCTAGAGTTGGCCACAATCATTAAAACAAAGCTAATTTTATAACAAAGTGTTGAAAAATCTCATGTAATTTACTGAGTAATCAATTCAAAGAGAAAAGTAAAAGCAAAACACTTACTCTATTGGTAAACTCAAGGTGTTAGCTGCTAATGCTAACTGCTCAGCCAAAGACATCAAAACTACTCAGTGCTGCCCTCTAAACCTACTACAGCACAAAGTTAAAACTTTTTTGTTTAACCACATTACATCTCAATGTATGCATTTACTGCTTTCTTTTATTCAAACTTGGTCACCTCACTCAATTCGCATGCTTGTTGCAGAAATCTAACAACTGTGAAAAATTAGGGTCCTACATAACTGCGATAATTTCAATTAATCATGATTATCTAAAATAATTGCGATTAGAGGTTAATATAATAATGATAACAGTCCTATCAGTGTTATGCAGTGTTCATGTGTCAGACTTTGGGGAACATGTTGAGAACAACTGTAGTTTAGGTCTCCTTCCGATGCATTAGAGACTTTCCCTTTTCCAAACATGTTGAGACACAGCTACAAACACAGATAACCCAAGTCCAACAGACTTACAGCTGTCAGGACAGAAAAGGTTAAGAGAGAACCATCAGAATAGCCACTATGCTATTCAAAAAAAGAGATGCCCTTACCAGCACTTTAGCACAACGCTGATAAAAGGAGAGATGCAAAAATGTATTTAAACGTACCTATTCATGCAAAACCCACATACTTTGATTTACTGCAAATGTTTCTGCCTCAAGGACTTTATTGAATAACTGCAGAAACTGCCAAACTGGAAAATGTAAGCACTTCCACTGATGAACAATTAGAAGTGACACAAACACTGTATAATATATGAGGAAAGCAATGCACTTCCAGTTATAAACCTGGCACTTGAAGGGGACAAAAAATAAGGGTTATTATGCTTCAGCGGTAAACATCCTGGTCTGTTTCAAGGTCTAGGTACACTTCTGATTGAACCAGTGATGAAAGGTAAAATCCATAAGAACTCTTTTTGTGCCCTGTGTGACTCATATAATTGATCTGGTAGTCACTGTTTCATCAAGCTCTACAGATACACAAGGTATTTTTGGAATCTTGCACAATGTACTGTGTATGTCTGTTACAGATTTCTGTATCTGTAGGTCATCTTTTAGAATCAAGTAAAACTTAAATTCAAAAGTCATCATAAGATGGAAGAGCACCACGAAGTCCATAGAAAAAGAAAATCACAAAAAAGCAGGTGTCCGATGTGTATCGTCTACGACAACAACTTAATTGTTGTTTTAACTATGTGCAAACTGACATTTGCGAGTATATCACTAAGTGTGTTTACATGCACTTAATAATCCGATAACAGCAGAAAATCAGATTTTGTCAGTAATCCGATCAAGGAGTATACATGCACTTGAGTAATCAGATAATGGGAAACCTCCGGGTTTACATGACCCAGGCATTAATCGGATTTCTATTTTCAACAATCTCACAGAAAGATGTGACAAACTTCAAACTTTAATATTAAATAATCAAATACTTAATTTCCTTGAGGATATATTTCATTACAGAGAGTCTCCACAAAGTGTTCGCTGGACTTTTAGCAGACGGTGAGTTCAAATCCAGGGTTGCCAGATCCCATAAGAGAATTCCCCACCTGGTCCATGTAAATGAGCACAAAAAAGGATAAGCAGACCTGGCAATCATGTTTTTTTTCCCCGATAGCCGCTCTGAAAACATACGCAGACTGCCAAATCCGATTGATATCGAGTAATTGTTATATGTGCTATGAGAAATCAGATTACTGAAATAAAATCCAACACTATCAGATTTCTTAATCTGATTTCTAGATCGGAGTACGCTATATACACGACCACTTGAATAATCAGATAACTGCAGAAATCCCACTATGATCGGATTATTAAGTATATACAAACCAGCGAATGTACCAGCACAAAAACAAACTCAGCAAACCTTTTGCAAGAAAGTACCTTATGACAAGAAAACCAATAGATGGCGAGACAAATGCTGTCACCATTTACGTCGCAAAAGACAATTCAATCGATTGACAGGGATGGGCTCAACCAACTGTTTAATACTTTAGGCCCTAAATATACACTGCCAAAGTATGTTTTATACATTGTTAAACAAAAGCCAAGAATTTTGGGTCATTACCCCTACTCTTGTTTTGCCTAAACAATGGTTGAAAATGATTTAATGGAAAGAAAAGTTTTAACATACAGTGGGACAAAAAAGTATTTAGTCAGTCACTGATTGTGCAATTTCAAGATCCTGGAGTGGCCTAGCCAGTCTCCAGACCTCAACCCCATAGAAAATGTGTGGAGGGAGTTGAAAGTCCGTGTTGCCCCAAAACATCACTGCTCTAGAGGAGATCTGCATGGAGGAATGGGCCAAAATACCAGCTACAGTGTGTGCCAACCTGGTGAAGACTTACAGGAAACGTTTTACCTCTGTCATTTCC
This sequence comes from Ancistrus triradiatus, assembly GCA_025084515.1. Classification (NCBI taxonomy): domain Eukaryota; kingdom Metazoa; phylum Chordata; class Actinopteri; order Siluriformes; family Loricariidae; genus Ancistrus; species Ancistrus triradiatus. The sequence goes on along the minus strand of JAJAGP010000076.1, from coordinate 401,916 downwards.
AACAAAGGTTATGTTACAAAGTACTGAGTTGAACCAAATTTATTGACCAAATGCTTATTTTCCACCATAATTTACAATGAAATTCTTTAAAAATCCTACAATGTGATTTCCTGGATTTTTTTCTCATTTTGTCTCTCATAGTTGAAGTGTACCTATGATGAAAATTACAGACCTCTCTCATCTTTCTAAGTTGGAGAACTTGCACAATCAGTGGCTGACTAAATACTTTTTTTGCCCCACTGTACCTCTCCTCTCTCTTAAGGGTTTTCTCCTAAGCAAAAAGACCCCAGTAAGTGCTCAATATCTCCAACTAGATTTATGTATAACTGCTGCTGGGGAAAAAAAAACTGAGATATCAAAACCCACTCAAACATTTCTCATCCATGCCAGCATTTCTTTTGCTTAATGTCAAGTACTAGAACAACCAAAGTTTACCAAATAAAGGCCATGCTAAGCCATTTATGTTATGGCGCCACAATCACAAACAAAATACAATCACATCTCATTCATAATTTGAAGAGATGCCAAGTACTGTTCACATTTTTTACTCTTAACATAAGCACACACATTTACATTATTTGCTTTCATTTTTATGTCTTCACTCATAACATTGCAACAATATTTCGTAATACGTTCCGTTCATCTTATGTGGCTCAAAAGTAACATCTTGACCAGGATAAGTGCAAGGTTTTGCTTTTACCTTGTTCTGAAACTACACGTAGTTTTAAATGAGCTTAATGCAAGACAAAATTCAGAATTACCCTGCAACAAAATACAAGATAAACTCAGTTCTTGACCACAAATGTATTTATTTCTCCTTTTTGTCTCCTGCTCTATTGCTCATGAGAAATATTAGGAGAAATGACTCTGGGGAAAGTTGGTACTGTAGGTAAAACAAATAGGAATCACCGTTCTTTGACGTAGGAAAGACCAGCTGCTTAGCACAAAATGTTTCATATGACATGAAGAAACAGCAGTAAAAGCATACGTTACTTGAGCTAAACTGTCCAAAGGCACCATCATAAAGGCCTAAATTCCAGATTCATTCCAGTTTTTAGCAAAATACTGAGTCAAATGCAACGTATAAGCAACGTAATATAACTAATGTAAGTGCATGTAGCAGAAAGTCCATTGTAAAATGGATGGAGCAGTACATCTTCAACTAATGAAAAAGATCTCAGCCTTACAGACGAGTTGTGAAAAGCTTTTACCAAGGACATGAAGTCTGGATGCAGTCTTTACACAAAAGAGGCTATTTTTTCTATAAATCCGAAGTCGAAAGGCATTCCCAAGCTTTCAATATCTGCCACATAACTGAAAAACACACAGAAAACGCTGTACATACCTTAGACTGATTCAAGGGCAGATTGCTGGTCCAGATCCTGATGTTGCCACCGAAGTAAATAGCAGCGCTTTTGTGGTTAAAATCCATACAACTGAAGGCCACATTTTTTGTCAACCTTCCGAATTTGTTCTTCTGATTGTTCAGACTCCTGCTCCATGATCTTCAGCATCTTCAGCAGAGATGGAGGTTTTCAAAATTGAAGTTCATCAATCACGTCAATAAGTCAATCATATGGCTGAAAGTTATGCAACAAAAACTCCAACTATCTAGTATTTTATGTCTTCACCCTTTGGATTTAAAGATCTGCAGGGATATTTTTTCCATGCTTCTTGTTCAAAGTAGAATATAGTCATTAGTCCATAAAACCTTACTGCAATATTAGTACCCTTCTGATACAAACTTCTCCTTTTTTAGCTTAGTTATTTCACTCACTAATGACTTGCTTCACAATTTTAGAGCCTAAGCATTAAGTTGTCCTCTCACAAAGCAAGGATGAATTTAACAACTCCATCTGTCCATATGTTAATATTTTAACTCCCATTTGGAATATTATCACTTATTTTCCTTGTTTTAATCAAATCAATTGACTTCTACGTTTTTTGCCAACCTTTCGGATGGACACCACTTCTAATCAGTGAGCTGTTATTTTAGTCACACTTTCTGCTAACAGTTCTATAAAATAAAGCATACAAGTATGAAATGCTCAAACACAAACAATGGCAACATCTTTAAGTGTCCACACATAGAAAAATGCTTTGCCAACTTTAATGGAAAACCTGTCCGGTTTAAACAGACAGTATGTAAACCAAACCTAATGACAGCCTTACAATCAACAAAATTGAGGACTGTGTAAAGGAAATAAAAGATTGGATGTTATTTAATTTTCTCTTACTTAACTCAGATAAAACTGAGGTTCTATTAGTGGGACCCAAGGCTGTGAGAGACAGGTTAGCTACATCTATCCTAAATCTAGATGGCTGTGCCAGTATTGCCCCCCGTCCGTCTGTAAAAAAACTTAGGGGTCACATTTGATTCAGATCTCTCCTTTGATGCGCGCTTTAGCAGCATCACTCGAATTGCTTTCTTTCAATTACGTAATATCGCTAAACTTAGAAATATCCTCTCTTTTAATGTTGCAGAAAAACTTGTTCATGCGTTTATAACCTCAAGGTTGAATTACTGTAATGCCTTACTTACTGGATGCTCTAGTGAATCTATAAATAAACTTCAGTTAGTTCAGAATGCAGCTGCCCGAGTGTTAACTTGAACTAGAAAATTTGATCATATCACTCCTGTTCTATCATCACTACACTGGTTACCAGTCAAATTCCGCATTGATTACAAAATACTTCTTGTAACTTTTAAAGCTCTACATAGCCTGGCCCCACATTATCTGAGTGAACTCTTAGAGTTTTACAATCCAACTCGTCTACTTTGTTCGCAGGGTGCAGGACTTCTTTTAGTTCCTAGAATTAAAAAAGTCACAGCCGGGGGAAAGGCTTTCTCATACATGGCCCCCCAACTATGGAATAAACTTCCCACTTTCGTTCGAGATTCAGACACTCTCTTAAGTTTTAAGTCTAGGCTAAAGACATACCTTTTTACTAGATTTTTTTGACTAGATTTAGACCAGGATGCATGGCTTGGGTCACTGGGGCCAGAGCCTGGAGTCATGTCTGGCCTGCCTGCCTTGTCCGCTAGCCGGGAGTGTCCAGTGGGCGGTCTGGCTGAACTGGGCGTCGGTCCTCGTGATCTTGACTCGTGCATCCTTGCCTTAGAATAAGGGCAGAGCTGGGGGTTCATAGTCAAAGAGTCTTATGGTGATCAGAGACGTTGCTGTCTTCTGCCTCCCGTGGGGTTGCCAATGTCTCATGTGATTCCTCTTGGTTGTGTTTCCTACCAGTTCTCCTCTTTCTAGCTATGCTGCTATAGCTAATGCTGCCGGAGTCTCATGCTACACATGGCATCAGTGATTGACATGGCATCAGTGATTGTTAATAGATACTGTGCTCTTAATCAATAACTAATTGCATTTTCTGTTTTCTCTCCGAGCTGTGTTCCGGTGCCAGTTTCAGCCCCACACATGATGTTCATCCGCTGCAGCTCCACTCAAGCTGCTTCCGTCATCAGCTCCAGCCTCACCATACCCAGGCCAGTTAATGTGCATACTTCACATTTTATTTGAACTTTGACTCCATGACTTTAGTTTCGCTTTTAGATTTATCATCTACGCCGCCCAAGGCGGTTGGGTCCCTTTTTAAAGTCTTGGTCCTCCCAAGGTTTCTTCCTATAACACTCAGGGAGTTTTTCCTTGCCACTGTCGCCCTAAGCTTGCTCATTTTGGGATTGGACGTAGTTATTAGGAGATAATCTAAACTTGTAAAGTTGCTTTGAGACAATGTTCCATTGTAAAAAGCGTTATATAAATAGATCTGACTTGACTTGACTTGTATGTTGCTTACATGACAAGGTGTGTCCTCTGCTCTACATCAGGGCGATTCAGCCATGTTCTCACTGACAGCCAGTCCAGTGTACAGTACAGTCTCTTATCATATCTAAACTGGCTTACTGCACTCTTGGAAGGTCTTCCCATTCATACATATATACTGCTATGTTCTCTTTACTGGCTCCCCAATACTGATGCCTGTCAACCTAAAGATGGACTAGCACTCTCTATATTGGTGTTTGAAAGTTTGTGAAACAGGGTTTTTGTGTGTTTCTGCATAAATGTCAACTAAAACATCACCACAATTAAATAACTGAGACAAAAATATTATATTTGGATTAGCAGTTCATTTGTTTTTTTTTTCGGTTTTTCAATTTCAGCATCAATGGCTATTTACGACAGACACAAGGTTACTCTGAAATTAGTCACGCACACTCAGACTGGGTTAATTTAGCATAATCAATTATCCCAATGCATGTGTTTGGACTGTGGGAGGAAACCGGAGCACCCGGAGTAAACCCACACGGACACAGGGGGTGTCCAAGATCGGGATTGAACCAGGGACCATGCCGCCCCAACAGATATCAGAGATGTAAATGTTTAAAGATTAGATTCTGGTGTTTATAATCAATGCGATGACAGTCAGGTGTGAGTGGGCACCCTGTCTGCAATTTGCTAAAGAACACACGGACAAGCCAGAAGGCTACTGGCAAAACGTTCAGTGGATGGATGACACCAAAACATAAACTTTTCGTTTAAATTTGAAGTGCCCTGTGTGGAGAAAGGAAAACACAGCATTCACAGCATTCTGAATTATACCAGCAAATTGTAAAAGAAAATGTCAGGAAAAAATCTCAATACAACATGGAACAAGACAACAACCACAAATCGTTCTACCAATGAATGGTAAAAGAAGAATAAAGTCGATGTCAAAGTCCTAACCTTAATCCAATAGAAAGCTGATGCTGTTTTGTATGGAGATATGGGGTAAAACATAGGTCCCACCCCTCAAGGCACAAAGAAGACAAGTGTATAGCTCATCTCTATACCTAGGTGGGCAACTGAACTTCCTCATCTGTCCAAATAGCCCTTGCTCTCTTTATGCAGCAACTGAAGTCCAGGGGCCTTATTCATGAAGATTCTTAGTGCTAAGAGTAGCTCCTAGTGATGAAAGTCTAAGAAAAATCTTAGAATTATGGTTAGAGTAGATCCTAGTAAAGAAAAAAAAGCTATTTATAAAGCATATTAACCCCTAAAAGAGCTCCTAAGGTGAAAAACTGTTAGAAGTAGAGAGGATTACTTTTAGGAGGCTTAGGAGTTCTCTTAAGCAGAGGAGAAAACAGAGGAAAGAAGACGAGACAGAAGAAATGTTCTGCAAACACCGAATAACAATGAGTTAATCAAATGTTAGATTAGATCGTGCAGGAATAATGAATGAATGAAAATGAAAGCTACATATGAACAAACTCCACCATTTAAATAGATTAGACATGGCAGCAATCATACCTGAAAAGAGAGGAGCAGCATTTTCTCCAGTTCTTAGGCTATTCAATAGATTAAGTAGGCTACAAATATTACCAATGTGGTAAATAAACTGTCAGTAAAATAAAGCAAATAAATCCATAAAGTGATAAAACTGGGCAAAATAAAGGCATCTTGTTTATAATGGTGTTTATTGGGCTCTTAACAATTCTCGAATGTTGCTTATACTTGTAATTGCCTGTGTGATAGAACCAAGTCACAAAGGTTAACTTATTGGACTGCTTTCAGTTTTCGTACATGTTCTTGTTATTTCTCTTTGTCCCATTGTAAAGTCAAGGTAGCTTTGAGATTACATCAGTAAACCCAAGTTCAAAACGAGGGGAAACAACTGAGAAGCAGTGCGATGAAGACAATGGGCTTCCTTCTGGGGGAGGCGTTACCAAAATTACATAACGGAAGCATCAAAGCAAAAACAATACATGCATCCTGTAGATACCTCAAGAAAAATGACCACCTTTTTGTCCAACTTAAATGAAAAAAGATGAGATACCCTTAATACAAACTCCTGAAAATGATGGATCCACATAATTGGGGGAAAAAAACTACTAGGTCTTAGCACATCCTATTCCTTTTCCTGCTTTTTTTTAACCCTACAGCTAATTTGCTAATTATACTTTGACAGAAATACCATCAACAACAGCTGAATACCTAGAAACCACTAGGGAGAAGCTGTAGGACATGGAAAATTAGACTTTCACTTAAGTGTCACTTCTCTGTAAGCAGTCTAGGGTAATGTGGGGTCAATTACAAACCACTCACCGGTTCATTCCTTACAAATCCACACCAAATCAGTAGAGGTTAAGAATGTATCCCGGAAGAGCCCCAGTTGTTACGTGGACCGTCTAAGTTAATGTGGGATCAATAACTGTGGTTTGAATATACAGTACCAGTAATGAGGATGGAACACAGTGTCAACTAAAATGCTCTTTATAGATTTTAAATGTACTTTACAATGTTAAAAAGTATCTTCAGGGAAAAACAAAAAAACTCAGTACTCAACTAGGCAGTAGGTATAGTGTACCAAAAGTACAGTGGTTGGAGACTGCTCCTTACCTAATCTCTCTAAAGACTAAAACTATAGCTTTTGCAATATGTCTGCTCATCTTTCCTGTCCAGAACCTAAGCACTAGGTACAGAACTCCAGTTTTCTCACTTATCATTTCATTTACAGATATGCACTGCATCAGGTCACATATACATTTGTGGTCTGATATTACATTGCACACAAAGGCAGGTTCTATTTCCATAAGTGTGTGCAAGAGAGAGACGTGGAGCTAAGGATCTTAACATATATATACAGTGAGGCAAAAACGTACTTAGTCAGCCACTGATTGTGCAAGTTCTCCGACTCAGAAAGATGAGAGAGGTCTGTAATTTTCATCATAGGTACACTTCAACTATGAGAGACAAAATGAGAAAAACAGTCCTGGAAATCACATTGTAGGATTTTTAAAGAATTTAATTGTAAATCATGGTGGAAAAGATAAGTATTTGGTCACCCACAAACAGGCAAGATTTATGGCTCTCACACCAGACCTGTTAACTTCTTCTTTAAGAATCTCTTCTGTCCTCCACTCGTTACCTGTTAATTGCACCTGTTTGGACCTCGTTATCTGTATAAAAGACACCCTGTCCACAGCCTCAAACAGTCAGACTCCAAACACAACCATGGCCAAAACCAAAGAGCTGTTGAAGGACACCAGGAAGGAAAATTGTAGACCCTGCCACCAGGCTGGGAAGAGTGAATCTACAATACGGCAAGCAGGTTGGTGTAAATAAATCAACTGTGGGAGCAAATGGAAGAACATACAAGACCATTGATAATCTCCCTCGATCTGGGGCTCCACGCAAGATCTCATCCCATGGGGTCAAAATGATCATGAGAACGGTGAGCAAAAATCCCAGAAACTACAACGGAGGGACCTGATGAATGACCTGCAGAGAGCTGGGACCAAAGTAACAAGGCTACCATCAGTAACACAAGACGCCGAGAGGGACTCAGATCCTGTAGTGCCAGGCGTGCCCCCCTGCTTAAGCCAGTACATGTCCAGGCCCGTCCTGAAGTTTGCCAGAGAGCATATGGATGATCCAGAAGAGGATTGGGGAGAATATCATGTGGTCAGATGAAGAGAAAATAGAACTTTTTAGTAAAAACTCAACTCGTCTGTTTGGAGGAAGAAGAATGCTGAGTCGCATTCCAAGAACACCATACCTACTGTGAAGCATGGGGTGAAAACATCATCATGCTTTGGGACTGTTTTCTGCAGAGGGGACAGGACGACTGATCCTGTGTTAAAGGAAGAATGAACGGGGCCATGTATCGTGAGATTTTAAGCCAAAACCTCCTTCCATCAGAGAGAGCATTGAAGATGGAACATGGCTGGGTCTTCCAGCATGACAATGATCCCAAACACACCGCTCGGGCAACGAAGGAGTGGCTCCATAAAAAGCATTTCCATGTCCTGGAGTGGCCTAGCCAGTCTCCAGACCTCAACCCCATAGAAAATGTGTGGATGGATTTGAAAGTCTGTGTTGCCCAGCAACAGCCCCAAAACATCACTGCTCTAGAGGAGATCTGCATGGAGGAATGGGCTAAAATACCAGCTACAGTGTGTGCCAACCTGGTGAAGACTTACAGGAAATGTTTGACCTCTGTCATTGCCAACAAAGGTTATGTTACAAAGCATTGAGCTGAACCAAATTTATTGATCAAATACTTATTTTCCACCATAATTTACAATTAAATTGTTTAAAAGTCCTACAATGTGATTTCCTGGATTAATTTTTTTCTCATTTTGTCTCTCATAGTTGAAGTGTACCTATGATGAAAATTACAGACCTCTCTCATCTTTCTAAGTCAGAGAACTTGCACAATCAGTCACTGACTAAATACTTTTTTGCCCCACTGTGTGTATGTGTATGTGTAATGTGGTGGTCAATATTGATATCAAATAAATCAACGTATGGAAAACACTGCAGTATCTTGACTATTTAATCAATATTGGTACACTACAGTATCCCATAAACCATTGCTAAGTACAGTATATAATTATTGTGTTTGGAGAACATCCAGATCCTTTCAAGTGCAATTTCACAAAACGTACGGTGCACTTTAAGCGTCGCGTACCAGTAAGACAACTCTTTTCCTGAAGTCCTCAGAAATCTCCTTTGCTCATGATACATGTCCATAAATACGTGAAGATCAGACTCTGATAGATCTATATTGTATTACCCACTCACACTTGGACTGCCGTCCCATTGCTTGAACACGCCCGACTCTGATTTCACCTTCAAATGAACTGATAATTTTAAAGGTTCAAATACCTTTGCCATACACAGATAAGTAACACAGGATTGAGTCATTTTCCTCAATAAAAACACGTGGCCCAGAAAGTCCTACATAAACCGTTGACTTGTTAGTGTCCCTCGTATCACTACTAGGGGTGACTTACTGTTGTATGCTCCACAGCAAAAGCAGGATATAAGCGCTTACCACGAGGCCTCCATACTTGAATCCGACCATCTTTGGATCCCAAACAGAACCTGCATTCGTTGCTAATGACAAGATGGTTCCAGTCTATGTTTCTCATTCATGACACCACTGCAAACAAAAGCAGCAACCCTTCATTTCTATCTGGATGCGTTTTGTTTTTTTTGTTCCCTTCTTATTGGAACTATGTTTCTTGTTTATTACCTAATGCTAACAGGGTTTTAGTTATATTTATTTAATTATATTAGACTATATTTTTGGGCTAAATGCTGTAAATGCAAAAGTCTGTCTATGAGGATTAGTATGCTTATTTTATTCACCTGTTAGCATAGGATGCAACTGAAATGACTAATTTCACAAAATTAAGGAGTGTTCACAAACAGTTGGCCACTTTTCTGATCATAAGCATCCTGTGCTTGAAAGTAATAGTTTTTGAAGCTTTGCTGGATTAAAAAACATCTCAATAATGTTAAAATAAAAGCAAAAAATGTGTTTAAAAGTCTTCTGGTGGAAGGCAGCAACTCACTAGCTCACCACTGCAGTAACCTGGGGAGAACGGGCTGTGTCTGAGGGTGGGCAGACAGGCGGGGGTGCCGATCCTCACCCCGTGGCCCCTACCAGGATACAGTGGGGATAAAATAAGGGAGAAAATTAAAACATGTTTAAAACTAGCTCTTGGTTAAATTGAATTTTCAGTCATTTTTCAGCATGACATTTAGTTTACAATTTATTACCAGCTGATGAAGAACATGTAAGAGGAAATTACAAGTAATCCGAGGTAATCCGAGGATTACGAAGGATCAGTTTACGATATTTCGACTTTACAATGGGAATCCGATAATAAGCTTAAAGACACATTCAGTAGAAACCTCATTCTGAAATTAGATTTTCCCCAGGCAACCAATGTGCACTATGCACCCTCAGTCCCCCAATGGACTAACCATTTTTATTTCCACTTTCAATACATTCTTAGTTCATAAAGACACTTGTTAAAAGGACATTCAGAGTCAAAGATGAAAGAGGCTTTAATTACTTAATCTGTGAATCCAATTCTCATATCAAATTACAAATGTATGACGATCAGCATGGTCCATCTGGACCTTTTCATTACTGGACCATAATCAGATAAATACACATCATTGAGCACTCGCAGTGGACCGAAGGAAGCAAATCTAATCAGCAGACCCCAGTGAAGAAAAACAACAGTGGATTCTAAGCACAATCGATATTATCTAAAATTATACACGTCGTCTCCGCTTTACTGCACTTCTCATCAAGTGGCTGCTGTAGCAAAGCTCCAAAAATGTACTGACCACTTGAAAAGCATACAAATACAAATGTTGGATTTTGGAAATCACTCCAAACCAAGGAAGACCTGCTCCATTGTCGAGTCAAACCCCGTACTGTTCAGCTAGAGTGTGTTCTTGGCAATGGCATTGAGAGTGCGCACTTTGCCCACGTCGGCCACTTTGACAGAGTATTCAGATGCAGTGAGGGAGGCTCCCATACACACACTGGAGTTCCTGTGATGGAAAGAAAATAAGGGATAAGAATTCTCAGCAATCCAAAAGAGAACATCCACTCACCAATCACTTTATTAGGCACACACTCATTGTCCATTTTATCAGTACCACTTCACATAAAACACTTTGTAGTTCTGCAATTACAGACTGTAGTCCATCTGTTTCTCTATATATGTTTTTACTCTGGTATAAGTGGGTCAGACACAGCAGTGCTGCTGGAGTTCTGAAACGCCATGTTCAATCACTCTGCACTCTATTAGACACATCTACCATATTGCTTCACTTCACAGTTGTAAAGTCAGAGGCAGTGGCTCATCTGTTATTGCAGTTTGTGTTTGTCATCCTCTAATTCCTCATCGTCCTCACAGGATGCTGGCGGCTGGATGTTTTTGGTTGGTAGAAAGTTTTCAGAGAGTGTTAACGGAAGCCCTAGTACTCTGTTAGCCCTGGATACAAGATGAGATACCACTGGGGATGGAATTTCAGGTTCCGTTTCTCGACTGGCAATACATCGAGCAGGCCAAGGAATACTGCCATCTGGTGGAGACATTCCTGGGAAAGCCTTGCTGTGTGTGGGCGAGCATTATCCTGCTAAAAAATGCCAGTTGAAAGCCCTGCCATGAGAGATAACACTCATGGCCGCATGATGTCCTGCAAATATCGCTGAGATGTTGGAGTCCCTCGTATTACTACCAGGTTTGACTGACTGTCATATGCGATGACACCCCAGATCACCACACCAGCAGTTGGGGCAGTGTGTCACTCCACAGCAAATCAGGATGGAAGCGCTCACCACAAGGCCTGACTCTCGACACATCCCAAACAGAACCAGGATTTGTCGCTAAAGACAATACGGTTCCAGTCCGTGGCAGTCCAGGTTTCTCGTTCTCGACAATACTGCATACGAAGGCTATGGTGGCTGGCTGTCAATTGCAAGACACGTCGAAACGACCATCCTGTTTCTCTCAGTCCAATGATGCGCCCCCTCTCAAAGTCTGTCAACTGGGAAAATGTCTTCAAGTGCATTGTAGAGGCATGTCCAACAGTCAACGATCTCTCACCAAGAGGTACACTAGCCAAAAGTAGCCTCTAATAGGCTGGTTTTATACTTTGCTTACCCAGTGTCTAATCAGACCACACCTGTAATCATTTGCATATCTGTCTCAGACAGAACTGCATGCCGAGTTTTGCAGCCATCCGATATTTTTAGCTGGCTTCATTTTCTACCCTGCCTTTGTCGCCTGAGTACGTCTGTGTTTTGGGAAAACATACTTTCTTTTTTGCTAGATTCACATCACACCCTATACAGTGGGGTTTGAATGTTTGTGAACCCTTTTGAATTTTCTATATTTCTGCATAAATATGACCTAAAACATCATCAGATTTTCACACAAGTCAGTAAAGTAGATAAAGAGAACCCAGTTAAACAAACAAGACAAAAAAAAATTATACTTGGTCATTAATTTATGGAGAAAAATGATCCAATATTACATATTAGTGAGTGGCAAAAGTATGTGAGCCTTTGCTTTCAGTATCTGGTGTGACCCCCCTGTGCAGCAATAACTGCAACTAAACGTTTCCTGTAGCTGTTGATCAGTCCTGCACACCGGCTTGGAGGAATTTTAGCCCATTCCTCCATACAGAACAGCTTCAACTCTGGGATGTTGGTGGGTTTCCTCACATTAGCTGCTCGCTTCAGGTCCTTCCACAGCATTTCCATTGGATTAAGGTCAGGACTTTGTCTTGGCCATTCCAGAACATTACCTTTATTCTTCTTTAACCATTCTTTGGTAGAACGGCTTGTGTGCTTAGGGTCGTTGTCTTGCTGCATCACCCACCTTCTCTTGAGATTCAGTTCATAGACAGATGTCCTGACATTTTCCTTTAGAATCCTCTGATAATCATTCAGGAATTCATTGTTTATTTTCCATCAATGATGGCAAATCCGTCCTGTCCCAGATGCCCCCCTCCGCCAGCAAAACAGGCCCATTAAGCCCATGATACTTCCTGGCAAACAGGGACGTGTGGTACTGAGGTACTGATGGTAGCCTCGGTTAAGGTACTTGGACTCCTGGCCCGAAGGTCCAGGTTTCCAAATCCCACCTTGCAAAAAGCTGCAAATGCTGTAGCAGTTGGGTCCTTGAGCAAGACCCTTAACCCACAATTGCTTGGATAGTAAGACTGTACCAATTGTAAGTCGCTCTGGATAAGGGCGTCTGCTAAATGCTGTAAATGTAAATGTACTACCACCACCATGTTTCACAGATGGGATAAGGTTCTTATGCTGGAATGCAGTGTTTTCCTTTCTCCAAACAGAACGCTTTTCTTTTAAACCAGTTCCATTTTGGTCTCATCCGTCCACAAAACATTCTTCCAATGGCCTTCTGGCTTGTCCACGTGATCTTTAGCAAACTCCAGATGAGCAGCAATGTTCTTTTTGGAGAGCAGTGGCTTTTTCTTTGCAATCCTGCCATGCACACCACTGTTGTTCAGTGTTTTTCTGATGGTGGACTCATGAATATTAACATTAGCCAATGTGAGAGAGGCCTTCAGCTGCTTAGATGTTACCCTGGGGTCCTTTGCGACCTCATCAGCGATTACAGGCCTTGCTCTTGGAGTGATCTTTGTTGGTCGGCCACTCCTGGGGAGGGTAAGAATGGTCTTGAGATTCCTCCATTTATACACAATCTGTCTGACAATTCTAAAGGGTTCACAAACTTTCAAGCACCACTGTAGAATAACGTTCTAGTTTTAAGTGATATCTATACACTCAGAAATCTGGAAAACTGACATTATCTAGTCCAGCCGACCCCCTCTGTATCTGAGAGTCAAATAAAGAGAATTTGAGAGCAGTCAGTTACTTCAAACCTCATGTCCACTCAACCAGCCAGTAAAATTATGCACCAAATTATCCTGGTCAGGTTCAAGCTCGAGGTGGAGCTTATTCCAAATATAGTGGCTGCAAGCTGGAATGCAAGTTCACTACATGTTGTAAAACACAGGCTCACCTAGATACACCTAAAGATTATGTGGAGTAGCCAGCCAAGTAACCTTTCGCTGAGTCACAATCTGTGCCTGCTGAAACACCATACTTTGTGTGTTGGTGGATTAAAATATAGCCATCAGCATAGAGTAAGGGCATGTAATAACACACCCGTGTGTCACGTCTACCTAGCTGATAAAATATTCATAAATGATTCAGCAATTCCCAACAATGTGGCCATTAATCACCATAGGCGTAAGAATGGTCCATCACTGATGAAATATGGTCGTTGGTACATCTATGGTCTCTGTCTAGTGGGCTGGCAAATTCTGAGTGTTACCACATGCATTACAGGCAGTAATTCTAAACATTAAAATCTAAAATGTTAACCAAATGGGACCTTTAGGCTAGGTTCATTCCACAAGCAAACTGGCCCAAATCTTTTACATGTGACCTATATCCGACCTTGCTTTGGAAAACCTACCCCTTCTCTCAATATTTTTATACTTCTACTTTCTATGATTAGTTTATTTTATTTTGTTGTAAAGCATCCTTGGGTTGTTGTGAAAAGGGCTACAAGTCTCACTTACTATTATTACTCTTCACGTGACCCGCTCTTTCAAAAATAAACAACCAAAATGTCAAACAGTCCACAGTAACAGGCACTTCTTTAAGGGTCTTATTATGTGCAGTGGAGGCCGACTGCCAATTCGGAAGCAATTTCTCATGAGAGTGAGAAGGAGAGAGAGGGCAAAGATTTTAATGATGGATCTCTGAGGGGTCAAGGCAGCTACTGCAGCCACAAGTGGCGGGATCGAGATGTGGATGCGTTCTCAGACACTGAATTTATCCAGAATGTCACAGGAGACATTCAATTATCTTCGTCAGTAACTGTCCCATGTACTGTATAAAAATACTCATGAGGCAAATCATAGCCCTAAAACAGCACGCATTTACAACAAATGTCGAGATGGAATAACATAAAAGTCGCATGAATTCTGATCTGGCTGTTCATATCGCGTATCAAATATGCATCAGATTTCAACACCACATATGAAAAGTGGCAAAAAATTGGTTGTTAGGGCTATTATCATGTCTGAATAATAACTTCTTTTTTAGCTGTCAGGGTGTGGGTCGATTTGTTTCGTAGGAAGTCACTTGTGTGATTGAGAAGGTGTAGAGTTCAGGGGCCATATTCATAAAAATTCTTAGTGCTAAGGTTAGCTCCTAGTTATGAAAGTCTATGAAAAATCTTAGAATTATGGGTGTTACCCTCTCAAAGTTATGAGTAGATAAAGATAAAAGTTATTCATAAAGCAATCAAATCTTAACCCCTAAAAGAGCCCCTAAAGAGAAAAACTTATCTTTAGCAGAGGAAAAAATGGGGGAAAGAAATGTTCTCCAAACACTGAATAACAGTGAGATAATCAAACACTACCGATTAGATCATTTAGCAATAATGTTTGTGGTTGACCTTGTTCGGTACGTACTCAATACTGTAACACCCAAAATGGAAGTTCATATGAACCAACTGCACCAGACATGGCAGCAATCATTCACTGAGAAGAGCGGAGCCATTTTTTGGGGGGGGGTCCATACGCTATCCAAAAATTACCAGCATGATAAACAAACTGTCAATAAAATAAAGCAAAGAAAAGGCATAGAAATAGCCTATCCCTGTCATTTCAAAGGCTTATAATAGGCTATGGCTACAGTATAAGAGAATGTGTTTGTGTGTGTATTTCTGTGAGTGAGAGGGGGTGGCAATCTTCAAAAGAACGAGTCATACCTAGCAATCGTGTCAACCCTGCCTCCTCATCAAGGGAAAAGTTTTTATGTTCTCCTTGCCCAGAGTTGCTCTAAGATCGCTTGAGTCACTCTTAAGCTAAAACTTCTACTTAGAAGTTTTTATGCCAAGTTAGGAGCTCTCTAAGAGTATTTTTAGAATCTTTATGAATACAGGCCCTGGTGGTTTTCTGTATCTTACGTGGTTTTAAGTCCTATTGATTCTAAGAATTTAAACAAAGTTTATTATTGTAGAACTTTATTCAGTTCAACAATAATAGTGTTGTTCATCTGACCCAAATCGGAACTGAAAATGTCGGATTCAGTGTGTTTTTTGACTTTCACACTGCCCCAAAGATAACACATCTGTTTCACTGATGAAAAAGATCAGATTTGGGTCACTTATCTGCTGTGTGAACACAGCCTTACAGAGTGATATAACAGAACATTATCACTTAGCTTTATTACCAGTTAGGAAAGCTACCAGTTAGTAGTGTAATTTCTATTGATAGCTACAGTGGAGCTTGAAAGTTTGTGAACCCTTTAGAACTTTCTATATTTCTGCATAAATATGACTTAAAGCATCATCAGCTTTTCACACAAGTCCTAAAAGTAGATAAAGAGAACCCAGTTAAACAAATGAGTCAAATTATTATACTTGGTCATTTATTTATTGAGAAAAATGATCTAATATTACATATTAGTGAGTGGCAAAAGTATGTGAACCTTTGCTTTCAGTATCTGGTGTCACCCCCCTGTGCGGCAATAACTGCAGCTAAACGTTTCCTGTAGCTGTTGATCAGTCCTGCACACCGGCTTGGAGGAATTTTAGCCCATTCCTCCGTACAGAACAGCTTCAGCTCTGGGATGTTGGTGGGTTTCCTCACATTAGCTGCTCGCTTCAGGTCCTTCCACAGCATTTCCATTGGATTAAGGTCAGGACTTTGACTTGGCCATTCCAAAACATGAAACTTTATTCTTTCTGTAACCATTCTTGTTGGTAGAACGGCTTGTGTGCTTAGGGTCGGTGTCTTGCTGCATGACCCAACCTTCTCTTGAGATTCAGGTCATGGACAGATGTCATGACATTTTCCTTAAGAATCTCTGATATGATTCAGAATTCATTCTTCCATTCAATAATGGCAATCCCGTCCTGACCCAGATGCAGCAAAACAGTTCCCAACCATGATAACTACCATGGAGACTACCTCCACCATTGTTCACAGATGGGATAAGGTTCTTATGCTGGAATGGCAGTGTTTCCTTTCTCCAAACATAACGCTTTTTTTTAAACAAAAAAGTTCGATTTTGGTCTCATCCGTCCATAAAACATTCTTCCAATGGCCTTCTGGCTTGTCCACGTGATTCTTTAGCAAACTGCAGACGAGCAGCAATGTTCTTTTTGGAGAGCAGTGGCTTTCTCCTTGTAACCCTGCCATGCATACCATTGTTGATCAGTGTTCTTCTGATGGTGGACTCATGAACATTAACATTAGCCAATGTGAGAGAGGCCTTCAGTTGCTTAGAAGTTACCCTGGGGTCCTTTGTGACCTCACCAACTATTACACACCTCCTGGGGAGGGTAACAATGGTCTTGAATTTCCTCCATTTGTACACAAGCTGTCTGACTGTGGATTGGTGGAGTCCAAACTCTTTAGAGATGGTTTTGTAACCTTTTCCATCCTGATGAGCATCAACAACTCTTTTTCAGAGCTCCTCAGAAATCTCCTTTGTTCGTGCCATGATACACTTCCACAAACGTGTGCTGTGAAGAGCAGACTTTGATAGATCCCTGTTCTTTAAATAAAACATGGTGCCCCCTCACACCTGACTGTCATCGCATTGATTGAAAACACCTGCCTAATTTCACCTTCAAATTAACTGCTAACCTTAGAGGTTCACATACTTTTTAAAATAAATGACCAAGTACAATATTTTTGTCTCATTTGTTTAACTGGTTTCTCTTTATCTACTTTTAGGACTTGTGTGAAAATCTGATCATGCTTTAGGTCATATTTGTGCAAAAACATAGAAAATTCTAAAGGGTTCACAATCTTTCAAGCACCACTGTATATTACTTGAACTCACTGTAACATTTCTGCAGTCAGGCTACCAGAAGAATGACCTCACACTGGCTTTAGTGTGAGAGCTGAGCTGATGTTCTGAAGACACGAGTCCAGTCCACACCTGGGTAGTAAATATCTGGGAAAGGGATCAGAACCTGTGATGAGCAGCTGCCAGAATGAAACGCCGGCTGTTGCTCCTGATGCGTGTGCTGGTTGGCAGAAGCTTATCACGGGTACTTACCCATGTCCCAGACATTTACTGTCCAGGTGTGCACTGGATTCACAGCGTCAGCACACAATCAGTGATCATTAAGAAGGAGAAAGGTGACAGTGTTACTAAACTAAAACAGAAAGTCCATAAAAGGAGAGAGTGTGGGTTTTGGAATCTTCTGAATCTTATACCGAGGTGTTACAGTATGTAGTAAATCACTGAATATGAACAGTGTAATGACTGCTATTAAAACAGTAAAATACCATTCTAGCTGGAGAACTCGAGTAGCAGAATTGCTAGTGTTGGTTAAACTTTAAACACAGTTGGTTACTGTAAATAGGTCATACTTTGGTAGTGCGGGCGATACAAACAGTCAAACGTATGACTAAATGGAGTGTTGAATGCTGTCCTTTCTGTTTGAATTCATATTTAGCAGCTCTATTTTCCAATTACTAATACTAAGCACTTGTTAGAAGTTGAAAATGTTAACAGGCAAGCGCCAAGTATGGCCCATCCAATCAGTGTCTCTTACGCTTGTCCTTTATGGCTTTATTTGTTTTATTTAATGCTGCTATCAGCATCACTGGTCATTTCAGCAAGGTTACATCAAGACTAGTTACATCAAAACATATACTGAGATTTGGGTACAATTTTGAAAGGGTTCTGGCTGCAGACATGCACTCTCAGCCCCACATGCACTGCCAGCCTATTCATGACGTCAGTGCCTTCTCAGAAAGGAACAAGAAATACGTAGCGTTTGTGGACATTTATTGAAGAAGAGAAAAGAATATGGTAGCTTTAAGTGAATGAATTCGTAATATTTGTTTGTGAATAATGATACGTTTAGACAGCGATGTTTCAGCGTCTGTTTATCACTGTATACATTGAATTGTATTTTCAATGTTAGATTCACTCATTCTGATCTCATTATTAATAATACCTTTGCCAGCTAACGTAAGCATTTTAGATGGAACAATAAATATGACAATAAAATAGTATTTTTCTCTGTGCAATTTCTGCAGTAGTCACTTTTCTCAACAGCGAATACCTACACTTAGACACACTTCCTATATACAGCCAACAAAGACACTGAACTAACAGATAAATGGAAAGTTCTTGGAAAGTAGTACACCGTTTGCTTTTGCTTTTCTATTTGCTTTAAGGATGCAGCAGTCAGTATTTAGTGCAGATACTACATTGGATGACACGGCATGCATCGATGCTTTAATTAGCAGTGCTAAAGTGGGACTTAGTACACTGTATATATTACATTTAAAGTGGCATACTGTATTTTAAGCCTTTTGTTTTAATTTCGACCCAAATGACTTGTAGCTCACGAAAATCCAGAAATCCAGTATCTCAAATTATTAGAATATTTCATGTGATCAAACAGAAAAGAATGTACAGTGGTGCTTGAAAGTTTGTGAATCCTTTAGAATGTTCTATATTTCTGCATAAATATGACCTAAAACATCATCAGATTTTCACACACGTCCTAAAAGTAGATAAAGAGAACCCAGTTAAACAAATGAGACAAAAATATTATACTTGCTCATTTATTTATTGAGGAAAACAATCCAATATCACATATTAGTGAGTGGCAAAAGTATGTGAGCCTCTAGGATTAGCAGTTAATTTGAAGGTGAAATTAGAGTCAGGTGTTTTAATCAATGGGATGACAATCAGGTGTGAGTGGGCACACTGTTTTATTTAAAGAACAGGGATCTATGCAAAGTCTGCTCTTCAACACGATGTTTGTGGAAGTGTATCATGGCAACAACAAAGGAGATTTCTGAGGACCTCAGAAAGAGAGTTTGTGATGGGTTGCTCACCAGGCTGGAAAAAAAATTTACAAAAAACCATCTCTAAAGAGTTTGACTCCACCAATCCACAGTCAGACAGCTTTGTGTACAAATGGAGGAATTCAAGACCATTGTTTACCCTCCCCCAGGAGTGGTCGACCAAACAAAGATCACTCCAAGAGCAAGGCGTGTAATAGTTTTGGTGAGGTCCACACAAAGGACCCCAGGGTAACTTACTTCGAAGCAAACTGAAAGGCCTCTCTCACATTGGCTAATGTTAATGTTCAATGAGTCCACCCATCAGAAGAACACTGAAAAACAATGGTTTGTGCCATGGCAGAGTTTGCCAAGGAGAAAGCCACTGCTCTCCAAAAAGAACATTGCTGCTCGTCTGCAGTTTGCTAAAGATCACCGTGGCTCGAGCCAGAAAGGTTATTGGAAGAATGTTTTGTGGACGGATGAAAAACCAAAATAGAACTTTTTGGTTTTTAAAAAGAAAAAGCGTTATTTTTTGGAGAAAAGGAAAAGCACTGCATTCCAGGCATTCCAACATAAAAACCTATCCCCCATCTGCGAAACACATGGTGGTGGTAGTATCATGGTTTGGGCCTGTTTTGGCTGCATCTGGGGCAAAAAAAGACGGCTTGCCCATCATTGATGGAAACAAATGAATTCTGAATTATATCAGAGAATTCTAATGCAAAATGTCAGGAACATCTGTCTATGAACTGAATCTCAAGAGAGAAGGTGGGTCCCCATGCAGCAAGAACAACGACCCTAAGCACACAAGCCATTCTACCAAAGAATGGTTACAGAAGAATAAAGTTCATGTTTTTGTGAATGGCCAAGTCAAAGTCCCCCCTGACCTTAATCCAATGGAAAATGTTGTGTGGAAGGACCTGAAGGCGAGCAGATCTAATGATGAGGAAAACCCACCAACATCCTACCCAGAGCTGAAGCTGTTTCTGTTACAGAGGAATGGGCTAAAATTTCCTCCAAGCCGTTGTGTGCAGGGACTGATCAACAGCTTACAGGAAACCGTTTAGCTGCAGTTATTGACGCACAGAAGGGGGTCACACCAGATATGACTGAAAGCAAAGGCTCACATACTTTTTTTGCCACTCACTAAATGTAATATGGATGATTTTTCTATCCATAAATTAATGACCAGTATATTTTTTTTATCTTGTTTGTTTAACTGGGTTCTATTTATCTACTTGTATGACTTATGTGAAAATCTGATGATGTTTTAGGTCATATTTATGCAGAAATATATAAAATTCAAAAGGGTTCACAAACTTTCAAGCACCACTGTACAATACAGAAGAGTCCAACTTCTTACAAGTACTATAATTTGTACACTCAGTATTTGGTTGGAGCTTGTTTAACATGAATTACTGCATCAGTGCAGCATGGCATGGAGGGAGTCAGCCTGTGGCACTGCTGAGGGATGTCATTAAAGCTCAGGTTGCTTTGATAGTGGCATTCAGCTCATTTATATTGCTGGGTCGGGTGTTTCTCATCTTTCTCTTGACAATACCCCAAAGACTGCCTGATGATCACAGTGGTTGGGAAACACTGATCTAAACTACTATGTGATGATGGTAATGTCTGTTCAACAGAAAGTAATGTTCTGTTTCACAGAATGTAATGTTGACATTAGATGAACATTAGAGGACATTAGAGAGTGTATTTCCTGCCGCAGAAAATAGACGCTCAGACAGTGTTGAAGTAGCAGGAATGCATAAATAGGACTTGGCTAGCCTGGCCAATATAGGATACCTGTCTCTGCTAACTCCATCACTGTCATTATCCAGCTAACAAGCAGAAAAACAGCATCAACCATGCGGTGTCCGTTCCCATAGTGTGAGTGCGCCATTAATTTCCCTCACTTCAAAACGGAACAAACTTGGGATATTATGGTGACTTACGCTGTTGTTGAGCTTCCATCATCCTTATCGGTGACTCCAGCATGTTTCCGTTTCGAGGGCTGTATCAGCACCAGGGTGCTCCTGTGCCAGGTCAGATCACTTTTGCAAAGCTTGCATGTTACACGTTGTTTTGTTGTGTGAAGCATACAGTGCTCCGACACTTTTGAGGACTTAAGCCGAACCTTCTTCTCTGCATCGGTCATGTTTCATTTGTAGAATTTATTTAATTCTTAATGCTAACTTATTTTGAGGATTCCGCGTCGGCTCCGCCTCTGTCCGTTCAACTCGCTCATATTTTTTTCCCAGCGTTGACGAAGTGCCGCAAGTAACGTAAGCGGATAGGCAAGGCGGGAGAAACGTAAATCATGCGACACAACGAATCGATAACGAAATTCGTTGCCAACACTTTTAATAATCGATTATTATCGATTTTATCGATTCGTTGTTGCAGCCCTAAAGCAGCAGTTGAAGCAGGGGGAAAAAAACAAAAATACAGGCGTGGTCTGTTTATTAAAGAAAATGTATAAACATGCATAGTGGTGCTTGAAAGTTTGTGAACTCTTTAGAATTTTCTACAGTTCTGTGTATAAATATGACCTAAAACATCATCAGATTTTCACACAAGTGTGCTTAGGGTCGCCTGTCGTGCTGCATGACCCACCTTCTCTTGAGATTCAGTTTCATGGACAGATGTCCTGACATTTTTGCTTTAGAATCATCTGATATCATTCAGAATTCATTGTTCCATCAATGATGGCAAACCATTCCTGGCCCAGATGCAGCAAAACAGGCCCAAAACCATGATACTACCACCACAATGTTTTCACAGATGGGACAAGGTTCTTTATGCTGGAATGCAAGTTGTTTTCCTTTCTCCAAACATAACGCTTTCCTTTTAAACCAAAAAGTTTCCTATTTTGGTCTCATCCATCCACAAAAACATTCTTCCAATAGCCCTTCTGGCTCGTCCCAACATGATCTTTATGTAGCAAATTGCAGACGAGCAGCAATGTTCTTTTTGTAGTTCTGCCATGTACACCATTGTTGTTCAGTGTTCTTCTGATGGTGGACTCATGAACATTAACATTAGCCAATGTGAGAGAGGCCTTCAGTTGCTTAGAAGTTACCCTGGGGTCCTTTGTGACCTCGCCAACTATTACAGGCCTTGCTCTTGGAGTGATCTTTGTTGGTCGACCACTCCTGGGGAGGGTAACAGTGGTCTTGAATTTCCTCCATTTGTACACAATCTGTCTGACTGTGGATTGGTGGAGTCCAAACTCTTTAGAGATGGTTTAGTAACCTTTTCCTGCCTGGTGAGCAACAACAACACTTTTCTGAGGTCCTCAGAAATCTCCTTTGTTCGTGCCATGATACACTTCCTCAAACTTGTTGTGAAGAGCAGACTTTGATAGATCCCTGTTCTGTAAATAAAACAGGGTGCCCCCTCACACCTGATTGACATCCCACTGATTGAAAACGCATGACTGTAATTTCACCTTCAAATTAACTGCTAATCCTAGAGGTTCACATACCTTTGCCACTCACTAATATGTAATATAGGGTCATTTTCCTCAATAAATAAATGAGCAAGTATAATATTCTTGTCTCATTTGTTTAACTGGGTTCTCTGTATCTACTTTTAGGACTTGTGTGAAAATCTGATGATGTTTTAGGTCATATTTATGCAGAAATACAGAAAACTCTAAAGGGTTCACAAACTTTCAAGCACCACTGTATTAACATCCCTTCAGCAGCTCACCTGAATTTCATGGATGAATCTTTACTGGATCGTGCTGAGCAGTGGAACTCTTGTGCACCAGAGCCTTCCAGAATCCTCTGCAGATTGCGCTCAGTGATGCCTCCTCCTTCAGTGATAATTCAAATAGGAATGGTTTGGTCTCACACAAAATTACTGCATTTGTGTTATACGTGAATATTTTCTCTATCAACGAAAAACATGTACAGATTACATGCTGCCTAATTTCTGTTTGTATATATGGCCCTGGTCCAATAAGGTTATTATCCTTATTAATAGGGTATTTGACCATAGCGTATTTAATAAGGTAATTCACCTACTTAAGCCATATGTTACTCTGCCAGACACATAACTGTTGTAGTACAGCAGCTGTAATGACAGACCTAACAGCTAAGCCTCTGGAGCAGAAACTTTTATTAAGAGCATGAAGCATCACGCATGGGTTGCGAGACAGTTTTGGATTAGTTTCAATTTGTGGAGATAAGTTGACACAAGTTGATACAAGCAGACCTGTATCTTTGAAAAGCAGCACATGGGGCGAAACTAGCAGAGAAACAAGTCGAGAACCAGAAACTGGACACTCGCGCCACTCGCTAAGTACTCGCGCCACCACACTGCCCACAATCAATACTGTTCCTACAGTATCCCATATAGCATTGCTCTGTAGTGTATGTAATAGAAATGCACTGATTGCAATTCTCTTGGCCGATTCAGATTTTTAAACATATGGCTGGTAGATTCCATTTTTTTTCTGTCCACTAATTAAAAATGGCAGCATACAGAAACATTTTTGTTGCAATTTCCTGTTAGTGGAAACTTCCTCACTGCTAAAGACAGATGGTGTCTGACTCTGCACTCTCAGCAGAGTTAGTGTTAGCTTTCTCAAACTCCACATATTCACTGAGGTGATTCTGTTTTAAGTGTCTTATTAATTTCGCTGTTCCGGGTGTGTTAGCAGTTCTTCCTCCACGACTTACTACCGTCATGCATACTGCAAACAGCACACACTTACTGTGAAGAACGAGAACCCTGAAGTCATTGCTATAACTGAAATAACACTATCACTGCTCCATCACTAGTACTGCACTATATAGGAAGAGACTATTCAGTGCACCAAGTAGTAGCATTGAAGCACAACTGAACCTAACACTTCCTCATCAGCATGCGTTAGCACCGATCTGTCTCATAAACAAACACACAGCTTAAAGCTAGAACTGTGTTTAAAGCAGATCTGAATAGTGAATTCATGTTCGTGAAAGCAGTGTTGCTGCGTTTTTGGCACTGTCGGCTAAATGTGACCGGAACAGAATCTGTGATTTGAGACACAATATGGTTACGTTTTATGTATTACTGCTAAGTCTGTGCTGAAAACTCAGTTATGTTACTCATATAAAGAATGGAACATGCCTGAGATTGACCAATATTTATTATGAAAAGTTAAATACGTATGCTGTTAAGATTCAGTGTTGATAAACTATAGAATTTAAAGTTTAACTTTTAGGTTTTGAGTCACAACAGGCAAATGGCACCTTTTCGGCAGAATGGCCCTACTACTTACTACTTCAGATGAAATGCAATGAGAACATTTTAACAGAAATGGCTTTCGAACATTTGGTTGAAATTGTGTCCTTCACTGATCAATTATTTGCTTGTTACACTCCTCTGGCTCCAACAGACTCTTAGATCACTGTACTTTATAGACAAATCGGAGCAATCAAATGACACTGTGTTTCACACAGCCATGGGTAGAGAACCCTTGTACTGCAATATACATTGTACTGGTCACAGGCATGTGATTTCCCCCAAAGTTAAAACTGATTCAACACTTAACTCTGAATACGTCACTGAATCCAATCAACTATATAACTTCACAACAAATGAACTGTCATCTTACCTGGCATGATAATTATTCTTCCTTTAGCCTGTTTGGAGAGAAAAAAAAAAAAAAAAAAACACTATTTATGCTAAAATCCTACGATCAAAGTGCAACTTAACATTTTAACATAGCTTACGTTAAACAGATCAGAGAAATTAAACAAAATTTGAGTAGCCCATGTTGAAATTATACAAGTTCAAACTATATGTTCATACCACGAACATCTGGAGCAGAGTGACACGCAAGAGTCAAGTCAGATTTATTTCTATAGTGCTTTTTACAATAGAGCATTGTCTCAAAGCATCAATTTTAGATTATCTTCTAATATCTATGGACAATCCCAAATAGAAAATAGAAGCACGTTCACTAGTGGTCGTAGACATTTAGACCCATTTATATATTAGATTTGGGATTTTCCCCCCTTAAAATATAGCCTACATTATTTCACAACTTTAATCATTAACAAGCACTTCATTTATTTAATATGATTCTAGCTGGTGTTTACATCCAAAGGACTGTGGCTTTTTTTTTTTATCTTGCTCTTTGACGTCTTGATTCTTGACCTTGTTTATATACTTTTTCCATTGTTTTATCCTAGCCTTGGGTCTCACCTGTACGTTTTGGGGTGTGATCTCACTCACACACATTTCATAACATATACACCTGGTTCTGAATAATCTGTTTGGACTAAGCCTGAGAGTTGACATGTTTGAACTCCAGGTGAATTTGTTCCAAGCTATAAAAACCATGTAATCCCGTCCAGTTTGGGTCCCCTGATTTCCTGTCATCTTTCTCCAGATGAGAAGAGCTGCATTTCATCCCACCTATCAGTAGTCCACCACAGTGTAAAGAAAAACCTTGCCTATCACATGAAGCTGCTGTTCAGACTAAAGTGAGCTCTCAAACTGGCTTCACCTGTAAGGCTTTTATATATACTTTTATATATAAACGCCATCGTTTCAGGTACTAGGAACTGAACAGAGAACTTAGCCTGTTGAGTACGTCTTAGGTGTAATGAAGCAGAAGACCTGTTCTACGAGGCGTTTAATTATGGGTAATCCCTCTAACGCCGAACTGTCACAGCCGCTGGTCAAAATCCTCTCAAACCCCAGGGAGACCAGAGTTTCCAAGGCAACCACCGGATCGTGGACCATATCGAATGCTGAAATGCACAGAAACACCTCCTGTCAACAATTATTAAAACTGTCAGACAGCAGTTTAAATAAAGGATTTAAGGAGTTTGCTATTGGAGAATTAAAAACTACCTCTGTGAAATGTAACTGGAAGAGGGCGGCAAGCAGCTATAAAGAAGAAAAGGCATTGGTTCATTTGCTTGAAACATAAATAACTGTTAGTAAATCAGGATTATGGGACAGGCAAGCAATAAATATAGTGGTGCTTGAAAGTTTGTGAATCATTAAGAATTTTCTACATTTCTGCATAAATGACCTAAAACAACATCAGATTTTCACACAAGCGACCAGTTAACTTAATGCATGTCTTTGGAATGTGAATTACACGACCATGTCACCCCAAATGTCGATAAAGAGAACCCAATTAGACAAAAATTAGACAAAATTATTATACTTGGCCGTTTAGTTATTGAGGACAATGATCCAATATTGCATATCTGTGAGTGGCAAAACTATGTGAACATCTAGAACTAGCAGTTCATTTCAAAGCAAAATTAGAATCAGGTGTTTCAATCAATGGGAGTTGAGTGAAAGGGAGTACTCACACTGTTGAATTTAAAGAACAGCGTTCTGTCAAAGTCTGATCTTCACAACACATTTGTGGATGTGCATCATGTCAAGTGCAAAAGAGATTTATAAAGACTTCAGAATAAGAGGTTACAAAGCCATCTCTAAACAGTTTGGATTCCACCAATCTAGTCAGGCTGATTGTGCAGAAATTTAAGACCATTGTTACGGACAATGGGTGTAGAAACATCCAAGTGGTTTTAATGTTATTTCTGTCTACACAGTTAACCTTGTACAGTGCAATATATGAGATCCTCTGAGAAAGGGGTCATTTCTGACACATCCACAACAGAAGGTTCGTGGTGGTGTGACAAACTGGACAGAGGATTTCCTCACAGCATTTTAGATTATTGATCCCTATTACTGAAGCTACAGTATTTTTATTATGTTTTTGAGGACTCTCTCATTATAGCATATACATAAAGTGGTGTTTGAAAGTTTGTGAACTCTTTAGAATTTTCTATATTTCTGCATAAATATGACCTAAAACATCATCAGATTTTCACACAAGTCCTAAAAGTAGATAAAGAGAACCCAGTTAAACAAATGAGACAAAAATATTATACTTGGTCATTTATTTATTGAGGAAAACTATGAGAACTATGAGTGGCAAAACTATGTGAACCTCTAGGATTTGCAGTTAATTTGAAGGTGAAATTGTAGTCAGGTGTTTTCAATCAGTGGGATGACAATCAGGTGTGAGTGGGCACCCTGTTTTATTTAAAGAACAGGGATCTATCAAAGTCTGCTCTTCACAGCATGTTTGTGGAAGTGTATCATGGCACGAACAAAGGAGATTTCTGAGGACCTCAGAAAAAGAGTTGTTGATGCTCATCAGGCTGGAAAAGGTTACAAAACCATCTCTAAAGAGTTTGGACTCCACCAATCCACAGTCAGACAGATTGCGTACAAATGGAGGAAATTGAAGACCATTGTTACCCTCCCCAGGAGTGGTCGACCAGCAAAGATCACTCCAAGAGCAAGGTGTGTAATAGTTGGTGAGGTCACAAAGGACCCCTGGGTAACTTCTAAGCAACTGCTCTCTCACATTGGCTAATGTTAATGTTCATGAGTCCACCATCAGAAGAACACTGAACAAGGCAATGGTGTGCATGGCAGAGTTGCAAGGAGAACACCACTGCTCCTCCAAAAAGAACATTTGCTGCTCATCTGCAGTTTTGCTAAAAGATCACGTGGACGAGCCAGAAGGCTATTGGAAGAATGTTTTGTGGATAGAGAGATACCTAAATACAACTTTTTGGTTAAAAGAAAAGCGTTTTTATGTTTGGAGAAAGGAAAACCCTGCATTCCAGCATAAAAAAGCCTTATCCCATCTGTGAAAACATGGTGGTGGTAGTATCATGGTTTGGGGGGCCTGTTTTGCTGCATCTGGGCAGAACGGCTTGCAATCATTGATGGAACAATGAATTCTAAATGACATCTGATGATTTCTAAATTAAAAATGTCAGGACATCTGTCCATGAACTGGGACTGTGGTGGCCTAGCTGTTAGGTACTGGACTGGTCCAGGGTTCAAATCCCACCTCTGCCAAGCTTTACCCACTGTTGGGTCCTTGAGCAATGGCTTTAATTGTAAAAAACTGTATCAATTGTAAGTCGCTCTGGATTGGGGGGCATCTGCTAAATTGGGCTGTAAAAAGTAAATGTAAAATGGACTGAATCTCAAGAGAAGGTGGTCATGCAGCCTAAGCACCACAAGCCGTTCCACCAAAAAGAATGGTCCGTTCCAAGTTTTTTTTTAAGGAGAATAAAGGTAAATGTTTTGGAATGGCCAAGTCAAAGGTCCTGACCCTTAATCCAATGGAAATGTTGTGGAAGGACCTGAAGTGAGCAGCTAATGTGAGGAAACCCACCAACATCCCAGAGCTGAAGCTGTTCTGTATGGAGGAATGGGCTAAAATTCCTCCAAGCCGGTGTGCAGGACTGATCAACAGCTACAGGAAACGTTTAGCTGCAGTTATTGCTGCACAGGGGGGTCACACCAGATACTGAAAGCAAGGGTTCACATACTTTTGCCACTCACTAATATGTAATACTGGTTCATTTCCCTCCATAAATAAATGACCAAGTATAATATTTTTGTCTCATTTGTTTAACTGGGTTCTCTTTATCTACTTTTAGGACTTGTGTGAAAATCTGATGCTGTTTTAGGCCATATTTATGCAGAAATATAGAAAGTTCTAAAGAGTTCACAAACTTTCAAGCACCATTGTATTTATTTACACTATTGTCTCATATGCTATCGTTTTAAATTCTCCATTTTATTTTAATTATTTCATTTCTTTGAAAAATTTTCTCTCTTAATTTTTATTTGGCTGATGTTTATGGAAACAATTACTATAACCTAATTACTCAGTCAGCTGACTTTAATTCTTACATATATCATCTAGGCCGCCCAAGAAGGATGGGTCGCTTTTTGATTCTTGGTCCTCCCAAGGTTTCTTCCATATATCGTTTAGGGAGTTTTTCCTTGCCACTGTCGCCCCAGAATAGCTCAATTAAAGGCCTAGATAACAGAACATTGTAAAGCTGCTTCAAGACAATGCTCCATTATTAAAAAGGAGCTTTAGAAATAAATCTGACTTCAACAACAAATGCATGCTGGATCCTTCAGCTGTGTCTTCTCTGTAACTCAATAACTTTGTTATTAGTTTTCAGCCTAGGTGAAATCTGTGAATTTGCAGTTTGAGTACCTATCAACTGCTGAAATCAGACTTGACATAAAATCCTACACAGATATGAGGAGAACACGCAAACTCAACACCGGTTGACTCTGGGCTGGGAATCAAGCTGGGGATCTCTTGAGCTGTAAGCGTGCCACCCTCACATAATAATAAATAACACGTTTCATTCGGTAACAGGTTAGGTTCAGACAGTAGGATTTACCCAGCAGCTCCATGCAGAGCTCAGCATCGACACGTCCGTCCTCAGTCAGCGCCCCCAGCACCAGGCCGTCAGCTCTGTGCCTCTTCATCAGCTCTATATCCCTCCTCATCACCTCCACCTCTCGCTCGCTGTAGAGGAAGTCACCCCCGCGAGGTCGGATCATCACGTACACTGGGATCTGTACATTCTCTTTGACAATCTGCAGCAGACCTGAAAATCCAACGTTTATCTATCAGAAGAGTATTAAAGCTCTTGTGGTGCATGTACTCCAAACAGAAATGAAGGTTCTGACCTACTAATCAAAGTTTAAATCCCAGCTTTTTTAAATCCACGCTGTCACTGCTGGCCCCCAACTGTGAGTGGTACTTATGGCCGTCTGCCACATGCTGCAAATGTTATTTTTAAAAGAAAAACAATGCAACACCCCATTTGGCCTGATGGTGGTGCTATAGAATCACGGTTTATTTTCCATACTGTATCTTCAGAACTCTATAAACAAAGTCATTTTTCTTGGCAAGCGTTTTAGTATACAGAAAGACTGCAATAATTCATTTATTCATTTCAATAACCGGTGAATCCGACAGCACAGAGCACAAGGTGTGAACCAACTAAAGACATACCCACACACAACCAACAACAACACACACACACACACGCGCGCGCACGCACACACACACGTGATCACATGGGTTTTTTACATGGCGAAAGTCAATATTTAGAGAGCTGGGTGACGGATGGCCGAAATATAATTCCAATATTTTTTGCTAAACTAATAATAATACATGAAACACAAAATTGCTGAACTTAACCGAACATGCACTCTTTTTATAAATAAAATATAAATCAGAAGTTTTATTGCACTTAACAACAACATTTATTACCAGATAACAGCACATTTTTGTTTCAAAAATCAGTAAATACTTACAAAAATTTTAGAGTACTGCACACGGTATCAGCAATTTTTTGTTTTTAATCTCAGTCCCAGTTAAGAGCATCCAGTTGCTATCCTCTAATAAACGGCCCCTCCCTCATGAATGTTCTCGCAGCATCTCTTTGTTTTTAGTCACTCACTAGTCCCAGTTGATGAGCTGTAAGTTATAATGCAGAGAAACAAAGTTCCTCTGCATTTGCTCCACTATTTCTGAATATCGGCCTCGTGAGCGCAGGTGATGCTGATTATCTCAAAGTGTCATTAATTGGCCTGATTAATTGGCCGGCCACACACTCACAACTACTACAAGTGTCACTCTGGGAATACACCAGAGTACAGGCCTTTTCACACCGA
Source organism: Ancistrus triradiatus (assembly GCA_025084515.1). NCBI lineage: Eukaryota > Metazoa > Chordata > Actinopteri > Siluriformes > Loricariidae > Ancistrus > Ancistrus triradiatus. The sequence continues at coordinate 371,209 of JAJAGP010000076.1, read as the reverse complement.
GTCCGATTTTTATGGACCAAAAAAAAACTTACGTCAAGTTTGGAAAAGTACACACGTGTATCAATGCTGTCCTTCACACCGAGTCCGGAAATGACGGACTGCGGCGCCGCGTAAAATGTTTAAATCGGAGTCTGTTCTAAATTCTGCATTGTTGGGATGCGTTAAAATCAGGTTGACCAATCAGAGCTCGGTCGTCAGGCAGAAAAGCTTATCCTGCCAGTAGCAGAGCACAACAGCTTACAGGACAAGCAACATGCTGACTATAAAAACATGGATATTAAAGAAAACTAGAGAGGTGCATTTCCTGAAGAAAATGCGAGTGTGATTGCCACTCTGCAATGGCCGTCCCTTAGTGTACCTCATGGGCCCAAAGGGTCATTGGCCCGCCAGGGGCCCCAGTGACCAGTCGGGGTCCACAGGAGCCCTATGGGCATCATATGTCACCCCAGAATGCACTCGGGACCAAGCCTGCTGAATTTCGTGGCCATAGGTCGAAAACTGACTGAGTTATGGTCATTGGCCCGCCAGGGTCTCCAGTGCCCAGTTGGGGTCGAGAGGGGCCCCATGGGCATCACATATCACATCAGATTGCACCCAGGACTAAGCCAGCTGAATTTCATGGCCGTAGGTCGAAAACTGACCAAGTTACGGTCATTGACCCACCAGAGGCCCCAGTGCCCAGCCGGGGTCCAGACTGATTTATGATTCGTTAACTTTGGGCCCATTCATTTCCTATGGGAAAATTGTGGACTTTACAGGGGCCCCTGTGGGGCTCCCCAAAGTTCGACCGGAAAGCCCTATACAAGCACACCATGGCGCTGGAACGGGGTCGATATCTCAAAAATTGCGGCAGTTGATACGCGTCGAAAATTTCGGAATGTTCAGAATCGGATAACAATAGGCGATCACACTAATATCTGGTGGAATATAACTGAAAGAAGGAGAATGATGGTGATAAAGCTCACAGTGACTCGAAGGAACTGTTTCCTGGTTTATTTAAGTTCATTAAGCTCTGACTATGTGAAAAAGACATGGCGAAAACTCATTGACACATTATAAGAAGGGAAATTAAAGAAAAAAAATCTCACAGACACTGGGATAACATACAAACCCCACACAAGCTGGGGAACTGAATCAGACCCTCTCATGCTGCAAACCGACAGCACTAACCCTACACCTCCACAGCATCCGAGAACAATAACTGCTATTCACACTACCGGCAGGTATTCGAGTACTTACCAACGCTGGGTGTGATGCCACCTTCCAGTAAGCTGGAGCACAGCTCAATGCGGCCAGCACCTGCAATAGAATTTAGAGTCATGCTAAAACCACAACTTCTAACATCACTTTAAGACAGGACACCTAAAAAGCCTGGAAAAATAGAAGAAGCGATTAACTGTAGGTTATAACACACATTGCAATTGTACCTCCCCTTTCTGCGTTTATCGCGGACTCAACTGAATCCACACATACCTCCATCAGGAAGCCTTCTGCCATCCTGGGGAACCATGACAGAAAACAGAGGAAATATCAAAACATTTGTTGGAGATAAAACACACTTTTTAAATTAAAAAGATGATGTGAAGTGAAAAATGTTGCAATTATGTTTGCTTCCCGTTCAGTTTGTTAACTGAATAAATACTCACTACGGGTTTAGGCATTTTAAACAACTGGGTCTAACTGGCCAGCTTCACGATTTTGGAATTGGCGTAGCTTTGTGACTTTCAAAAACAGCACCGTCTTAAAGAGTACAATCTGGGATTACAAACGTTAACACACACACTTATGGAAAGGCTTTGGTACCTTGGGTCAAATTACAATACTGTGCAAAAGTCTTAGGCCACCATTAGATTTTATGGTTTAGCGAGGGTATAATGACCATATAAGCACATTGTTGAAGACTGGAGCCAAAAATATCCAATATTCCACTGATCTTCATTCCATTCTTTGTGAGCTTCAGCACAGCTTCGACTTTTCACCCTGTCCCACTTCTGAAATAGTGGTTTCTTGGCTGCTACCCTTCCAGAAAGACCATTCCTAAACAAGCTTCTTCGGACTGTAAAAGGATCAACTTGGCATCCTGATGAAGTTGCCAGATGCTGCTATTGCTCAAGTGTAAGGGGAGGTCAACAGTAAATATTTGCCACTCTAGCCTATAAACGCTATTAGTCAGATTTTTACCATTTTCTTTGAATGCTGCAAATTAAAAGGTACTTCCTAAATATTTCCTGTTCTTTCTGGTTGTATTCTAATAAAAATACTGAGAAATAGGTATCCAGTGGAACCTTGGAATTCGAACACCTCTTCACTCGAACAGTTTGGACATCAAACTTTCCGAATTTTTTTTAGCCCCCAAAATTCAAACAAAAAAAAAATCTGACTTTGAACATGTGTAACCTGAATAAAACACTCAATGGTGATCTTCCAAATGCGATGCATGTAAACCAGTCCAGCCTGTGGTGATAATGCGCCAATATGGAATGCCAATCGCCATAAAACCCAAACGATAAAGAAGAACTAGGGCGTGATCATAGGAATATTATGTCCATTATATTATTTTATTATTATATTAAGTATATGTATATTATTTCAGTCTATGGATGTGCTCTCCCAGTGATGACACGTACCGAAACTGTGTTCACCTCAATGGCAGTTTCTTTGTTTTATTCATGCTTGTAATCATTAATTAATTACAAATATATGTGTAAAAGCCAATCATTTTGGGGTTGGGAAGAGATTAATCCCATTAGTCCTAGTTCGAACAGCATTCTGGAAGCAATGAAGTTCGAATTCCGAGGTTCCACTGTATATGGTCATTACACCATTGTTAAACAATATTACATCCAATCTAATGGTGGCCTAAAACTTTTGCACAGTACTGTACATGTTGCTGATTTCCCTACACTTCCTATCTGCTTTTTCCGGTGAGGGTCATAGTTAATTCCTTCAAAAAAAAAACCCACTATACCCTACCAAAACATTTACCTTTGGTCACATTACTCCCTGAAGCTTACATAAATCTAACCTTTCCAGTCACATACATTATAAACTTCAACATCAAAATGAAAACAGCAGCCAAAACAACTCTGCCCAATTATTAAATTATAATTAGTAAGCCTGCCTGATGGCCTATTATAAACCTCCTCAGGTACAAACAATCACTTTCCAGTCACGAGTATTAATTAGGAAAACTACCAAGTGGCCAGTAGCAACTCTAAGGGACTTACAAACCTTTATACAATGGATGCTGCCAATTGCGGTCCACTGTTTCTCACCACAAAACCCTGGCTGCACTTGAACAATTCGCCAAAGAGGAATGAGCAAATGTACTCAATCTAGGTGCAGACCGAGAGCTGTAATTAAAACAAAAGGTGGCTCTATGAAGTATGAGAAAGCCTTTCCAGTCAATGTCGATGTCGACACCACTTAATGTCGATGTGCATACTTCACATTCTATTCAAACTTTGACTCCATGACTTTAGTTTCATTCTTAGATTTATCATCTACGCCGCCCAAGGAGGTTGGGTCCCTTTTTGAGTCTTGGTCCTCCCAAGGTTTCTTCCTAGAACTAGGGAGTTTTTCCTTGCCACTGTCGCCCTAGGCTTGCTCAATTTGAGATTGGACGTAGTTATTAGGAGATAATCTAAACCTGTAAATTTGCTTTGAGACAATGCTCCATTGTAAAAAGCGCTATATAAATAAATCTGACTTGACTATGAAGTACTAAATCAGGGGACTGATCATTGTCTGACCCTTTTATTCTATTTATTTTAATGAATTTTTAAAAAGCATTGCATTAATTCTCATTACTTTAATGTTGTAAGGCAAAATATGTTAATAAAGCTGGAAAAAGATTTTATTTTAATGGGTTATTCAGACTAAGAGGAAACAGTGACTACAGGTATTCATCACATAATGTCCTTACTCATACATGTCTGCGGTCCGATAAGCATACTGCTGCTTATAAGGTCATTGTTATAACTTCATTATTAAGGCAATTCACCTACATAACTCTTATAATAGCTTGACAGATGCATTAGCTGTTGTAGTACAGCAGCTTCTGGTTTTATTAAACACAATGTTTGATTAAATGTGTAGAGCAAGTGCGTACAGACTGAACGTTGAGCAATGGTAATGATGAGCAGGTGATATCCCTCAGGAGAATTACTGCAGCGTGAGGACCATGCAAAATTTGCGGGACAGAAACAAGCAGAGTAGAAAATACTACGTCTTTGCAACGCAGCACGCCAGAGAAACAAGGGAAGAAATTGTTTGTTATGCAGGGCATTTCCAGTTACCCGCTCTCTCCTGAAAGACCAGGTCATGTCAAAAATACACCAGGAATTATGTTGCACTGTCATGTAAAAGTTTCTCATTCCATAAATGTGTTTGGTAAGGAGGAGCTGAGCGAAGCAAGGCGCTGCACACAGCACTACAGTGAACTATGATTTTACCAATATTAAAAAGAATGGTCAATGTTGATATTAAATACATTAATGTATGGGAAAGAGTGCAGAATCTTGGCTATTTCGTCAGTACTGGTACACTACAGTATCCCATGTATCATTAAGTACGGTAGGCTGTAAATTATGAAGTTCGGACAACGTCCAATTCTCACAACGCACAATTTCACTGAACATATCGTGGACGTTAGGCGACGCATACCTGTACTATAAAGAGGGACAAAGATTTTCTATAGACACTGGAACGAATACATTAACACAACCTCTGCAAACCCAGCATATATACAGTGGGGAAAAAAAGTATTTAGTCAGCCCCTGATTGTGCAAGTTCTCCTACTTAGAAAGATGAGAGAGGTCTGTAATTTTCGTCATAGCTACACTTCAACTATGAGAGACAAAATAAGAAAAAAATCCAGGAAATCACATTGTAGGATTTTTTTAAAAACAATTTAATTGTAAATTATGGTGGAAAATAAGTATTTGGTCAATAAATTTGGTGGGTTCAACTCAATACTTCGTAACAATAACCTTGTTTGGCAATGACAGAGGTCAAACGTTTCCTGTTGGTAAGTCTTCACCAGGTTGGCACACACTGTAGCTGGTATTTTGGTTGGGCCCATTCCTCCATGCAGAGAGCCTCTAGAGCAGTGAGTGTTTTGGGGAAACCACGGACTTTCAACTCCCTCCACACATTTTCTATGGGGCTGAAGGTCTGGAGACTGGCTAGGCCACTCCAGGACCTTGAAATGCTTTTTTTTAGGGAGCGAACTTCTTCGTTGCCCTACGCCGTTCCATCGTTCTGATCATCTATATGGAACCGAAGCGGGGTTGTTTTGGCTGTGTTTGGGATCATTGTCAGTGCTGGAAAGACCCAGCCATGTTCCATCTTCAATGCTCCTCTACTGATGGAAGGAGGTTTTTTGGCTTAAAATCTCATGATACATGGCCCCATTCATTCTTTCCCCTTAACACGGATCAGTCGTCCTGTCCCCTCTGCAGAAAAACAGCCAGCCCGCAAAGCATGATGTTTTCCACCCCCATGCTTCACAGTAGGTATGGTGTTCTTGGGATGCTGGCAACTCGCAGCATTCTTCTTCCTGCAGTTGAGTTTTTTAGCAAAAAGTTCTATTTTGGTTTCAATCTGACCACATGATATTCTCCCAATCCTCTTCTGGATCATCCATAATGCTCTCTGGCAAACTTCAGACGGCCGCAATGGGACATGTACTGGCTTAAGCAGGGGGACACGCCATGGCACTGCAGGATCTGAGTCCCTCTCGGCGTTAGTGTGTTACTGATGGCAAGCCTTTGTTACTTTGGTCCCAGCTCTCTGGTACTTTCTTTGGTACCAGCTCTCTGGCAGGTCATTCATCAGATCCCTCCATGTAGTTTGGGGATTTTTTGCTCGATGCCTCTCATGATCATTTTGACCCCACAGGATGAGAAACTTGCGTGGAGCCCTAGATCAAGGGAGATTATCAATGGTTCTTGTATGTCTTCCATTTTTTTTCTTACAGTTTTTGCTCCCACAGTTGATTTATTCGCACCAACCTGCTTGCCTATTGTAGATTCACTATTCCCAGCCTGGTGCAGGTCTAACAATTTTCTTCCTGCTGTCCTTCGACAGCTCTTGGGTCTTGGCCATGGTTGAGTTTTAAAGTCTGACTGTTTGAGGCTGTGGGGACAGGTGTCTTTTTATACAGATAACGAGGGTCAAAACATTGGTGCCATTAATACAGGTAACCAGTGGAGGACAGAAGAGCTTCTTAAAGAAGAAGTTAACAGGTCTGTGAGAGAGCCAGAAATCTTGCTTCTTTGTGGGTGACCAAATACTTATTTTCCACCATGAACTTACAGTTAAATTCTTTAAAAATCCTACAATGTGTGATGATGTGATTTCCTGAATTTTTTTTCCTCATTTTGTTTCTCATAGTTGAAGTGTAGCTATGATGAAAATTACAGACCTCTCTCATCTTTCTAAGTAGGAGAACTTGCACAATCAGTGGCTGGCTAAATACTTTTTTGCCCCACTGTAAATAACAAATTACTACATATTAAATTCTGCAAACACAAGTGGATCGTCTGTAATGTTGAGCAAAGGTGTGTCAAATGTAATTAGTCGTGAATGTTTAGGTAGGTGTACTCATTCCAAAAAAAAACAACAACAACAATGTCATCTGACCTGAGGTGCTCAAACTTTTGCATCCAGCACCACACCACCCGCGTCTATAAATACCACAGCGCTCTGCAATATAACCCCTGCTGACACTTCTCGTACATTTATCTCCAGCACCGATGTATCGGTTCTACTGCACATTTCAATAAAGCATGATCTTTTATTAAATGAGTGTACATCATATGTATTTTCTCGTTTGCACGTGCTAGCAAAGATACAGTCGTTTTGCAGTGTTAAACTGCACGTCTGCACCGTGCTTTAAACATTAATGAAAGATGGTAAATCGCTTTATAACTATCCAAACATTACCGACCACTAAAACAGCTTCAATATCACTTTCTTTTTTCGGTTACCTTGTAAACGCTTTGATGTCACAGCACAATCCAACACGGTTTTATAACCGTCCGCTTCCCATTTCTGAAATCTTTCGGCTGTATCTCATATCTCTTTGTAACCTTCATATGTTCACTACTTGTGGTATGCAATAATGGCGTCTAGGACCTAGGTAGTTGCACTTTGTAAAATTATCAAGGCATTTAGGATGCAGCCCACCGTAGTGGCAAGATTTGAGGAAGTTTACGTTGCCGTTCCTACAAGAGTAAATACATTTAATAATAATAATAATAATAATAATAATACTAAATGAATTAAACAACAGTAAAATAGTTTAATCATTATCATCAACATAATAATAATAATAATAATAATAATAATAATAATAATAATAATAATAATTGTTATTAGTAGTAGTAGTAATAAAATTATTATTATCATAAATGTATAATATAAATGAATAAAATATTATCAAATTAATACATTTAGGCTTTTTATAAAACACATGTGGGCTACATTTAAAATCTAAATATATAAATTAGCCAACTGCTGGAAACTGCACTTCCATAGGGCCTTGGTTCTTTATGCAAACGTCATGTGGTTTACTGGTGTACAGTTTGTTGAGTCTGGCCAATGAATTCGGGATTAGGCTTCAGAAGCTCCCCCACAACCCTGACCAGAATAAGTTGGAAGATGCTGAGGTACTACTACTCAGGTTGCTAATACACTAACCCACCACCACAGACCCTGGGTTTGAGTCCTGACATTCTCTTTTGTCAGAGTCCAGAATCATATGCAGACATGATTGGCCATGTCTCAGAGAGAGGTGGTCGGACAGGGGATCATCCTTTAACAGCGGCCCTTTACCAACGGTTTGATGGACTTGCTTCCTGTCCGGGCAGCTTACGTAGGAACTCGAGCCCCTGTGACCCTGGCCAGAAAAATACATTTATATACACAGTAAAGCACATAAACACACGCAGTTCAAATTATTGCACTTTTGGGTTACTGTATATCAAAATGATCAAAAACTATTGCACGTAAGAACTGTACAATTATTTTGAGTAAATTATCAAAGTTACTGCACGTAAGAACAGAAGGAACATTGCGTCACCCCTTGAGGGAGGAATTATAGAGTGTGATGGCCACAGGTAGGAAAGACCTTCTGTGGAGTTCTGTGGTGCATTTTCATGGGATGACATGCTCCTGTGTCTCATCACCTCATTGTAAAGTTTGTGGTTGCCATTGTCCATAATGGCCTGCAGCTTAGACAGCATCCTCCTCTCTGATACTGCCATCAGCGAGTCCAGTTCCACACCCATAACGTCCTCAGCTTTGCTGATCAATTGCTGAGTCTGTTGGCGTCTGCCACCCTCAGCCTTCTGCCCGAGCATGGAACAGCGTAGAGAATAGCACTCGCCACCACCGACTCAAAAGATCCTGAGCATAGTCCGACAGATGTTGAAGGACCTCAGGAGTCTCAGAAAATAGAGATGACTTTGGAATTCCTATAGAGGACATCAGTGTTCTTAGCCCAGTCCAACTTACTGTCAGTGTGCACACCCAGGTATTTATAGTCCTCCACAGTGTCCACACTGACCCCCTTGATGGACACAGGGGTCACTGGTGCCTTGTCCCTCCTCCTTCACTGTCATCCTGTACTCATCCTCATCATCCTTGCTGATACATCCAACTATTGCAGAGTCATCAGAAAACGTCTGAAGATGGCAAGTCTCTGTGCAGTAGTTGGAGTCCGTGGTGTAGAGGGTGAAAAGGGTGAAAATCCAATATTGCTGACCACTCTGTCCGAAACATAGTTCTGCAGGAGTACATACTGTGGTCTGTCAGTCAGGTACTCAACCGTAGTGGTGTAGAATTGCATCACCCTCATCTTGTCACCCAGACAAACAGGCGTTATGGTGGAGAAGTCAAGGAACATGATCCTCACAGTGTTGGCATTATCCAGGTGAGTGTAGACTCGGCTGAGCAGGTAAATGATGGCATTCTCAACTCCCAGGCGAGGCTGATAGGCAAACACGAGGGGGTCCATAAGTGGCTGGACCATGTGCCGGACCTGTTCCAGGATGAGCCTCTCCATGGTCTTCATGACGTGGGATGTCAATGCCACTGGCCTGTAGTCCTTGAAGTCACTAGGCCGCGGTGTCTTCGGAACAAGAAGAATGCAGGACATCTTCCACATACTGCAGAACTTCACAAAGCTGAGTGGCACAGACTTTAAGTACCCTGGGGGAAAACCCATCAGGGTCTGCAGCCTTGTTTATGTGCAGTCTCTTCAGTTGTCTTCTCACCTGGTCAGCAGTGAGACTCACTGTAGAGGTGACGGAAGGGGAAGGGGAAGGGATGGAAGTGCGAGGTGGACTGTCACAGGAGGAAGGCAGGCAATCAGGAGTATAAGAGTATATGAGTGTAGGAGGATTATGTATTATGATTATCAAATTTGAAATTATTACATTTTTAATGTAACATCTTTAAATTATTATTTTTTTTATTAAAATAAAAGTACACTACCTTATCATAAAACTAGGAGTTGTCTCCAATACTACTACTACTATTAATAATAATAATATAGTATTTATTGCTGTGAATGTCATATATATATATATATATATATGACAATGGGGAGGCACAGTGATGCAGTGGTTAGCACAGTCTCCTCACCAGATCCCTGGTTCGATCCTGACCCTGGGCTCCGCCTCTATGAAGTTTGCATGTTCTTCCCAGGTTCGTGTGGGTTTTCTCCCACAATCCAAAGACATGCATGTTAGGTTAATTGGTGTTTGTAAAGTGTGTGCGGATGAGTGTGAGTATAAGTGCACTATGATGGATTGGCGCCCTGTCTAGGATTGTTCCTGGCTTGTGCCCCGTGTCACCGGCTTTCCTGCAACCCTGTCTAGGATAAGCAGATACGAAAGTGAATGAATGAATGATTGAAGATGACGATGATAATAATTATTATTACTATTATTGTTATTAATATTGCTGTATTTCATATGTAGTATTGTACGTAAAGATGTTATGTTATTATTATAGACGAATCCTTGTTTTACGATTAGCACATTTTAAGTAATTACATCTTTAAATTTCTATATTTTATTAAATATAAAACGAGGGGCTGTCTCCAATAACAATAATTGTTATTACTGTTATTTATTATTACATAATTTATTTAATGAAAGCAGTTAATAGCTACCTTATTTAAAACCATTCTGTTGATTATTTAATTTTATTGAATTTCTTGCCTTTTATTACGATAAATAAGCTATTTAAATCGAAATAAACGTTACCCGCGTTTTATATCGGTAAACGTTATAATGTGCAGCTTTAGACAAGTATGGGTCTGTCAGAACGTTTACAACACGGTTTACACTTGAGGTTTTAAGCGCATAATCTGCCTTCGATTACAAAATAAAAGTTCGTTGCTAACCGTTTACGTCGGCGTCACGTCAGAGGTCAGAGCGCGCAGAGACATGGCGCTGTGCTGAGAAAGTCCTCAATGAGAATTACATGAGCTCCTATTTGTGTGTAAAGACGACGCCATGCTGCTTCTCTCGCTCAGACATGCAGTCCGCTGCGGTTACAGAGCTACAGGGAAAGGACTTCAACAGAACCACGTAAGAATGTGTTTTTTTGGAGCGTTCTGTAGTGAAGGCATCACGTGCAGATGTTTCATTCGGGTGCTCCAGATGTGAGCTCCTGTCTCAGTACCTGTACCAGTGCGTTGCTGTAGCATGAGCGTCAGTTCTGTAATCTGATTTGCATATGTGTACATCTGTATGGTGTTTATTATGATAGTGGTGGAGCACAGCCCAGTGACCCGAGTTCGATCCCCAGCTCAGGAAACTTTGTGGATTTACCTGTGCGACCCACTGCAAGGCTGTGTTCTGGACTGATCATGAACTTCTCATATTAGTATCAATATAAGGATGCTACTAAGTTACTAATGAGTTAACAACCTGGTTGTTTAACACTTAAAAACGTTTCGGTATTGGTAGTGCGGACTGAAAATCATGTACTGAAAAAATGGCCCTGGTGTGTTCCTGAATAATTTACCATTTAACACCATTGTTGTTGAGGGGTACAGTTTGTTAAACAAAATGACGACTAGATCTGCATTTCCTAAAGGAACTACAACAGTGCTTGAAATGTGGCAACTAGAAGGAATGCGTGTCTGAGTCCCAATACTTTTGGTCATGTGTACGTGTGAGGTGGAGGGCGAATATGGGCAGCTGTTCTGAGTCTGAAAATTTGTGGGTTAAAATTAGAATTTTGTCAGTTATATTTTAAACCTTAACATTCCATGGTCAGCTGATATTTGAACTTTAATATTCGGTCAGTGCATTTCAATAGGAAATTTTTCATTTTTAAATTTGAATCCATTAAAAATGATCCATAAGATTGGTTCCAAATGTCTGTATGTTAAGCGCTTTGGGCTATATTAATCATACAAATGTGTGGAAGAAGAAGAAAAAGGGATAACGATATGCTTTTCAAGCACTGTATCATCATAATACTTTTCTCTTTGTTACTCAGGCCACACCACTGAGGCAATGGCTGATCCAGAGAGGCCAGAACACCGCAGCTGCCCAGACTGGATCGTCCCAGAGCTCCTCCGCTGCGCTAACATTCCCCAACGCGGCGTCAAATCGGATAGTAGGGCGCTGGCTGGTGGGCTGCAGTGGCCTCGTATTGGGGGCTGTAGTTCTGGGAGGAGTAACCAGGTCAGCGTGGGAAACTGCTAATAGTCAAATGTCCAGGACCTTAACCCCTGAGCCGCCACTGCGTTTGAGCAAAGTCATTACTTCTCATCTGCATAAGAGATGGGTGATATGGTTTAACTTGTGCTCTGACATTAAATCGGTGTGTTTTCCAGACTGACAGAGTCAGGTTTGTCCATGGTGGACTGGCACTTGGTGAAAGAGATGAAGCCGCCTCGGACGCAGGCGGAATGGGAGGCAGAGTTCTCCAAGTACCAGCAGTTTCCCGAGTTCAAAATGTAAGTTTGAGAGTCTCATTTAGACACTTCATGCTTTCCTTATACAGTGGTACTTTGGTTCTCGACCCCCTCGGACCAAATTTGGTTCTTGGTGCATTTTGACTAAAATATGTGTCTCGGTTCTCGTCCTTTGCTCGGTACTTGGCGCACTTGCTTAAACTTATGTGACTGTCAAAGACTCGAGACTTTCAGCCAAAATTCAATTCATGAGTCACGATTCAGTACACAGTGATTCAGTCTCACAGTAGCTCTTTCTTGGTGAAGATCTCTGCTGTGTTATTGTGTTTTCCTTTATTTTTACATCTACAGTACTGTATTCTTAGTGCAAATAAGTCTCCACGGGTCATAAAAAGGTAGATTGGAGTCAACCGAAAGGAAATCAAGGACCGAGTCCTCCAGATCACTTAGCATACGCAGATAGAGTTCACCAATAGAGTAAGTGTTTTCCTTTTGTTTTCCACTTCCAATCCATTACTCACTAAATTACATGAGATTTCCAACACTGTCATAAAATAACCTTTGTGTTAATGATTTTGGCCAACTTTAGGGTAATGTTTTAAACAATAAGGTCGACTCCAGACCTGAACCCCATTGAGGATCTTTGGGATGTGCTGGAGAAGACTTTGTGCACTGGAACAGATCTCCCATCATCAGTACAAGATCTTGGGGAAAAACTGATACAACTCTGTGCAGAACTGCTTCTGCAATGTCACAACATTTATTTCTGTCCAGAGTTGTATTCATTTTCCCCCAAGATCTTGTATTGATGATGGGAGATTTGTTCCACTGTACAAAGTCTTCTCCAGCACATCCCAAAGATTCTCAATGGGGTTCAGGTCTGGACTCTGTGGTGGCCAATCCATGTGTGATAATGATGGCTCATGCTCCCTGAACCACTCTTTCACAATCTGACCCTCCTGAAACAGATGAACATCTTTTCCATGACCACAGGTTGTTTAACAAATGAGAAGCTCCTCTCTGCATCAGTTAGGGTTAAAGAACTTGTTACCAACTGGAACATCATCACCAATGCAGTAATTATCCGATGGGAGGCTCTTTTTTAACTATTTGACTATTTGCTTAGTTAAATCCCAGTGTTGAGCTTTTTTTTTTTTTTGAGGGGCAGTGTATGATGGAGAATGTTTTAGTTTTGTTTTTTTTAGGTTTTTGGCTGCTGGTACTGGTGAACTGGGGAAATGTCAATTAGTAGTTTGGGATACAGGGGAATATTGTAGAAAGGCTTCCCATACCTGAATGTCCTCCTCCTTCCTCGTGGATCTCGCATGTAGACTTTCGTTTTACCGTCACAACTTGTACAATAGTGTATACTGCCTTAGATATTATATTAGATATACTATAGTTTTAGCAATGATATAATGACCGTATATAATTATTTCTCAGGCTCTTTTTTTAGAATATAACCAGAAAAATACAGGAAATTTGTATGCAGTATTAAAACAACAAAAAACAAAAAAAAATCAGAAAAACAGCTTCTATAGGCTACAATGGCAAGTATTTAGCTAAAAGCTCCCAAATGATGTTTTTTAAGGTTATTCAATTAAGTGTCAAATATTCTCACCTGCACCACTTTCCTTCTGTTACCTTCTACAGAATGAACCATGACATGACCCTCACCGAGTTTAAATTCATCTTCTACATGGAGTGGGGGCATCGGATGTGGGGCAGGTTGGTGGGATTAGCCTATATCCTGCCCACTGTGTACTTCTGGAAGAAGGGTTACTTCAACCGCTCGATGAAGGCACGCGTCCTGGGTCTGTGTGGCTTTGTTTTCTTTCAGGTGCGAATCTTGAAGTCTATTCCTTCTCTTAATTCTCTCTAAATCTTTGGGTGTGGCACATTGGGATTTACAGTTCTGATGACCCCAAATCAGAAAAACGTAAATTAAATATATACGCAGTGTTCTTTACATTACCTTTAACTTTTTTCATTGCAGACAATATGAACCAGAGATATTTCTTTTTTTCCTGGTCAACTTCATTTCATTTGTTAATCATCATCCATTCCTGCATCTCAGGCCTGTTACACATTCCAAACAAAGTTGAAACCGGGGAAATTTCAGGCTAGTGATGAGTAAAAAAACCTAAATAATGATGTGATTTCAAACAAGTGATGTCAACAGGTGATTATAATCATGATTTGGTACAAAAGGCGGAGTCTCTGAGGAACAAAGGTGGGCAGAGGTTCTCCAGTTTGTTGGGACTGGAAGGGATTTACATATTTCAGTCCTAACTCTTTCTGATTTGGCTTGTTTTGCATTGTCTTGTTGAAAAATGCATGGACGTCCCTGGAAAAGCTGATGTCTTGAAGGCATGACCCAACCCCATACCATGACAGATCCTGGCTTTTGGACTTGTTGATGAAAGTCTGGTTGATTGTTGTCTTAGGTCTGGAGCACACGGTGTCCATTTCTTCCAAAACAGATCTGAAATACTGATTGGTCTGAGCACAATACATGTTTCCACTGTGTGATGGTCTATCCTAGATGCCACCGAGCCCAGAGATGTCAACGGCACTTCTGGACATGGTTAACATTAGTTATTTTTTGCACAGTAAAATTTTAAATGGTATTTGTTAATGTAACTATGTATTATTGTACTTGATAAAGGTTTGATAAAATAATCTCTTGTCCATGTGGTTCTATCAGCTATTAATGAGTGACGGTTCTTGATGCAGTGCCATCTGAGGGATCAGAGATCACAGCTCTCCAGTTTAGGCTTGTGCCCTTGCCTTTTAAGGACTGAAATTATATACAGTGCTATTATGCACTGTAGGGAGAATCTTTGAGGAACATGTTTCAATAAATAATAATAAACTAATAAATGTTTAACAGTTCAATAATTTTCTTACAGATTTGTTGATAAATTGGAGATCCTCTGCCCATCGTTACTTCTCAAAAACTCAGCCTTTTGTGGATACTGCTTTTGTACCAAATCACGACTATAATCACCTGTTTGAAATCACATCATTATTTAGTTGTACTGGAATGCGTTGCAGGTCTGAAATGGATGTTTATTAACAAATAAACATCACCACCTTTTCTGACCAACCTTTGGAGTGCTGTTTCTGTATTCTTTTTAAACCAGTTGGTACTTGTGCTCACCTGTAGGGTCTTCTGGGTTGGTACATGGTGAAGAGTGGACTAGAAGAGAAGCCCGAGTCGTACGATATTCCTCGTGTCAGTCAATACAGACTGGCATCTCATCTCGGTTCAGCTCTACTGCTCTACTGTGCCAGTCTGTGGACCGGACTTACACTCATGTTCCCTGCGAACAAGGTGGACGTTCACACCTATCTGTAAGGTAGCAGACATGCAAATCACATCGTCCTGTCATGAATGATTGAGGTGAGATTTCGTCTTCACAGCTTCCTGACACCAGACAGATTGTGCAGCTCAGGAGGTTCGCCAAGGGCACGGGTGCTTTAGTCTTCCTCACTGCTCTGTCAGGTGATTCATCATCTCCTTTGTCCTCCTGAGCATGTCAAGTCAAGTCAGATTTATTTATATAGCGCTTTTTACAATGGAGCATTGTCTCAAAGCAACTTTACAAGTTTAGATTATCTCCTAATAACTACGTCCAATCCCAAATTGAGCAAGCCTAGGGCGACAGTGGCAGGAAAAACTCCCGAGGTTATAGGAAGAAACCTTAGGAGGACCAAGACTCAAAAAGGACCCCAACCTCCCTGGGCAGCGTAGATGATAATCTAAGAGCGAAACTAAAAGTCATGGAGGTCAAAGTGCGAATAAAATGTGAAGTATGCACATCGGCATTTAAGTGGAACCCGGGTATGATGGGGCTGGAGCTGATGACGGTAGCAGCTTGAGTGGAGCACACAGATGAACACATGTGTGGGGCTGGAACCGGACCGCGAACACAGCTCGGAGAGAAAACAGAAAATGTAATTAGTTATTGATAAGAGCACAGTGTCTATTAACAATCACTGCTGCCATGTCAACACTGAGGCCATGTGTAGCATGAGACCCCCGGCAGCATTAGTCTTATAAAGCCATAGCTAGAAAGAGGAGAACTGGTAGGAAACACAGCCAAGAGGGATCACATGAGAACATTGGCACCCCACGGAGGCAGAAGAAGCAACCCAACGTCTCTGATCACCATAGGACTCTTGGACTATGGTCTTTTTGTTCTATGAAAGTCTGTTCTTGTTTGTCATGTGGTGTCCCATACCAACATTTCCATATTCAGAGCAGGTTGAAGGCTTCTGTAGAGAGAAGAAATGGGAAAATAAACACTGCTCCATGATAGATGGAGAAAATGAATTGCTTGAAATAAAAGCACTTTGCATATTTAAGATGTTCTTTTTGGAGAGCAGTGGCTTTCTCCTTGCAACCCTCCCATGCACACCATTGTTGTTCAGTGTTCTTCTGATGGTGGACTCATAAACATTAACATCAGCCAATGTGAGAGAGGCCTTCAGTTGCTTAAAGGTTACCCTGATGAAAATACGACAGTAAGTCTATGAGCCTCTCCCACAGCGAGTTCCCACTACCTGTATATTCTCTCTAACCTATAACTATATAAACTGGTTTACATTCACTCCTGGGTCTCGGTTTGATCTGGCTGATCTTCCGTGTTGTTCGTAATACTGTCTGTCAAAGCCCTTTTGGCTTCCATCAAACAAAAGTATCAGTCGTTTCAATCAATCATCAAGCAATCGTGTTTTCAGTGGTATCTCTGACATATTTATGTACTGTTGGCATGCAGTGGGTTTTTTTTTTGTAAAAATTTCATTACAGAAGCATAAAAAGACTATGGTAATGTCCAATTAATAATTTTGTTGTCTGACCTCTTACACAGAACGTAATGCATTCCTGTAATGAAAATGCAAGTAACAGCATTTAAAAAACAATCAACTTAAAAGTCATTAATGTGTTCATTTTGACAGCCCTAGTTTTAATCTACTTCCATAAATATTTTTCTTTTGTTAATAATTGGTAAGGTGGACATCACATTTGCTATACAGGGACATCACATGACCTGAACGCGTGTACATGACGGGATGTTGTGTCTTTTTAGGAGCCTTTGTGGCTGGCCTTGATGCTGGATTGGTGTACAATTCTTTCCCAAAAATGGGTGATTACTGGATCCCTGATGATCTTCTTGCCTTCTCTCCTGCAATCAAGAATGTTTTTGAGAATCCCACCACTGTTCAGTTTGACCACCGCATACTGGTGAGTATTAAACTGTAGAATAAAAAATAAACGTGGATAATAGTGAGATGGCTGGTGGATCCAAATCTATATTGAATGTGTATGGCTGGCAGAGAGATGATGTGAATCTGCAGAACCCATTCAAAATGATGAGAGAAAATTAGAAACGGTTACATAAACTGTCTGTGCATTCCTAATAACATGCTAAACTACAGTAGGGACCAAAATATGTTTTGGTATTTGTGTGTATGGATTCATACTTCAGCAGGATAATGACCAAAACATACCTCAAATCTTTCCAGCAACTACTGGAAGACCAAAGAATATCTGTCATTCATTTTCCTCAATAGTAACATGATCTAAACCCCAGCGAGCATTTATGGGGGCACTTGAAGGCAGAGATAGCCAAATATTCGGTAACAAGATGCTTTTTGAAATACTGTGAGATCAACTTCAATCAGCTTGGAGTCCATGGCAGCTGAAGTGCACAGTGAACATACCAAATACTAATAAATCCTGAGTTCCTACATAATGCAGAATAGTTGTTTAGAAACAATGCCTCCTTAAATATAAAATTAAAGGGTCAGGATCAGCCAATTTGAGATTGATATCAAACACTGACTAGTATGACAGCAGCTTTATGTGATAGGCAAAATTTTTATTTACACTGATATACAATGGGGTCTGAAAGCCTCAGACCATGATTCAATTTGATTTAAACCATGATTCAAAGCATGATTCAATTTCTTGCGATACTTTTATCACGATTCTCATCCAATTTCTCAGGATCCTTGATTTTATATTCATTAAAAGACATTATGGTTTATTTCTGAAGTGTAAAAAATGGAAAACAATGCACATTTTCTTGTATAATGTTTTAAACAAAAAACTCCCCTGCAATTAAAAGAATTGTAATAACTAGAAATCTAAATAACTAACTGCTAGCTTAAACTGAAAAGGACTGTGAACGATCAAGATATCAAATATAAAATATATTTTTTTCAATAAACTGTTTTTGTTGAACAGGTTTATGCTTTTGCCTCCCTCTTTCCACCTTTTTATATCAATTGTAGTGGGTGAAAAGCTCTGTACAAATACAGTGGTGCTTGGAAGTTTGTGAACTCTTTAGAATTTTCTATATTTCTGCATAAATATGTCCTAAAACAACATCAGATTTTGACTTGGTCATTTATTTATTGAGGAAAACTATTCAATATTACATATTAGTCAGTGGCAAAAGTATGTGAACCTCTAGGATTAGCAGTTAATTTGAAGGTGAAATTAGAGTCAGGTGTTTTCAATCAATGGGATGACAATCAGGTGTGAGTGGGCACCCTGTTTTAGGGTCTGCTCTTCACAACATGTTTGTGGAAGTGTATCATGGCAAGAACAAAGGAGATTTCTGAGGACCTCAGAAAAAGAGTTGTTGATGCTCATCAGGCTGGGAAAGGTTAGAAAACCATCTCTAAAGAGTTTGGACTCCACCAATCCACAGTCAGACAGATTGTGTACAAATGGAGGAAATTCAAGACCATTGTTACCCTCCCCAGGAGTGGTCGACCAACAAAGATCACTCCAAGAGCAAGGCGTGTAATAGTTGGTGAGGTCACAAAAGACCTCAGGTTAACTTCTAAGCAGTTGAAGGCCTCTCTCACATTGGCTAATGTTAATGTTCATGAGTCCACCATCAGAAGAACACTGATCAACAATGGTGTGCATGGCAGGGTTGCAAGGAGAAAGCCACTGCTCTCCAAAAAGAACATTGCTGCTCGTCTGCAGTTTGCTAAAGATCACGTGGACGAGCCAGAAGGCTACTGGAAGAATGTTTTGTGGAAGGATGAGACCAAAATAGAACTTAAATAGAACTTAAATAGAACTAAAATAGAAGAAAAGCGTTCTGTTTGGAGAAAGGAAAACACTGCATTTCAGCATAAGAACCTTATCCCATCTGTGAAACATGGTGGTGGTAGTATCATGGTTTGGGCCTGTTCTGCTGCATCTGGGCCAGGAGGGCTTGCCATCATTGATGGATTCGTAAGCACATAAGTCGTTCTACAAAGGAAAGTTAATGAAGAATAAAGTTAATGTTTTGGAATGGCCAAGTCAAAGTCCTGAACTTAAACCAATCAAAATGTTGTGGAAGGACCTGAAGCGAGCAGCTAATGTGAGGAAACCCACCAACACCCCAGAGCTGAAGCTGTTCTTTGCGGAGGAATGGGCTAAAATGTTATATGATTTGATATTAAAAACTCTGTATTACATTTGAGAATAAAGTAAAATGTATGTAGCTAAGCAAAGTGTATTAGCCAGAAACCTTTAACTCTGATCCTTGTTTTCTATTTTAAATACACTTTCGTTATTAGTGAAAGATTAAATATATTTAAAACTCACTGTTTAATTAATCCCACTCCCTTGCCCATATCCTTCATTTCCAGGGTTAATGGTTGTACCATGGCTGTACCATTGCACTCCTGTCCTTAAATATCCACTTATCTTCTTACAGGGCACTGGCACGTTAGTGGCCATCACCGTCCTCTACCTGTTCTCAAGGCGCATTCAGCTACCCAGGAGGGCAAAAATTGCAATCGGCTGTCTAACTGCTATGGCTTACACTCAGGTAGGTGCCTCAAGCTTTTAATTCCCTTTGCAAATAGCTAATTTCAGATATTCCCTAAAGTCAGATGAGCTGTCGACTGTCGGAAATTGATCAGAAACAGAACTGTTTGTTCATCCGTAATGAAGACTTGAGATTTGGCTCATGTATTGTTGGGGGGGAAAAAAGCCTCCATTAATTGCAGTCACACTCAATTTTTATGGTTTTCTCAGTTATTCACATCAGTGGAATGGATTGCTGAAAGACGTTATATTTAAAACGAGTGCAGATAGACTTTGTAAGTGGAATTGCTTTTCTGTTTTAGCCTCTTTAGCCAATTGGATGCAGCGCCAACATTTGCAGCATACAAGCATGAAACTTTGTGATGCATATTAAACGACTACATTATTCCAATGAGGTGGCTGAATCACATGGTGTCATTGGAAGGTTTCACATTAACATTTACAGCAGACACTCATCCATAGTGACGAATAAAAAGTTGAGTGGCCCAACAAGGGCAGCATGGTGCTGAGATTTAAACCAACAACCTTAAGATAAGGAATCTAAAGTGCCAACCACTAAGCCTCCCTGTCCACATAAGAGCCAGAAAACTGCAAGACCTCCCAACTGACGCCAAGCCCTTAGTGATTTCCTATGTAAAGAACAAATGGCAAACTGAATGGAACACACAGATCAATAATAAAGTATATGAAAGCAATCTCAGTATAGGCATACCATTCCATTTACTATAACACGATGGTTTCGGTCCACCCAGCATGCTTTCTTTGCACTATACTGCTGGAACTTGAACTCATATCCTTCTGATTAGTAATCTAGAGCCTTAACTACTGCGTCCAATTCCCATAATAGCACGCTGTAGCAGAATATAGTGTTGCTTAATTGACGTTCGAGTCATCTTGTCATCATCTGTGCCAATCTGCTGGGATTTGAAATCACAACATTTGAATTGGTACTCAAGAGTCTTAACTACTGTTCTTTAAAAGTAAAGTTATAGCAGAGGACAGTTTTGCACCATCTTCTTCTGGACTATGGGCCCAACACACTACATCTGCACCACTCTGCTGGGATTTGAACTCTCAGCCTTCAGGGCCTTAACTACTAGTGTCATTTTTTTAATTATAGGATGGTTTTAATCCATGTTCCTCTGGATAATGTGTCCAGGACACTTCAACTTCTGGTTATGGGTCCAACACAACTCATGTGTGCCAGTCTGCTGAGATTTGAGCTTACAACCATCAGTAGTCCAGAGCCTCACTCACTGTACCTTAATAGTAACTTTTTAGCAGAGGATAGCTCAGAACCATTGGCCTGTGGGTTGTAGGTCTAAAACACTACATTTGAGGCACTCTGCTGGGATTTGAACTTGAAGCTTTCGGGGACTGGTAATTTTTTTAATCAAAGGATGGGTTTGATCCATGTCTCTCTGGATTATGGGCCTAGCACTGCACCATGCTGCTGGGATTTGATCATTACTTTAAGATTACTAGGCTTAAACACCAGCCACCTGTATCCCAATGATGATCCATTGCCACCAACCTTCAAATATACTCTACAAAACATGGCAACCTGCAACTGAATGAAAGCAGGTTAAACGTAACCTTAGCTCAAGCTAAACTGCCACCAGAATGGACTATTCCCTCCAGTCCCATCTTGATGGCTCAATGTGACTTGACTTCTGGTGTCAGTGTCGAAGATGAACCAACCCCTGGTGCCAGGTACATTGCTTGTTTATGTGAAACTGGTGTTCCGTTGCTCATTGCTGACTCCTTGTTTATCTCTCAGGTGGCGCTTGGCATCAGCACCTTACTCCTGTACGTCCCCACCTCGATGGCAGCCACTCACCAGTCTGGATCAGTAGCACTGCTCACTTTTGCTATATGGGTCCTTTCCGAGCTGCGTAAAGTGGCCAAGTAGACCTGCTTCAGTTTTCTACCAAATAACACCCTTACCCTGTCATTTCAGGCAAGGCTTAGTGTAAAAGTGATTTAAATGTAAATCTCTCACCACTTCACTGAAGAGAACGAGAAAGCTGTTATATGGAAATTTGCATCTGGTAGTAAGCTGATGGCTGCCCAAAGAGACTTGATCCAGTTTGCATAGACTTGAGGATGGGAAAACAGCAACCTGTTTCTGAGAAATGGGCTTTAAAATAAAGCATTCATACTTTTTCTCATTTGTATGGTAAATCAGCTGAGGATTTGTGTTGGGACAATGGTTCACCTCAGAATGCCGTTTGGTCACTGGAAGATCCTTTTTTGTTATGAGAATGTACATTTTTGTTAATGAAATAAAACTAATATTAATATTCCCCATTGTGGTTCATGTTTGTCTGAACATATGTTCTCAAGCATACTTATGTTCATCGTTTCTAAAGGATTGTAAAAGAATCACCTTAGACAGCATGGTGGCACGGGTTAGCACTGTCGCCTCACAGCACCAAAGACCCCAGGTTCAGTTGCCAGGCTGGAGTCTGACTGGGTGGTGTTTGCATGTTCTCCACTTATCTGCATGGGTTTCTATCCCACAAGGATAGAAAGAGCTGACATATTTTTACCTTGTGGGGATATTTTGCTGGTCTCCATTGGGAAAACTGCTTTTTTTTGCCAAGAACTGCAACTTTCTTTTTAAAAAATCAAGTCAAAAGATCTCCATTAGGTTACTGAGGTTAGTGAGACAAACGTGTACATGTATATTCATGTGCCCTGTCTAGGGTTGACTAAGCCTTGCATCCTGTGCTGCAGGTTAGGCCCTGAATCCACATGACCCTGAATTAGTGGTGGCCAATATGACGATCTTTTATTCGTATCATGATAAACAATATGGTTTTCTGAGCCCATTGAGGATATCATCAGTGCTTAAAGAACTCTGACCAACTGCATGTTTCATTATAAAGAGTGTAATTAGTCCTGTTTAAGCATGTTTAGCCCATTCCTCTATATCAGAGGTGTCCAGAGTCTGGCCCGCAGACTTGAATTGGCCCATGGCATCACTCTTAAGAACACATTACTGGTGGCCTGCCAGTATGTTGCAATTTTCCCTTTCACTCGACAGTGGCAGCATTAGAGAATTTACTTAAACAAGAGTCCCTTGAGGTCCAGACTGACTGATCGCCACTTACGTGAAATCTTGCATGCACAGCTATACAGCTGTCCAATGAGACCCAACTGTATAATGCACTTGAGGGTGTAAGCACCACCCCTCACGTTAGTTTTTAGTGGTCTGTCTCTTCTGGTAAGTTGTAGCATCTGGTTTGAACTTTAACACAAGGACTATCTGTACAATATTTTTTGTATTTAGTTATGTGAATTCAGAAATGTAAAACATGCTTTGTTTTTGAGTTGTGTAGGTTGGGTAAAACATAGCAACTAAGTGTAACACAATTTACAAGAGAAACACCGACAGAACAGTGTTTCCGCTACATATATTTTGCTGAAAAAAAATCCTAGAGAAAATACTGCAGAACAAATGTGATATGTTTTAAAGGTGCAGTATTCTGCATAAATGCTCTAAATAATCTGCAGGAAGTTGAGGTATTTTTTAACTCTTTTGATATCCTACAGCAGTTATTGTGCTAAAATTAATTTCAGTAGTTCAATAAATGGCTTGTTCTGTACAATTGATTTGTTATTTTAAATACAATGTTTTGGAAAATTTATGAATGTTTTTGGAAAAGACGACTGAACATTTTTCTGGCCCCCTTTGAAAAAAGTTTGGACACCTCTGCTCTATACAGAACAGCTTCAACTCTGGGATGTTGGTGGGTTTCCTCTCATGAATGGCTTCTGCAACATTTCTATATGATTAAGGTCAGGACTTTGACTTGGAGATCCCAGACATGAACTTTATTCTTCTTCAATCATCTTTTGGTATAACGCCTTGTGTGCTTAGGGTCACTGTCTTGCTGCATGACCCATGTTCTCTTGCGATTCAGGGCATGGACAGATGTCCTGACATTTTCCTTTTGGAATCACTCAGAATTCTTTGTTCTATCAATCATAGCAAGCTGTCCTTGCAATGATACTACCACCACCATGTTTCACACATGGGGTAAAGTTCTTATGCAGGAATTACGTGGGGTTTTTATTTTTCCAGGTTCTCATTTAAACCAAAAACCTTATATTTTGGTTTCATAAATAAGCAAATGGTTTTTCCATTAGCCTTCTTAATAATGAGCAGTGTTATATTTGTAAAGCAGGGGCTTTGTCCTTGCAATCCTGCCATGCACAGCATTGTTGTTCGGAAATCTCCCCATGGTGGACTCATGGACATGATTGAACATCTATTACACATTGGAGTATTGCACACCTCTTGGAGTGATGAATTTTCTATAGTTTTACACAATCTGTGGTTTGGTACAACTGGATTGGTGGAGTCCAAACTCTTTAGTGATGGTTTTGTAACCTTTTTCCAGTCTGATGAGCATCACCAGGCACAAACCAGGAGCTAACTGTTAACCCACTGATTGAAAACACCTGACTAAGGAAAACTAACCCTTTAAATTAATTGATAATACAAGTTCACACACTTTTACCACTAACAGATGTGTAATATTGGATGCCTAATATTTTTCTCATTTTTTTAACTGGGTACTCTTCATCTACTTCTAGGTCTTGTGTGAAAATCTGATGATGTGTTCGTTCATATTATTGAAGGAAAATATATAGATAAACTTTAAATTGATCACAAACATGCAAGCACCACTAGATATAGGACTTAACAGGGCTGGTTCTAAAAACGTGCCACTCCAGTGTTACCCTGAAAGAACGATTTAAGTTCAACTTCATCAGCTAATTAAGACGCCTAAATTGAGGTAGCAGTATTTGAATTGAAACTGTTCCCTATTCTTACAATCTTTTCAGCCATTCGGCTATTTTGGAATCGAAAAGTCAGATGCAAGTCTTCAAACCAAACACTGCGGTGAATTATGGGTATTCCTTGTTGTGGGGTGGCACTGGATATTTTGCACTGTTTTTAGACAGCACTACAAAATGGCAAAATTGGGAACGGTTTAAAACACAGCACTTCAGTGTTGTAGGACAATAACCAAACATATAAGACATGGGACCTCCAGGACAAGCGTTAAGGACAAGTATCACGGGTAGAATGAGTCATCACTACACCCTTGTGGACTCTGTCGGTACTACACACATTACCTCGCGAGTCTGGAGACGTCCGGAGAATCTTACCGCAGTTTGGACCCTCGAGTGTCCAGTGGAAGACTGTTCCTGTCAACGACAACAACGAGAAAAAAATCATTTATTTATCTGTTTTTGGTCAATTTTGACACCTTGAGTTATCAAGAATTTTGTCTAAATACAGGCATCTTTTCCTAAACTTGCTGCTTGTTGAAAACATTTGTCATTTTTTAAGTTAAAAAAATCTGACCCACTAAATCAAAATATTGAGTTAATAATTATTTTCAAGAAACATTGGAATTACGTTCAGTGAATCACGACGTTGATCGAAATGGACGTTGAGTGGACATTATCATAGTCACAGTAGCTTAGAGTAATTGCACAATGTTTTATTTTAAACAATAATATTAATGAAAGACGATATTAAAACATTTAGTACAATAATTGTAGCTACTGTATAATACAGTACTTCTTATCTATTATTATCTGTGTATTTTTTACAAAATTTTAAACACTTACCGATAAAGAAAACGAAGAAACCGTCGTTGTGCCTTCAATACTGCGTTAATCCTTTTTGTCAGCAGGTGCCGCTGTACTATCTTTCTTTCTGTCGTTCAGACATGAATTAAGACACTACACTTAAGACAGATTTTCATTTCCTGTTATAATTCTTAAGACCTCGGACATTAACATGAATGGAGGTTGATAGGTTGGATATTAAACGTACCTATCTATATACATATATAAACATAAATTGATAGAGGAATTAATGATGAGAGAAACTGTTTTATGATATATTGTCTATAAACATCAAACAACACAAGCTGTTATCTCAAGATCTGGAGGAAGGGACACTGCAATTGTGCATTTTTATCAATTAATAAAAACTTTATTGAAACTAATACACCACTAACTAAAGGAACAGCACAACAAACCCCCTACTTTCCTAAGCAACTGAAGCGTAGCTGTTATAACGGGTGGTGGCCACAGGTGATGGCAGTGACACTTAACGAGCCTCTCGTTACCTAACAGCCACACTCACCTCTGTGCTCACCTGTGATTTGCAGGATTTCTTTGCGGCGTTTTTATTTTCTGTTCTGTTGGTTCCAGATCCAGTGTGTACTATGGAACCATTCCAAGTGTTTTTGACACAACAGAGCTAACAAAAGTGATTCTGTTTCAGCACCAAAGCATGGCTGGTCTGGAAATGAGAACAAGTTGCATCACAATGACAACTTCAACATTTAAAATCTTTAATGTGAACATTTTAAAATGGAAAATTTGATATTGTATAGCTGTGAGTCTGAGGACAAAACACGATACTGGCAATACAAAAGCAGAAAGCTTACTCTACTATCAGGAGTACATAGAATATAATAAACTATATATATATATATATATATATATATATATATATATGTATATGCACACATACATATCTAAAATGTATTTAAAAATATATATACACGTATATATACATATGAGATTATACTATATCTTTGTTACACACACACACACACACACAAAAAAAAGATAGCAGGAGCTGCTGGCTTGGATTATGCCTGGCTTTGTGCTCTCACTAGCTTTACCTTTAGCCTCTTTGACTTTATTTGCTTTGTCAAACTCTACATATTCCGTGGGTGATGCAGTTGCCAAATGTAAACAGTTTATGTTGTGCAATCTGGAACTTATTAAAAACGGAGCCTAAAAAATATGTGCCTTTTTTAGCTGAAGTATTTTCTCTCCAGTAAGACATACTCTGAATTCATTGTGTTAATCATTGCTCTGAACCCATCTCCAGAGTTACTGCGTTCATGATGCCGTTTTTCTTTGCATCTCCGATCTCACTTGCTTTATAATCCATTTCTATGTTCAGTTGCCATCGCCAGCTGTTAACAGACTCAGCCATTTGGACATCCAGTGGAAGTTCATTCCACCACCTGGTGCCAGTACAAAGCAAAGTCTTGATGCGTGTCTTTGATCTTGAGTGATGGGTCCAGTTGAGCCAAGCTTGTGTCTTGAGAGGTACGAAATACAGAGCAGGGTTTAGTTATAGCCTTCAGGTCATAAGGGGCTGGCTCTGTACTCGTAAAGCCTGTCATAAATACATATTGCAAAGCAATAACCTGCCACCAGACCCTAAGTAAGAAATTTTCACTCATTGACAAAAAAAAAAACTCACCAAGAAGGAGTTGTTGGAATCGACTGAAACTTTATATGTAAGTGATTACAACATTACAGCAAAATTATAAGTTTATTGGGGAAACTTGGACAAAGGAGGCTCTAGTTACTCTAGTTATTTGGTCACTTCTAGCCTGGATAGAAGATGAGATATGGTTGGGCATTGGAAGCACACAGGTTCTGTATGGTATCTTGTGGCACATTTGCCCATGGGCAAGTTGCAGCTGGGCCTGTAGATCCTCATCCATCAAACCAGCAGTTGGGGCAGTGTGTCACTCCACAGCAAAGGCAGGATTGAAGCGCTCAATACGAGACCATCGTTGGATCCCAAACAGGACCTGAATTCATTGCTAAAGACGGTACGGTTCCAGGTCATAGCTGTCCAGGTTTCTTATTCACGACACAATTGCAAACAAAGGCTACTGTGGCTGGCTGTCAATGGCTGGACACATAATGAGAACCGTGACAACAAATTTCCTTCTGCTAAGCGCCTGGAAATGGTCCAGACAGAGACAGGAGTGTGTGGTGAAGGTACTACCTTGTCTGAATAGTGGACAATGAAACTGTGGGAGCTGCTTGTGCTTGTCGTTGGATCAAATGAACCTCTCTGCTGGTGGTATGTCTGGGTTGTCCAGAGTCTGTTCACTGTATATGCGTGCCCTCACAGAACCACTGCTCCCAAACCCGCCTCAGAACAGCCTAGATGGCAGGCAATTAGTCAAAGCAACCATCCTGCTTCTCTCAGTCCAATGATCGGCCCCCTCTCTAAGTCTATCAACTGGGCAAAATGTCTTTGAGGGCATCGTAAAGGCATGTCTAACAGCAATGTCTCACCAAGAGGTACACTAGCCAAAAGTAGCCTCTGAGAGCCTTTTTATAAACAGCAGTAGATGATATACCCAGTCCAGCTCGTCTAGTGCCAACAGCCATGCCACGTTCAAAGTCACTTAAATCACCTTTCTTCCCCATTCTGATGCTCAGATGTACCTAATAAAGTGTCCAGTGAGTGTAGTGGCTCATTCAGTACTAGACAATTCACAAGGACATTTGAAATAAAACATAAAACATAATTGCATAGCAGTTGTTATTTATTTATTGTCTCTGTACAAAATATACACTGTTTTGTTTTAAACGCAGTGCAACCAGTTGAGTCTAGCTAACAGACATTAATACATCAGGTTATTCATCACTCATGCGAGTAAGGACAGGAACTACTAGAGCAATTTCCTGAACTGAAGTCCAATGATACTAAAGAGGAACAAAAGCTGATTTCGGCAGTTTAAAAAAAAAAAGGAGTGGAAAAGGGAGATGTTTTTCTACCAGGGCTCCTGCTGGGTAGGTACAAAGAAACGTCATTAGATGTCACAGCAAGTAATACAGTGTACATTCTCTCTATCAGGTTACAGTACATAATGTATGATTGATTTAGGTGACACACATTTTAAACAGATAAGACGTACGACAATATGATAGTGTCCACGTGAGATTTTCCTCTATAGCAGAAGGTGGTGCCTGTAAGTAACTTACAGCTCAGAGCATATATGCTACGACATTCTTCCAGAGGATGCTTCTCAATGCTCTAACTCTGCGTTTTAAAGCTTTTTTCTTCACCCAGAGGTGTCTGATTTTATTTGTACGTTTGTGTTTACTGCCAAGGGCAAGAGTGTTCTAAGTGAAAATCTTGCTCCTTGTTCTCCCCTCCATCCCTCGTACTGTAAGTGGCTACTCATGTGATGCAGGTGCTTCCAAGCTGTCAAAGGAAGTGGGCAAGGGCTTGTTAAAATGACTACTAAAACACAGCATTACTGATGCCTTCATGACTTTTTTAAGAAAAAGTTTGAACATCTCCAGCCAAATTATGCTGGCACATACGGCTTACAGCATGTATGCAACTTTTGAATGCATACACCTAAAACATATCTGAAAAATAAGATAATATGGCATGTACAAAAGTCTTGGGCAGGTCATGCCTTCTTTTTGTCGAAAAAGATATCACCCCAAGGGATCATTTGACTAGGGGATGCATCTTTACATCCTTCAATCTGTGTACAGTAAATTGAATATTGTGAGATCTTTAAGGATGTATAAATGTGAATTTGCTCAGAGGAATCAAGGCAAGACAACATACAACTTTATATTAGGCGATATAGTACAACCCCAAATCAGAGAAAGTCGACAGTATGTAAAATGCAAAAAAAAACAAAAAAACAACAACAAAAACCAGTGTGTCTTACATTTACTTTGACTTTTATTTCACCACAGAGCGAAGGAACCCATGATATTCCATGCATTGTCTGATCAACTTAATTTGTTAGTAAACAACTTATTTTCCTGCATTTGGGATAATGATATGATTTCAAACAGGTGACGTCAACAGCTGATAATAACCATGATTAAGTACAACAGCAGTATCCAGTCTTTGAGGAGTAAAGATGGGCAGAGGATCTCCAGATTATCTACAAATGTGTAAGAAGCTTGTAATAACAATGTTTCTCAAAGAAAGACTGGAGGGACTTACATATTTCTCCCTCTATAGTGCATAATATTATTACACAATTTAAGGAATCTGACGGAATTTCAGTGCATAAAGGGTAAACTGAAGACCTGTGATCTTTGATCCACCAAGAACCGTCATTCATCAATAGCAAAATGGGCAATGGGTTACTTTGACAAACCTTGCATTACTGTAATACATACTTACATTCACAAATGTAACTTAAAACTTTACAGTGCAAAAAGAAGCCTCATGTTAACCATGTCCAGACGTGGTTGACTTCTCTAGGCTTGAAGGGATCTGGGATGGACCATCACACAGTGGAAACATGTATTGTGGTCAGACCAATCAGAATTCCAGATATTTTTGGAAGAAACGGATCCCGTGTGCTTCAGACAAAAAGGGCCATCCAGAATATTATCCGCAAGAAGTTCAAAATTCGGTTTCTGTCATGGTATGAGGTTGGGTCAGTGCTTTTAGCAACACTTACACCCTTACACGTCTGTGATGCAGCATTAATGCAGAAAACTACACTGAGATTTTAGATCAACATGAGCTGCCTTCAAGACGACATCTTTTCCAGGGACATCCATGTATTTTTCAACAAGACAATGCAAAACCACATGTTGTACACATTACAAAGGAATAGCTGTGGAAGAAGGGGGTACGGGTACTGTACTGAGCTGCTTGCAGTCCTGACCAGTCCCCAATAAAGAATGTGTGGAGAATTTTGAAACACAAAACGTGACAAAGACCCCATACTTTAATGTCTGTTTGCAGGAAAAAGGGGCAAGATAACACCTGAAAAACTTCATCGCTTGGAATCCCTTGTACCAAAACGTCTTTTAAGTGTCGTGAGGAGGAATGGCAACATTACAAAGTGATAAATGCTTTACCGTCTCAACTTTTTTGGAATGTGTTGCAGGCCTGAAATGCAGAGATGGACGTTTATTAACAAATGAAATAAAGTTGACCAGACAAAAGATGAAATATCTTGGATCCATACTGTCTGAAATGAAATAAAATTAAATGCAAGACACACTGCATTTATGATATTTGCATTTTCCATACTGATATAATTAACACAATGATATTATCTGTCATCATTAGCCCTTGAATTTAAACATCCCAATCCGAGAGGAAATAACACTCCAACAAAAGTGACACTAGCCAATACTAAGCAGTTCAGATCTTCGATATTCAGAGTGTAAGGCAGCTACAGTATAATGATGCTTAATCAACAGTTTTAAAGACATAAGTTGATGTATCTGGCAGAAAGCACATGCTATCTGTCCTGGCTGATAGCTGTGTACTTGAGAAAATTCTGATATGGGGTAGTAGCAAAACGGAGTCAACAACGCAACAGTCATTTGATTGATGTTGATACCGTGTATATAACACAGGTCACTGCTTTAAGACTGCACAGAAAGCCTGGCTTGCCTTTAGTTTCAATATATATTAATACAATAGATATTAATTCCCTACTGGCGAACAGCACAGACTGACATAATAGACACTCATTGATGCCTGTGTGTCTCTGGGAGTCTGGGAGTTTTGAATGTGACAAAAGATTACGCTCACTCAACATATGGCTTTGAAACTGAATGGAGTGAATGGAGTGTGTGCAGGACCTTGTTGCACAGCAAAAAACAAACAAACAAACATTTAGGCATTTACTGGACATTTCTTTTTGTCCCACCCTGAATCATAACTTCTTTTGATTGACGATTGGTCAATGCAACTTCTCAAACTTCCATAAATGGTCATGAGTAAGAGTTACAATTTATTTTTCAAAATGTACAATTTACAAAGACAAAACAACAAGATGAGTCATGTCGAATGGCTTTGTATTAATTAACACAACTAATTACCACTTTAGTGGAGGAAAACAAGAATGGCTATGCTACAGTTAGTCAGTCAAATGAACTGATCATATGTGAACATATACAGTAGGCTTTCCCTATTTTAAAAACCACCAGTGGCCACTGGTATATGCAGTCAACAAAGAAGCCTCAATTTAGAGAAGATTCATCTGGTCGCATCCCATCCCTGGTCCCTTGCCTCAGAAGAAAGGGCTAATGCAAGGACAAGGAAGCACAATTAAGAAATGAGAAGCACTCACGTTATTGAGAA
This sequence comes from Ancistrus triradiatus, assembly GCA_025084515.1. Classification (NCBI taxonomy): domain Eukaryota; kingdom Metazoa; phylum Chordata; class Actinopteri; order Siluriformes; family Loricariidae; genus Ancistrus; species Ancistrus triradiatus. The sequence goes on along the minus strand of JAJAGP010000076.1, from coordinate 339,478 downwards.
AACACTATATATGCTAGCTAAGAGTCCCTGCTTGGCCTGTCAATGTGCAAGCATTCACCGGTGGTGAGTTTTTTTCTAGGGGACCATCTTCTGTCCCATGGTGCTTTTCTTCACCCTATCTTGGTCGGCTAGCATTCAGATTTGTGCTTCCTTGTGTGAAATATATATAATTCGATCAGCCCTAACATTAAAACCACTGACAGGGGAAGTGAATAACACTGACAGCGTGCTGCTCTGGGCAATGTTCTGCTGGGAAATCTTGGGGCCTGGCATTCGTGTTCTTATGTACCATCTACCTAAACATTTGTTGCAGACCAAGTACACTCTTTCATGGCAGCAGTATTCCTTAATTGCAGTGGCTTCCTTAAGCAGGATAATATACCCTGTTCAGGGATTGTTTGAGGACATGAGAAAGCATTCAAGATGTTGACTTGGCTTCCAAATTCCCCAGATCACATTATGAGCATCTGTATTATGTGTTTGACAAACATGTCCCATCCTTGGACAAACTACAGGAATAAAAGGAGTTGCTGCTAAAATCTTGGAGCCAGATAGCACAGGATATCTTCAGAGACCTTGCAGAGTTCATGCTCAATGGGTCAGAGTTTTGGTGGAAAAGGGGGATTCTACACAATATCTGGCAGGTGGTTTTAAGGTTTTGACTGATCTGTAGATGCCGATGAGTTTAAAATGGTACAAAGATCATACTAAAATGGATGCCAAATGCATTTTTGAATTGGAAGTAACCTAATTATTTGTTTCATAGCTTTACAACAACCTCAAATCAGAGAACCTCAGATCAGAAGTTTGGACAGTATGGAAAATGCAAATAAAAAAAATGGAGATCCTCTGGCCATCTTTACTCCTCAAAGACTCGGCCTTTTGTGGATGCTGCTTTTGCACCAAATCATGATTATAATCACCTGTTTTTAAATCACGTCATTATTTAGTTTTTCTTATCTCATTACTAGCCCTAAATTGTCCCTCTCCCAACTTTTGTTTTGGAATGTATAACAGGCCTGAAATGCAGGAATGGATGTTTATTAACAAATAAAATGAAGCTGACCAGAACAAAAACATGAAATATCTCAGATTCATACTGTCTGCAATGAAATAACAGTTAAAGTAAATGTAAGAAACGCTGAATATATTTTTTATTTGCATTTTCCATGCCATCCCAACTTTTTCTGATTTGGGGTTGTAGTATTAAATAATTTTCCAACAGGACAGCCATCAAGTAATGCAAAGATGGATTTCAGTCTTATTTAACCTTGTTTGCCAATTGTTATGCCAATCATATCACACAAAAACTGAGTACAGATAGCCTACACTGTGGCATACAGTAACTGCTGTAGTATTTTTCACCTCCATGGTGCATTTACACTAATCAGACACTTCAATATTCTAATGCATGAGCCTCACCCAGTTTTTAGTACTCTCACTGTTTTGTACATCTACAACTGCTTGACCTTTGGGTCAAGGAAGAATGCTATTCTAATGCTATTTGGAAGGGAGAATGGTATTCTAATGAGGTCATCTACTCTCTTTGTGCATCATACAAACACTGTAAAATATTGAAATGAATTCGGTGGCATTTGAAAGGTCCAATTTGCATAAATCCTTAAACAATCCTGGCTAATTATAGCTTTGAACGCTAAAAGTGTGCAATTAACACCTCGGCCACCTTGTGCAAAACAGACATTTTCATGCAGCTGAACTGGATTCAGTGGCCGGTGGTACCAGCCAGTGTAAAGCTAAGTTATTGCTTATTTTATTGAAGCCCATCGTGTTCTGGTACACAGTTTATTGGATGCCTGTTGGTTAAAAATGGGATTGAATACAAGACATTCTACTTATGTAGATCTAAGTGCTTACAGACGGAACAACCAGTGCAGCTGCAGAAGTATAAAAATAACGATATACAGTGGGGAAAAAAAGTGTTTAGTCAGTCACTGATTGTGCAAGTTCTCCGACTTATAAAGATGAGAGAGGTCTGTGATTTTCATCATAGCTACACTTCAACTATGAGAGACAAAATGAGAAAAAAATCACATTGTATGATTTTTAAAGAATTTAATTGTAAATCATGGTGGAAAATAAGTATTTGGTCAATAACAAAAAATCAACTCAATACTTTGTAACAAAACATTTGTTGGCAAAGACAGAGGTCAAACGTTTCCTGTAAGTCGTCACCAGGTTGGCACACACTGTAGCTGGTATTTTGGTTTCATCTGACCACATGATATTCTCCCAATCCTCTGCTGGATCATCCATATGCTCTCTGGCAAACTTCAGACCAATCCTCATTGGTCTGAAGTTTCCTCATTGGACATGTACTGGCTTAAGCAGGGGGACACGCCTGGCTCTGCAGAATCTGAGTCTCTCTCGGCATAGTGTGTTACTGATGGTAGCCTTGTTACTTTGGTCCCAGCTCTCTGCAGGTCATTCATCAGGTGTAGTTCTGGGATCTTTGCTCACCGTTCTCATGATCATTTTGACCCCACAGGATGAGATCTTGCGTGGAGCCCCAGATGGAGGGAGATTATCAATGGTCTTGTATGTCTTCCATTTTCTTATAATTGCTCCCACAGTGGATTTATTCACACCAACCTGCTTGCCTATTGTAGATTCACTCTTCCCAGCCTGGTGCAGGTCTACAATTTTCTTCCTTGTCCCCTTCGACAGCTCTTTGGTCTTGGCCATGGTTGAGTTTGGACTCAGACTGTTTGAGGCTGTGGACAGGTGTCTTTTATACAGATAACAAGGTCAAACAGGTGCCATTAATACAGGTAACCAGTGGAGGACTAAAGAGCTTCTTAAAGAAGAAGTTACAGGTCTGTGGGATCCAGAAATCTTGCTTGTTTGTGGGTGACCAAATACTTATTTTCCACCATGAGTTACAGTTAAATTCTTTAAAAATCCTACAATGTGATTTCCTGTATTATTATTTTTTTAATCTCATTTTGTCCCTCATAGTTGAAGTGTACCTATGATGAAAATTACAGACCTCCCTCATCTTTCTAAGTCGAAGAACTTGCACAATCAGTGACTGACTAAATACTTTTTTGCCCCACTGTAGCCACACAATGCTATAGCTGCATATTTAAAAGCTGACACACAAAACACTGGTCCTGGTTCTTTATTATAGGTGGTTATTATAGTTCATCTTTATGGTTTATTTCTGTGTGTTAGTCCAGTTTGATTGTGTATGGTTCCAGACGGAATTGCAGGTCAAGCTTGATTTCAGATAAAAAAAACAGAAATAAAGACAAACATTGTGACAGTGCTGCATTCTAATCCTGTGTTCACACTAGCAAGCAACAAAGTAACACACAGTACACTTGTAGCGACAACCTGAGATTCTTTCGATTTAATGTAAATGGGTTGTGACATAATATAGTGACAAATCCATATGACTGGCACCGGCAAGTTTCTTGGATCAGTCGTATTACTTGGAACATTTCATGTCTCCCTAATTTCTATTCCCACATGATCAGCAATTGGTTTCCATTCAATAGTTTCTATTTAACTAAGTACAGGTATGCACTGTTTAATGTCCGCATTACATTCTGTGAAACAGGACTTTGATCGAAATGGATTTTACCATAGTCGCATAAATACTTTGTACATAGTGGTTTATTTTAAATGAAAATATTGATTAAAACACAATATGAAAACATTTTGTACAGTACTGTGCTGTACAATAGAGTTATTCAATAAACAAATTCAAGAATCATGCCTTTCAAGACTGCAATTCTTTTCTGTCAGCATGTGTCACAATGGTTCACTAAAATTAGTTTTTTGTCATTCAGAAGTGAGTTAGATGTACAGGTAGTCCCTGTTTTACGATGGTCTTGATGGTCTCGATGATTTTTTGACTTTACATTGGGTAAGTCATACATTTACATAAAATAATGTAAAAAACACATAAAATCACACATTCTGCAGAAATTATGTATTTTTGAATTTCGATTTTCCCCTGGGCAAGGGATACCTAGTAGGATACTCTCCTGCACTTTTCTGTGCTAAATGAGAAAATCAGCAATGGTGGACGAAGTACCCAAACCATGTACTTGGGTTAAAGTAGAGATACCGAAGGTTAAATATTACTCCAGTAAAAGTAGAAGTCCTCCTTTTAGACCCCCACTTGAGTAAAAGTACAAGAGTATTTGCCTTCAAATGTACTTAAGTATTGAAAGTAACAGTTTTGAGTAAGTAAAATGTAATAAGGTAATGATTTATTATGACTTGAATGTCCTATGATCATTTTTGTAACTTGCTTAATCGACTAATTTTAGGTCATAAGACTCTAGTGTCACTCCTGGCTCACAAATTTTGTCATTAATTAAGTTAAAAAATATCTAAATAAGTTTAAAAACAAAGTATGTGCTATACCCTGATTGGTGTGCTTGCTTCTTGCTTCTTTTGTTTTTATATGTTACATTTTTAGCCAAAAGGAGCGACATTTCACATAATATAATGGAGTAAAAAGTAATATATTTGACTTTGAAAAGTAGTGGAGTTAAAGTAAGTAGTCACCCAAAATGTAAATACTCAATAAAGACACAAGAAAAAACTACTTTATAGTAACAAATTACATCTACTTTGTTCCTGTCCACCACTGGAAATCAGGAGTGAGTGATGCAGGGAGTGAGGTGGTGGGAGTGAAGAGCGCTGGGAAATGGAGTGAGGAAAAGCTGTTTTAATAAATTACATGATTACAGATAATATTCATCACTCCACTATAAAAGAGGCTTTGAGTTAATGATTTTGCCCAGCTGTAGGCTAATGTAAGTGTTTTAAGCATGCTTAAGTTAGGCTACACTATGATATATAGACTAAATACACCATGTACTTTGGTAGCCTAGTGGATAAGGTACTGGACTATGGACCAGAAGATCTAGGGTTCAAATCCCACCTCTGCCAAGTTGCCACTGTTGGGTCCTTGAGCAAGACCTTTAACCCACAATTGCTTGGATTGTAAGACTGTATCAATTGTAAGTCGCTCTGGAGTTCTTGAATAGGCCTGCTAAATGACTTAAATGTAAATAATAAAGTCCACAGTTTACAATACATTCAACTTATGATGTATTTGTTGGAATGTATCCCCATCTTAAAACAGGGACTACCTGTATATAAGAGACATTTTTATTTCCTAAGAAATCGAGCATTAAAGCTAGCGGACGTTGATCAGATGGACCTTAAACGGTGCATATATATGTAGCCATTTTGATGAGAAAAAGGAAATACTTACCCTAGTCACAGTTTTTCCTTGGTTTTATTATGCTATATATTACACCTCACTTAATACTAAAGTGACACTATGTTTAAACTACACAGTAGAATCCTATCATTTATTGGACACACGTCCAACGAGGGAGCAACATAAGAGACTTGCTAGTGTGAACATGGGGTAGTTACCAAATAATGGTAAAACAGTTCTAGCCAAGCCTGTTTCTTTCCAAATGTTTTATTGCATGCCTAATTTCTTTGTCAGTTTTCTGTTTAATACAGCTACCTTCTAACATCTGGCCAAACGTACCGAATGACATTGGAAATCCTTCTTTGTTACGCTTCCAAATGAGTCTCTTTGGTGTTGGAGAAGCCTGCTGGTCCTTACCCAGCTCCCTAAAGACCGTGAACTGATACTAACATAATATTGTTTGTGATAGAAATATGGCACATTCTAATAAATTACTTGCAGCCTTGTCCACACTAATACGGATACAAACGTTCAAGTTGTTCTCCACTTGGTCGTTGGTACAGAAAGTTTTAAATGTAATTTTTGTGGGGACAAGGCATGCAGTTAGCATTACTCTATAGCAGTGGTGGTGGTGGGGGCACTCCCTAGGGGTGACGTGGAACCATTGCATGGGGTTGGGGGGCAGTAAGGCAGTAAAAATGCTAAAATACATAATGCATGTCACTTGTAATATTTCCACTGTAAAAGTGATTCGTCACTTTATTTTGTTTTGTTCAGTTAGAGTTTGACAATTGTATGAATTTCAGTGTTTGAAATAAATTTCAGTGAGATCTGGACTTGTTGGAGGGACTTGAAAATACTGTCGTCTACAAAAGGAGGGCACTACAGAAAAAAAAATTGAGACCCACTGCAATATACACTTTGTGAAAATGACAGACATCCTTGTACCATATAGATAATCAACACATTAGTCCTCATTTCACTGTGGATGAAATTTCACACATACAGTGGTACCGCGGTTCTCGACCACCTCAGAACTTGTTGAATTCGGTTCCCGACGCATTTTGACTAGAAAAATGTGTCTCGGTTCTCGCTGTTTGCTCAGTACTTGGCGCACTTGCTTAAATTTGTAAAATTGAGTCAAGCCACGTGACTTGTTTCAGCCGAAACTTCGCTATCATTTATCGTGTTTTTCTTTATTTCTTCATCTACAATACTGTATTCTTAGTGCAAACAAGTCTCCATCGGTCTTAAAAAGGTTAGTTTTGACAGTCAACCAAAAGAGAAACAGAACTGGATTCCTCCAGAACATAGGCAGCAGTTAGCATTAGCAGCTATGCTAGCAACTGGAGTTCACCAGTAGAGTAAGTGATTTGCTTTTACTTTTCACTTTCAATCCATTACTCACCAAACTTTAACACTTTATTATAAATTAAGCTTTGCGTTAATGATTTTGGCCAACTGCAGGTTAACGTAAGAGTTTTAAACATTAACTTACTTATCATTACTTATCATATCTCTGCTATATAAAGTATAGACCACTGTACCAAACACTCATTAAACTCATCGGTTCATGATACATTTAACTTATGATGGATTTGTTGATACAGTACAGACTGCTCTAACAAACCCTCAATCTCCTCAGGTTACAATACTTTTAACTTTTGATGGATTTGTTGAACATATCCCATCATAAATCAGGGAGCTCCTGTACAATACAACTCCATTAATGTAGACAATGCCTATATAATGGATTTTCTGGGGGTCTGAAACGGATTCATTCAATTTACATTATTCCTTATGAGAAAAATTCTTCAGTTTTGGTTCTCGACAAGCCTTCTGGAACGAATTACCAACGAAAAACAAGGTACCACTGTATTTTTGCACTTAAGTAGCCATACCCTATTTCATAACCTCCCAACATTCCTGCCGCATGGAGCAGATGGGACCGCAGGCTGGCGAGAGCCTCCATACATCTTGTGGCTTCTAATTCTACAAAGAGAATGAGCCTGCATGGAGGTCACATCCATCTGCCACCCTTGCCAGCCACTCGACTGGTCAGTAGAAGCTGCTCATCCAGCCTGATCCCTCATCCAGCCTTCCCAAGGCACTCCCTCCAAGACTTGAAGTCTCAGTGGTAGCCGCCTGGTGCATTAGCACTTTGGCGCTTCTTGAGCACCAAAACGGCAGCTTTTAGTCTATCCATATGAGTGTGGACAAGGTATGAGATTCAAAATCCGTGTGGTTTTAGAGTGAGAACATTGGGTAGCACTCATGCAACAAGTTCTTGTGTCATATATCTTCTTTATGAGACACATGATCGGCTGAAAAGTAAAAAAAAAAAAAAAAAAAAAGAAATCTTGTAACAGCAGTGGATAAGAGCAAAGGACTTTGAGATCATGAGGTCTCTGACTACAGGCGTCACTGGAATGTATAAGCATACACAGATTCTCTACTGGTTGCTGTAGGAGGAGGAATGAAGCAACTCTGAGCTAAACCACTTCCTAAGGTATGAGGTTTAACCCAGGGGTTCATTAGCGATGGCACACGACGACAACACACAGTCCGAGCGAGGCACGTGTGGATGACGAATCGACAACAGGCTTTGGACTAGCTCGGTAAATAAGTACATTACGTAGTGTTGATTATTCGTGACATCATGCGGCAATAAAAATTAGTCAGTTATTGGGAAAAAAACATCACTGTCAGTCATCTTATCATCCATAACGTCTACCTAGCTGTTGGGTATTTTTTCTTTCGCTTCCATGGTCCATCCATGTTTCTCCAAGTTTCTGTTTACCTGTTCTGCGAGGCAAGCTGGCATCGCTTCGAGTCCAGCCGAGCTACTTCATGCTTTCTGAACTGTAAGAACAGCAAGACAAATGACTGGAGTGGATCTAGAAGCCAGCCCTGATGCACTATGTCTCTGGGAGAAAAAAAACAGAATGATGGCAGTCCTCTGGCTGAATGGAGAGGGAAAAGGAGGGAGAAGAATCTAGTCGGCCCAAAGGTCTTGGTCACTTCACTCACGCCACTGGACTCTTCTCTCCACCAGAGCAAGAGATTAAATTACGTTGTCAAACAGCTGCATGGACTGCATGATGTTTTCATCCTGAACAAAGGACAAAGGAAGTTTTCGTATTTTATATAGACTTACAAGCATCAGATGTTTTATCATGTCCATTACTATGATACAACCTCATCTGTTGTCACCTGTGATGCATTTTACCCCAAAGAGCCACCAACCTTGCCTCTCGCCAAGCTTAAAATGTGACAAATGTCCTGCCAGTAATGAAATTCTACCCCTGCCAAGTTTCAGACCGTCATTTGGTGGCACTTTAATCCTACTTTAAACTTGTAACACCGGATGATGTACAGCCCCTGTCTGTGATCAGAGACCTTATATAAGGATTAGACTGGTCACTGGTTGAAATATAAAAAGATCTGTAGTTCAGAAGCCCCGCTCCATCATTAGAAAAAAACAATTGGCATATTAGTAAATGTGTCGGAGAGGGGAATGGCAAGCCTTGTCCCCTTTGTAGTGGCGGGATGCGCAGTAGTCAGAATAACCTTAAAATAATCGTATGTTTCTGTGTTATTTGCACCCAACACCGCAAGTAATTTTCATCATGTGTGTCAGATTATACCAGCAATTCTAACTATGCATTTTAAACGTTAATTTCTCTCTCCATTTCGGATATATAGGTCTCTCCCCATTCAAAGAGATAGACATCTGGTCTTGTATGGCTGGAAATAACTGCCCTGTGGTGTTACCAAGATGGTGGCAGAGTGAACAGACTTATCTTATAATTGCTTTGCTGTTCTCATCGCAGACTGGACTTAATGCTCTTCGGTTCACAGAAACAATCGTCAATCACAGACTATTTCTCAAATTTGCGTAAATGAATAGAAACTTTACCTGTACATACTGTACATGTTTAAGTACATTGTAATTGTGATTGTACGATCACACAGCTGCTCAGTAAAACACATTATGTCATCAGGTATGAATGTCACTGTCTATTTTTTTTGTAACCTCGTTAAGTCGCCAAACTTGCCAGAATTAGCCATGAAGCAGACGTGGGCGAGATAGCGAGTTTAGACTGTACTATTTCACAAACTATCTATCTAAATAGCCATTTTTGGCTATTTGGTTGGCAGTCTTGATGCTAATGGCTTTTCTATTTCTTTTCCCATAAATATAGTATATGGAGTGGACAGAATAGCTCCTTAACACCTAGCCAGATAGTTTAACTAATGTTAACGAATGTTTATGAACAAGTGAACCCTGTTAAACTCACCTTCACCATGTCTTTTACAGTCATTTAACCCACCATGATCAACAGATCAACAAATCACTGCTGCAAACAGTGCAGTGAGTAACACTGTCAATATTTTTAACCCCTATCAAGCGGCGATACACTTTAGCGTAGTCTGTGACAAAGATTTCCTTTTTTTTTTTTTAAATACTCTGCCATAGCACTGCACAACACTAAATTAAACTGATGGACAATGAAAGAGAGGAGAGGTAGTAAGAGAGAAACTTCATATATCTACCAAGCACGAAGAGACCAATCAGGATGGTCTCTTTGTCTTTGTGTGTGTTTCCTTCTCTCCCTCACTTGGTCTCAAAATAAATACATTAATAAAAATTAAATTGATTTCCGAGATATTGCCTATAATTTGTGGGCACCAGGGAGCCCCTATTAAAAGGGTGAGATGTCATTTAGTCAGTTATCATCGGACTATATTCCACATATCAGTAAGTTTTGGGATTTTTAAATCCATCACTGACACTGTGCTTGATAAACAAATTTCGGTGCCCTGACAAAACCAGTGTCAATGCAGTGCTGAATATGGTCCACCCAAACAACAGCCGGAAAGTTGCAGTCCTATGTTGGCCCCCATTCCTTTAATGTATAGTTTCTATAGTGTAGAGGTTGTGGGCACAATTTAGGTGATCCTGATAAACTAAATGGACATATATTTTGAGCTGTATATGGTATATTATGTATTAATGTACCTTTTGGCATGACTCGATGAACTCGTCAATGGTTACCACACCGTCATTGTTGCGATCCATTTTCTGGAAAACAAAAAAACAGTTTGAAATGATATCAGTTTGATAGGACTTGGCTTAAACCTGCAAAAATCGGGGTTGGTCAGTGCAAATTTTAGTAAACAGAACTAACAAATCTAGCCTTCAGTTATTTATTGGGGCTTGCAATGGAACCATGCATTTATAGCTGCTTGACATAAAACTTCATTCAGTAAAATCAAGCAATTAGTGAGTCAGCGCATCAAATATTTAGTTCAATAGCTCTTCTCTGTACTGGCGCCTGGGTGGTGGAATGACCAACCACTGGATGTTTATGGCTGAGGTTTTTGCTGTCTTCAAATTGTGAATACAGAATCACTTCTTTCTTCCCACAGCAATTCAGTGAAAACCAAAAGTTGACTTGTATATTTAATAATAATAAAACTTGGGTGGCACGGTGGAGACGTCTAGGTCCTTTGTGGAGTCTGCATGCCCTCCCTGTGTCTGTATGGGTTGTACTAGCATGAGGTGATGTCTAATAAGAAGAATACAAAGCACATCTGTAAACTGCTCCGGCTAAGGTTGTTTGATAAATACTGTAAATATAAATTACATAAATACATACATGTGAGTTTAGTAACACAATCCCAAAACACAGTCAAAACAGGCAGCACTGCTATTTGTGTTTTCTCTTTTTTGGACCATTCTCTGTAAACCATAGAAAATCCCAGTAAGTTTCATTTCATCCCATTCAAAACACTTAAATCACCTTTTTTCCCCCCATTCTGACACTGGATTTAAACTTCAGCAGCTCATCTTGACCATGTCTACATACCTAAATGTGCTGAGTTGCTGCCAGATTGGCTGATTAGATACTTACGTTAACAAGCAGTTGAACATGTGTATCTAATAAAGTGGTGATTGAATATTGTATCATTAATATCATGGCACACCTGAAAGAAACTCTCCACATGCTCTCTTGGAGCGTCCTCTTGCATGCAGGGATATGTGTATTTCCCCATCATGTCATAGATTGACTTCATGATGTCCAACATCTCCTGAAAGCCAGAAATCGCAGAAACGTCAAAAATTAGCCGCAAGCTTTTTACATTTATCATGTTACTGGGTTTCCTTTTCAACCTTCTTAAAAGTCTCAAAGTATATCTACATGTGATTTACCTCTTTGGTGATGCAGCCATCTTTATTGAGATCATACAAATTGAACGCCCAATTGAGCCGGTCATTTATTGTTCCCCTGAGAATAATGGACAGGCCAATGACAAAGTCCTGGAAAAAGCAACAAAACAACAGCAGAAATTATATTCCGATACATCTACATTTGCACCACAGTCAGGATTGACAAGCAAATGATGACTGAACAGCACTTACCTCAAAGCTAACCGATCCATTTTTGTTAGTGTCAAATGCCTCGAAAAGAAAATGTGCATACATACTTGAATCTGGGGGGAAAGAGAAGATGTGTATTGTTCTAAAGTATACACAGACGATACAAAACATTCTGACCACCTGCCTAATATACTGTTGATACTCCACGTGCTGCCAAAACAGCTCTGACCACCAAGGCAGGGCACATTGTCCTGTAAAAAGAGGCCATTGCCAGTGGGGAATACCATTTCCATGAATGTACTTGGTCTGCGATGATGTTTAGGTTGGTGGAGTAATGGAGAGTTTGTTGTACCACTGACAATGGGTTTCACCATTTCTGAATGGGAGCACTATACGAGCCTTGCAGTTATAGAGATGGATATGCATCCTTCATTATTAATCAACCTTAATTATTTATTCTTACTCTTAATAATTCATTAAGAGGCTGAGTTTATACAGAAGCATAATATAAAAAACAGAGAGAGAGAGAGAGAGAGATAGATTAAGGTTATTAAGGGTTATTAAGGGAATTAAGGAATTAAGTAATCATATTATGATTAGTTGACTTTTATTTCATTGCAGACAGTATGAACCTGAGAACTCTTATGTTTTGTCTGGTCAACTTCATTTCATTTGTCAATAAACATCCATTCCTGCATTTCAGGCCTGCAACACACTCCAAAAAAAGTTGGGACGGAGGCAAATGATGTAGTAATGAATAAAAAAATCTAAATAATGACGTGATTTCAAACAGGTTATGTCAACAGATGATTATAATCATGATTTGGTACAAAAGCAGCATCCATGAAAGAGTCTTTGATGAGCAGTTTATAGTTTATCAACAAACGCATGAGAAAGTTATTGAAAAGTTTAAAAACAATTTTCTCCAAAGAAAGACTGGAAAGATTCTCTCTTTATAGTGCATAATATCATTAAACTATTCACAAAATTGGGAGGAACTTCAGTGCGAAAAGGGCAAGGGCGCAAGCTTAAGCCGTACACCCATGATCTTCCAACCCTCAGGCGGCGCTCAAAAGAATCCTCATGTTAACCATGTCCAGAAGAGGCGTCGACTTCTCTGGGCTCGGTGGCATCCAAGATGGACCATCAAACAGTGGAAATGTGTATTCCAGTATTCCAGATCTTCTTTGATAGAAATGTACACCATGTACTCTGGACCAAAAAAAGGATGAAAAGGACCATCCAGACTGTTATCAGCAGCAATTCCAAAATCCAGGCTTTGTCATGCTATGGGGTTGGGTCAGGGCCCTTGGTAAAGGTCATTTATACTTCTGTGATGCAGCATTAATGCAGAAAAGTACACTGAGATCTTAAAGCAACATAAGCTGCCCTCAAGATGACATCTTGTCCAGGGACGTTCACGCATTTTTCAACAAGACAATGCAAAACCTCATGCTGCACACATTACAAAGGCATGGCTGTGTATGAAGAGGGTACGTGTTCTGGACTGACCTGTCCCCAGTAAAGAATGTGTGATGAAATTTGAAACGAAAAATATGACAACGATGACCCCGTACTGTTGTGTTTGCAGGAAGAATGGGACAAAATAACACCCGATACACTAAATCACTTAGTATCCTCTGTGACAAATTGTGGTGAAAGGAATGGCAACATTACAAAGTGGTAACTGCTTTACCATCCCACAATTTTTTCAATGTGTTACAGGTGTGAAATGCAGGAATGGATGTCTATTAACAAATGAAATGAAGTTGACCAGACAAAACGAAATATCTCAGGTTCATACTGTCTGCAATGAAATTAAAGTTGAAGTAAACGTAAGAAACACTGTGTGTTTTTTATATGAATTTTCCAAACTGTCCCAATATAGAAATTATAAATTAAATATAAATATAAATGACAAAAATAAAACTATCATCTGCAGCAAAATAAACAAAAATTAAGTAAATAATAAAATAGTAACAACAATCAGTGAATTGGATTGGGATACCAATTATATTAAAATGTTATAAATATGATAAAATAAATGTTAATAAAAAAATACAATGTAAAAGAAAGTAAAATAAAATATAATACATATTTGGAAGAGAAAAAAAAATTAAAACAATTTAAAAGGAGAAGGGAAAAGTTAAAATGAACAAAAACAGTTACAGGCTCTCCGGAGACTAAAAGTTTACAATGATTGACACCAGCACTGTCTATATTGGATCTTCATATCTACTATAGTACCATCGTCAGAAAGAGCAAGATCAATTCAGACATGCTCCAGTGAAAGAAACAAACAATATGGGAAAAAGGGTGCAGATTTGAGAGTGCTGTGTTGACTCACCCCCTTGTGGGAAGAACTGGGAGTAGATGACTTTAAAGGTCTCTTCATTCACAACACCACTGGGGCATTCCTGAAACACAAGAGTGATTTAAAGAACACAAAGATCAACTTAAAAATGATTTAATACATGATATAAAAACAGATAACGATCTTATGTCTCACACATGGGATTTTGTTGGGTAGCCTCATAGTTAACACTAGAGTGGCTGAACTTTCTCGGTTCTGAGGACACACCCCCTTCTCCTTGTGACCCATCAGAGGGCTATCAGCCAACTTTTGTAATGTAATCTTATTCATTTGAACTCTAAGAAATCAAGAAAACAATTGTTTGAAAACGTCTTGATGCATGCTCAATGATCCAGGTAAGAAAATCCCAGAAGTTGAATCTGTTCATCTGGACATAGATTTTGTTGGAGAAACGTTTCGTCACTCATCTAAGTGACTTTTTCAGTCTCAGCAGTTGGAAAACTTCCCCAATCTTATATACAGCAGGTTGCATAACGACTGGTACCAGCACCATTACATAACAATGGGACCGGTGATCAGTTTAATATGCAGATTGACATAGCCATTAACGACAATGGCCACGTGTTCCATACACACAGGATTGGGGAAGGGCTGCGATGGCTCCGTTGTAAGATGGTGAGAGGTGTACTCTGAGGCCCCCTCCTCGGTTCAGGGATGGACGTTCCCGTTTAACAAAAATGGCTTCTTTTACTCCGCGTTTAAACCATCGTTCCTCCCTATCAAGGATCTGCACGTCTTCATCCTTGAGGATGGAGAGAAATCTCACATTAAGCAGGCCCTGGGCAAATGTGGTTATCCGAACTGGGCCTTTGTCAAAGCCGGTAAGACGCCCAAACAGTGCTCCAGCAGATTGACGAGAGGAGAACAACAACCGCAGTCTAAGCGTAAACCAGTGGTGATTCCATATGTGGCAGGAACATCTGAACAATTGAGACGCATCTTTGCCAAACACCGCGTCTCAGTGGCTTTCAAACCCCAAAACACGCTACGCTACGCCAGAAAAACTGGTCCACCTCAAGGATCGGGTCCCCCAGCACAAACAGAGTAATGTAGTGTACGCTGTGAAGTGCCAGGAATTGTACATCGGGGAAACCAAACAGCCACTGGCGAAACGGATGGCACAACATAGGAGAGCTACCTCATCAGGTCAGATCTCTGCAGTTTACACCCACCTACAGGCCAGTGGCCACTCTTTCAAGGATGAAGACGTGCAGATCCTTGATAGGGAGGAACGATGGTTTGAACGCAGAGTAAAAGAAGCCATTTTTGTAAAAAGGGAATGTCCATCCCTGAACCGAGGAGGGGGCCTCAGAGTACAACTGCTGAGACTGAAGAAGTCACTTCGATTAGTGACGAAACGTTTCTCCAACAAAATCTATGTCCAGATGAACAGATTCAACTTCTGGGAATTGTTTGAAAAACTCAAATTACTTCACAAAGATGTGTTGGCAAAGACACTGATTGACTGCCAGGTCCCCAAGCTTAAGACTGAACACAGTTGCACACATACTAATTTAACCGTCCACATGAAGCCAAGATCTCAAGAGAAAATCTAAACTTATCCAATAAAACTGATCTTTCCAGGAAGGGTGGAATAGTAATCCGTACAGATACATTTAACTGTTTTTAACATTTCATGATATTTGCTTACAGTATTCCAATTACAAACAAAATTTCCAAAGACATGACATTATAGTTCAATGTCACCTCCAACACTGTTCACAGCAATTCTGAATACAATCTGTTACTCATGACACATAGATAAACAATGTTCAAATTAACCAAGCCTCACATTTTTGAAGCCTCTATAGAGCACTTGCAGTTCTTTCTTCGTGAACTTGGTTTGCTCTTGCAGTTTCTCCAAGCCCTCGGGCCGATGGCACACGGTTGACAGCTCGAAATCATCCTCAATGCTGTCTGTGGAACACATACAAGCTCGTTAGAAGGTATACAAAGAATGGGGTATAGTTTATTTACATAATACTAAAATAATAAAGCATAAGCAAAAACTCCAGTAAATAATTTATATAGAACTTTGTCAAACAGAATCTTGATTAAATTCTTCATCGCTCATAAGCTTAGTACTGGGTACTTTTACAACTAAGATCTGACAAAAAAGTGTATTTTTATATGCAGTATTCTGATGTTTTAGCAATGGTATGATAACAATATATAACATACAGTGGGGCTAAAAAGTATTTAGTCAGCCACTGATTGTGCAAGTTCTCCTACTTAGAAAGATGAGAGAGGTCTGTAAGTTTCATCATAGCTACACTTCAATTATGAGAGACAAAATGAGAAAAAAAAATCCAGGAAATCACATTGTAGGATTTTTAAAGAATTTAATTATAAATTATGGTGGAAAATAAGTATTTGGTCAATAAATTTGGTTCAACTCAATACTTCGTAACATAACCTTTGTTGGCAATGACAGAGGTCAAACATTTCCTGTAAGTCTTCACACACTGTAGCTGGTATTTTGGCCCATTCCTCTCTCATTTTTCTAAGTAGGAGAACTTGCACAATCAGTGGCTGACTAAATACTTTTTTGCCCCACTGTATTATCAGTGATTGGACCCCAAAATGTCAAACTTGGATTTGTCACTCCATAATCCTCTTTTCCGCTGATCTTCATTCCAGTCTTTGTGAGCTTTAGTATATCTTAACCTTTTCAACCTGTTCCCCTTCCGAAAAAGTGGTTTCCTGGTTGTTACCCTTCCAAAAAGACCATTTCTGATCAAGCTTCTTCGGACTTTAGAAGGGTCAATTTGGCATCCTGATGAATCTGCCAAATGCCACTATTGCTATTTAATACAGCATATAAATTTCCCCTATTTTCTGGTTGTTTTCTAACAAAGAGACTGAGAAATAATCACATATGGTCATTATACCATTGCTAAAACAATGTTATATGGTGACCTAAGACTTTTGCACAGTACTGTACGTTTTTTTCAAAAGTCAAAATTTATTGAAACAACATAAACAACAAAAAATATTATTGTTATCCCTTGTCCTACAGTTTGAATACTACTGTTAATAAAACATATTTTAGAAGTATCGATGAAATGGTGCAAATAAATCAGCAATGTATTAAAAATGTAAAAAGGTGACTTATTGTATCATCCACAGACAACTACTGCATGTTTCACTACAAAAGCACTTACACACATATTGTATTACAAATCCATAAAGATCAGTGCATGAGCGTATTGAGTGTAATACCATATGCACACTATATTACAGATGAAACACCCAGTACAACCAACAGCTCACTACCCAATGTCACATAACACCAAATTATATATTACAACGCAAATAAACAAGCATGTCATTATGAAATAACCATATTTGTCTTGGAGTACCGCACAAGTGTGTATACATGTCACTTGCTCTAAGTGTATTAGTGATTTGTGCCAAGTGATGCATTTATACAAGAGCTGGTCATTGGCGTGTGTATTTTTGTGTACTTCTGTCATTTCCACAGTAGACAAAGTGTTGACATCTTTGTGTAGTTTTTCATCGATGACACTGATGTGGTGGTAGTGGTGTTGGTGTGTGTTGTACTGCTGTGAGTGGGTCAGACACAGCAGTGTTACTGGAGTTTTTAAATGCCCCAGTGTCACTGATGGACTGAAAATAGTCCACCAACCAAAAATGTCCAGCCACCAGCATCCTGTGAGCACTGATGAATGATTAGAGGATGACCAACACAAACTGTGCAGCAACAGATGAGCTACTGTTTCTGACTTCACATCTACAAGATGGGGCAATATGGTAGATGTGTCTAATAGAGTCAGTGAGGGAACACAGTGATTAAAAACTCCAGCAGCACTGCTGTGTCTGAAACACTTCTACCAGAACAACACACACTAACACACCACCACCACCACATCAGTGTCACTGCAGTGCTGAGAGTGATCCACCACCCAAACAGTACCTGATCTGTGGGGGTCCTGACCATTAGAGAACAGATGGACTACAGTCTGTAATTGTAGAATTACACAGTCCTTCTATGTATACACAGTGGGGTAAAAAAGTATTTAGTCAGCCACTGATTGTGCAAGTTCTCCTATTTAGAAAGATGAGAGAGGTCTGGCACCTGTTTGACCTCGTTATCTGTATAAAAGACACCTGTCCTCAGCCTCAAACAGTCAGACTCCAAACTCAACCATGGCCAAGACCAAAGAGCTGTCCAAGAACACCAGGAAAAAAATTGTAGACCTGCACCAGGCTGGGAAGAGTGAATCTACAATAGGCAAGCAGGTTGGTGTGAATAAATCAACGGTGGGAGCAATTGTAAGAAAATGGAAGACATACAAAACCATTAGTAATCTCCCTCGATCTGGGGCTCCACGCAAGACTTCATCCCGTGGGGTCAAAATGATCATGAGAACGGTGAGCAAAAATCCCAGAACTACACGAAGGGACCTGATGAATGACCTGCAGAGAGCTGGGACCAAAGTAACAAAGGCTACCATCAGTAACACACTACGCCGAGAGGGACTCAGATCCTGGAGTGCCAGGCGTGTCCCCCTGCTTAAGCCAGTACATGTCCAGGCCCGTCTGAAGTTTGCCAGAGAGTATAGGGATGATCCAGAAGAGGATTGGGAGAATATCATGTGGTCAGATGAAACTAAAAATAGACCTTTTTTAGTAAAAACTCAACTGGAGGAAGAAGAATGCTGAGTTGCATCCCAAGAACACCATACCTACTGTGAAGCATGGGGGTGGAAACCTCATGCTTTGGGGCTGTTTTTCTGCAGAGGGGACAGGACGACTGATCGGTGGTAACGGAAGAATGAACGGAGCCATGTATCGTGAGATTTTAAGCCAAAACCTCCTTCCATCAGTGAGAGCATTGAAGATGGAACGTGGGTGGGTCTTCCAGCATGACAATGATCCCAAACACACCGCTCGGGCAACAAAGGAGTGGCTCCATAAAAAGCATTTCAAGATCCTGGAGTGGCCTAGCCAGTCTCCAGACCTCAGCCCCATAGAAAATGTGTGGAGGGAGTTGAAAGTCCGTGTTGCCCCAAAACATCACTGCTCTAGAGGAGATCTGCATGGAGGAATGGACCAAAATACCAGCTACAGTGTGTGCCAACCTGGTGAAGACTTACACGAAACGTTTGACCTCTATCATTGCCAACAAAGGTTATGTTACAAAGTATTGAGTTGAACCAAATTTATTGACCAAATACTTATTTTCCACCATAATTTACAATTAAATTCATTAAAAATCCTAGAATGTGGATTGCTGGATTTTTTTTCTCATTGTGTCTCTCATAGTTGAAGTGTAGCTATGATGAAAATTACAGACCTCTCTCATCTTTCTAAGTCGAAAAACGTGCACAATCAGTGGCTGACTAAATACTGTTTTTCCCCACTGTATATTGTATTCTGCATATTTAGTTTAAAGACGTATAACCCCATTACTTGCTGCTCTGAGGTGATGGTCTCATTATTACATTCTGCCAGTGTGTTAACATTAGCTGTGGTTAAAAGTGGTTAATGCAATGCGAGCTGTTTTAGAAATATCTGCCCCCTGAAGAATAATGCAAGACTATTCCTAAGTGGAATAACAAGTTGAAAAGTACTTCTGATGGCACTACTGTTTAAAGGGCATAACAAACTTGGCCCAGGTCCAACAAGTGAATGTCTAAAGCAGGGGTGTCAAACAGCTTTCACCGGTCTAAAATGGCATTGGCATTAAACTTGCAGAAGACTTGGAAATACATTATGAATGATCATAATGAGACTTGTAGTGTCCACTTGTTGGCAGCTGCTTATCACAGTTAATTGAAATTAATTAGAACAATGTGACCCACAAACCACTTGTTGACCAAAACATATTTCTGCCGCATTTATATAAAACTCAAAGGTGATAAAAGTTTTTGTTAAAGCAGTGAACAAAGAATGAACAATGTTCCTGAGAATAACTGACTCCAAGATTACGGAATTCACTGTGTTGGTCCACAAATTAGAAAGCACATCATGACAGGGAGTTCAAAAATCAGCTATTGGGGTCAGAGAAAATAGCATGGAAGCATTTAAGGTTGTTTTTTGAATTATCTTATCAGAATGCTTAAAGCACACAAAACCACAAAGAAAATGAATTTTCTGCATTCAGACTTTCCTGCAGATCTTGGTGCAGTCAGTGATGAGCACGGTGAAGAGTTTCACCAGGACATTACAACCACTGGCCGTCCGGGCAATTAGAATCCATCAATGGTAGCCGACTATTGTCAGATACTGACATGAGAGGCACCAGGTGCTGAGTATAAATGAGAATTAGCTGCAAAACTTTTTTAATCTTAGCTGAACTAATGCAATGTGTCACCATTGTTATGTGATTAAACATACTGCGTAATAGTGGTGAAATCCAAATTTCTATGAAATACATTCATTCAATCATTCATGTTATTATCTGCTTGATCCTGGACAGGGTCGTGGAAGAGCCAGTGCCTAGCCAGCAGCATAGGGCGCAAAGCAGGAACAACCCTAGACCCTGTAAATCTGTCGGAGGGTACAATCTCTCTCTCTCTCTCTCTCTCTCTCTCTCTCTCTCTCTCTCTCGTCTTTGGACTGTGGGAGGAAACTGGAGTACTCAAAGTAAATCCACGAGGAGGACATGCAGACTGCACACAGAAAGGACCCAGGCCGCTCCACCCTGGGATCGAACAAAGGACCTTCTCGCTGTGAGGCGACAGTGCTACCCACCGTGCCGCCCTCTATCAAATACAGCAAATTTGAAATTATTTTTGTATTCAGTTTGACGCTCAATGTCATAATCTCACTTTTTTAAATTGTTAATTGCTATACCGTTTATAGTGCAACTATTATTTGAAATTTACAGAAAACTGGACATTTAGTAATTAGTCTGTTACCCTGGTTTTGAATGTGTGTATTAAGTGAGCTGTGTATGTGTTACACTGTGTTAAGATTTCCAGGAAAATTACAAAACACTTTACTTGAACCCTTTGCCACTAGACTGAAATACGCACGTCACTAGGTGACTTTACAGTTTATGCTCAGTAGTAGTGCAAACGATGGGCACCCAGGTCAAATTAAGTTGTGTTGATTTAATGAAATTGGACTAATAACTCTGTATGGAAGATCCTATGCTATGTTCCTGCAAATCTTGAGAAAATAAACCATAACATTTTGCATGTTTAAGCGTTTGCTGTCCAGATTATCCACTGTTGTAAGGTCTCAGGACTACACTGACTTAATGGTCATTTTAAATCTCCAGAAATATCATATTTTAAGTTTGTTCTCTGCAGAGGTTGTCTTACGTTTTTTGAGTTTTCAGAAAATTAACACAACACATTTTATCAGGGATGCTTTTTTCATAAAAGTGTACTCATTATTATGATGCCATGGTAACATATTAACCTAACATATTAATATTAACCTGGTTTTATATTCAGATGGCATAATACATTCTTACATGTTATAATTTGAGCTGTCAAAATGAACGAGCTGACAACGTTAAAAATAAGATTTTCACATTTTCCTTGATCTTTTAAGGAGCGCATATTTAAGGGCTGTGTCCAAAAGGGTCCCCTAATCACTTTCACTGGTCAAGTGAATAACATTGATAGTGTGATTCTCTGGGCAATGTTCTCCTGGGAAACCTTGGGTTCTGGCATTCATATAGATGTTACTCTGACATGAATCACCTACTAAACATTACTGCAGAGCAAGTACCCCTTCATGGCAATGGTATTCCAAAATGGCAGATAATGTGCCCTGCCAAACTACAAAGCATGACAGAGTTCAAGGTGTTGACTTGGCCTCCAAATTCCCCAGCTCTCAATCCAATTGAGCAACTTGCACAACTTAAAGGATCTCGTGCTAACATCTTAGTTTCAGATACCACAGGGCCTCTTTAGAGGTATTGCAGAGACCATGCCTCAACATGACCCACTGCATGACCCACCTTCTCTTGAGATTCAGTTCATGGACAGATGTCCTGGCATTTTCCTTTAGAATTCTCTGATATCATTCAGAATTCATTGTTCCATCAATGATGGCAAGCCGTCCTGCCCAGATGCAGCAAAACCGGTCTTCCTGCTTGTCCACGTGATCTTTAGCAAACTGCAGAAGAGCAGCAATGTTCTTTTTGGAGAGCAGTGGCTTTCTCCTTGCAACCCTGCCATGCACACCATTGTTGTTCAGTGTTCTTCTAACAGCTGTTGGAGTGAACTTTGTTGGGGGAGGTAACAAACAATTTCCTCCATTTGTACACAATCTTTCTGACTATGGTTGAGTCAAAACTCTTTAGAAATGATTTTGTAACCTTTTCCAGCCTGGTGAGCATCAACAACTCTTTTCTGAGGTCCTCAGGAATCTCCATGATACACTTCCACAAACATGTGTTGTGAAGAGCAGACATTGATAGATCTGTGTTCTTTAAATAAAACAGGGTGCCCACTCACACCTGTTTGTCAGCCCATCGACTGAAAACACCTGACTGTAATTTCACCTTCAAATTGTCTGCTAATCCTAGAGGTTCACATGCTTTTGCCACTCACTAATATGTAATATTGGATCATTTTCCTCAATAAATAAATCACCAAGTATAATATTTTTGTCTCATTTGTTTAACTGGGTTCTCTTTATCTCCTTTTAGGACTTGTGTGAAAAACTGATGATACATTAGGTCATATTTATGCAGAAATATATAAAATTCTAAAGGGTTCACAAACTTTTGAGCACAACTGTACACAATATGAGACAGGTGGTTTTAATGCTATGGTTGATCGGTGTAAACACTATTAGTCTATAATAAAAAGAGTGGTAAATGATTTCATACACTTCCCCCAAGTTATGGAATAAACTCCCCACTTTAGTTTGTGATTCAAAAAATCTACAAATTTTAAGTCTAGGTTAAAAACATACTTATTTAGGCAGGCTTTATGTTAACTTAGACTGGGGTGCGTGGCCTGGGTTTTGGGGGATGGAATTCAGGGTCATGTCTGGCCTGCCTGCCTTGTCATGCCTTGGCCTTTGGCCTGGAGTGTCTGGTGGACTGTCTGGCTGGGCTGGGCTTCGGTCCCTTTGATCTTGGATTGTGCATCCTTACTTTAGACCAAGGGCAGAGTTGGGGGTTCATAGTCAATGAGACTTGATCTGGGATGTTGGGTTGTTGTCTTCTTGAATCCCAACTGTGATCACTCAGGTTTGTTGCTTGCTGGGGAGGTGGGTTGCTGATGTCTCATGCGAGTCCCATGCTACATTAGTTTCAGTGGCTGTTAACAATAGCTAACTACATTTTCTCTTTTCTCTCTGAGCTTGTGTTCCAGTATCAGTTCCAGCCCCATACACTAAGATGTCCCTCCATTTCAGCTCCACCCAAGCTGTTCTTCCGTCATCAGCCCCAGCCCTACCGTACTCAGACCACAGACGGCAGTAATTCCCTCCCTCCTCTGGTCAACTGAGGATGCCATGCCACTGAGGATGACTTTCCCGTCAAGGACGCAAGATCCTAAAGTGACCCTGTGTATTGGATTAAATAACGTGGATAAGTTATTCTAGTCAATATTTCTCTTTACTATTGGCTTATACAATATAGCTTTTATATTCTCTATTTTATTATCCTCTTCATATTTCATTTTCTCTAAAATATTAGTCTACCTGGTATTTTATTTTAATTATTATATTTTTACATATGTTCTCTCTGTCAATATTTATTTAGTTTCTGTTTTTTAAATTTTATTTACTATGAACTAATTAGATTACTTAGTTAATTCTTACATATAACATCTAAATGCATTTTGTTGAAGTTCATATTGGCCACTTGAATGGCTATGTAGTGCTTTTAATTTAAAATATATTATTTTAGTGTCAAATATGAGCAAGGAAAAATGCAATTAATCATGTTCAATGCAATAAAACACATGGCATCAGTGGTTGTTAATAGACTAATAGTTAATAACTATCTACATTTTCTTTTTTGCATTTACATTTACAGCATTTAGCAGACACCCTTATCCAGAGCGACTTACAATTGGTACAGTCTTACAATCCAAGCAATTGTGGGTTAAGGGTCTTGCTCAAGGACCCAACAGTGGCAGCTTGGCAGAGGTGGGATTTGAACCCTGGACCTTCTGGTCCAAAGTCCAGTACCTTAACCACTAGGCTACCACAGGCCTTTTTTCTCTCTGAGCTTGTGTTCTGGTATCAATTCCTGCCCCATACACTAAGATGTTCCTCCGCTTCAGCTTCACCCAAGCTGTTCTTCCGTCATCAGCCCTAACCCCATCATACTCAGACCACAGAGGGCAGTAACTCTTGGCCTCCTCTGGTCGACTGGGGATGCCATACCATACGATACTCTGAATGCTCCGACTGGGCCGCTCCCACCTTCCTCTTCAAGCCAGAGCCCTGGCCCACGGACCGCGAGTGCGGTGTTCCCCTACAATCCTCCGGAGCCCTACACTGGTGACCTTGACAGGGTTCCTGATGCAGTGCGATTTGATGTTCTACCACCACCCATCGGCCTTTGTCTCCGATGCCAGCAAGGTCGCGTATGTTGTCGGACTCCTTCGGGGTAGGGCCTTGACATGGGCTGAGGCCACGCTCGCTCAGAGGATTTTTGAGGCATTCCAGTACACCGACTTCCTCCAGTGGTTCAGGGCAATCTTTAACCATCATAGCCATGGGGAGGTGGCATCGAGTCGCCTCAATGGCCTTTGACAGAGCTCCCGATCAGTCTCTGACTATGCCGTGGAGTTTTTGTTGTTGGCCGCAGATGGAACAACCCCGCATTGCGTGAGCCCTTCCGGTCCGGGTTATCCAAATGCCTTACGGACGCGTTAGGGGTCAGGGATGAACCCAGTGACCTACAGGTTATGGTTGACTTGGCTGTTCGCTTGGACTGACGCCTCCATGAATGCAGGTTAGAGAGGGCCTCGCATCCGGTCCAGGCGATCTCGTTCTCCCGCACCAGGTCCGCTGAGTCGGAGCTGCCATCGGAGCTCCAGGTCCCATCAGGGCCGAAGAACCCAAGCCCATGCAATTGGGTCATGCTTGACTTTCCACCGCCGGACGCCCCCGGTGCAGGAGGGAGGGGCTGTGCCTCTACTGTAGACGTTCCGACCACTCTGTCCACAACTGCCCATCGTGCCAGGTGGGGCTCGTCAGTGAACTTGAGGGTCCTGGCGAGTATGCAAGCAAAGTCCCCTCAAACCATCCGACCCTTCCTCCACCAATATGCATCTGCCGGGATGCACCCGCTTCGTAGATGCTCTTATGAACTCGCGAGCCAAGGAAAACCTCATAAACAAGGACCTCGCAGCCCCCCACGCGAGCTTATGCCTTGGACGGCAGACTGATCGCTCAGATCTCCAACCGGACCCTCCCTCTGCCACTGGTGTTGTCAGGGAACCACTATAAAGCTATCTCCTTTGCTATCATTTCCTCTCCCAAGACACCCATGGTTCTCGGCCACCCATGGCTGGTTCTCCATGCACAAACTATACACTGGAAGGAAGGGAGGATCGCAAGTTGGAGCGAGTGGAAGACGGCCTTCGACACCCCCCTGGGCCAGTTCGAGTACTGGGTGATATCGTTCGGACTCACCAACACCCCGGCGGTCTTCCAGTTCTTGGTGAATGATGTGCTCAGGGACTTCCCCAACAGGTCTGTGTTTGTCTACCTGGATGACATTTTCATCTTCTCCCACTCAGTAGATGAACACGTTGCACACGTTCGCCAGATGCTGACTCGCCTCATGGAGATCAGGCTTTTCATCAAGCTCGAGAAGAGCGAGTTCCACGTGGACACAGTCAACTTCCTCGGGTTCATCATTCAGAGGGGCAGCATCAAGGCGGATCCTGAGAAGATTCGCACCATCGCAGAGTGGCCTATTCCCCCGGGGCAAAAGAAATTACAGCGCTTTCTGGGCTTCGCTAATTTCTACCGCCACTTCATCCGGGACTACAGCAAGGTGGCGGCTCCCCTCACCCAACTCACCTCCACGAAGGTCCCCTTCAAGTGGATGCTGGAGGTGGATCGGGCCTTCCAATGGCTGAAGTGGCTCTTAACCTCGGCCCCCATCTTTGTTCAGCCGGACTCGTCCCGCCAGTTCATCGTGGAGGTGGACGCCTCGGACACTGGTGTAGGAGCCATCTTCTCCCAAAGCGTAGCCTAGGACAACAAGCTTCACCCCCGAGCCTTCTTCCTAATCACCTGTCCCCTGTGGAGAGGAACTACGATGTGGGCAATCGCAAACTGCTGGCAGTCAAACTAGCTCTGGAGGAGTGGAGACATTTGCTGGAGGTCACGGAACAACCCTTCCTGGTCTGGACGGATCACCGTAACCTGTCGTACATCCAGTCAGCTAAGCGCCTGAAGTCACAGCAGGCCAAGTGGGCCCTCTTCTTCGCCTGCTTCAATTTCACTCCTCCTGACACCATTCTGGCCTCGGATTGCAAATTGCATAAACATATGCATATTCACCCTTCTTTCCACGTGTCACAGGTCAAACCAGTCTCTTCCTCGGGCCTTAGCCCTCCAGCCGAACCCCCCCACCCGTCCGGGTTATTGATGGCAGCCAGGTGTTCACGGTCCACCACCTCCTGGACACCTGGTGCCGGAGTCGTGGGTTGCAATATCTGCTCAACTGGGAGGGTTACGGTTCTGCCATATATAATAAGTCCTTAATCCACAACTTCCACAGAGCCAATCGTGACAAGCCTTGCTAATCACCGGGTGGCAATCGTTGGGGTGGGGGGTGGGGGGTCTCTGAAAGGATTTACTCTGGGTCGTCCCCGCTGATTTCCGTTTTTCATTCTTTCACCACGGTCTCTTAGTGCTTTGTTTACATTTCTCTGATAATGGCATGCGTGTGTGTTGTGCTTGCTTCCACAGAGATCGGTTGGCTGCAGCTCTGGATTCACCACTCCTCTCCACACTTGCTTCTCATCTTCCCTCATCACCGCTCCCCACTTTATCGCCGACCAATCTCATGGAATTCGCCAAATTATTCCGTCACCTACATGGTCCCGGATCACTACGACTGCCTCCCACCCTGCCTCTTGGACCTCCACCGCATGCTAAGGGTTCCAGTCCATTCATGGGAGTCTCGTTCACACCATCGTCGCACTCCTCGCACACCTCGTTGGTCTTCCGTTCACTCCAAACTCCTGGGCTCGCCAATTTATCTGGTTCCGTCTCCCCAACGAACTTAAGTTCCCGCTACCTTTTTCCCTATTGTTTAATAAACATTGTTCTCTTACTACGTTGTTGGCTGCCTGCTGATCTGCACTCAGGTTCCTCTGTTGGGATCTTAGATCCCTGCCTAAAAGTCCTGACATTTTCCTTCAGAATTCTCTGACAGAATTCAGAATTCATTGTTCCATCAATGATGGCAAGCCGTCCTTCCCAGATGCAGCAAAACAGGCCCAAACCATGATACCACCACCACGTTTCACAGATGGTATAAGGTTCTTATGCTGGAATGCAGTGATTACTCCAAACATAACGCTTTTCTTTTAAACAAAAAGTTCTATTTGGGTCTCATCCTTCCACAAATCATTCTTCCAATAGCCTTCTGGCTTGTCCAGTTGATCTTTAGCAAACTGCAGACGAGCAGAAAAGTTCAAGGAGAGCATTGGCTTTCTCCTTGCAACCCTGCCATGCACACCATTGTTGTTCAGTGTTCTTCTGATGGTGGACTCATGAATATTAACATTAGCCAATGTGAGAGAGGCCTTCAGTGGCTTAGAAGTTACCCTGGGGTCCTTTGTGACTTCGCCAACTATTACACGCCTTGCTCTTGGAGTGATCTTTGTTGGTCGACCACTCCTGGGGAGGGGTAACAGTGGTCTTGAATTTCCTCCATTTGTACACAATCTGTCTGACTGTGGATTGGTGGAGTCCAAACTCTTTAGAGATGGTTTTGTAACCTTTTCCAGCCTGATGAGCATCAACAACTCTTTTTCTGAGGTCCAGAAATCTCCTTTGTTCGTGCCATGATACACTTCCACAAACGTGTTGTGAAGAGCAGACTTTGATAGATCCCTGTTCTTTAAATAAAACAGGGTACCCACTCACACCTGATTGTCATCCCATCGCCTGAAAACACCTGATTCTAATTTCACCTTCAAATGAATTGCTAATCCTTCTGAGGTTCACATACTTTTGCCAATCACTAAATATGTAATATTGGATCATTTTCCTCAATAAATAAATAGCCAAGTATAATATTTTTGTCTCATTTGTTTAACTGGGTTCTCTTTATCTACTTTTAGCACTTGTGTGAAAATCTGATGATGTTTTAGGTCATATTTATGCAGAAATATATAAAATTCTAAAGAGTTCACAAACTTGCAAGCACCACTGTACATTCTACATTAAACATTACCATTAACTGCTACATGATACTTTTTTAACCCTCGACATAAGCTGTCATAACTGCCCTTGTGACAGTGGGTTCAAGTAAAGTTCATTCCAAAATTGTATGAAACAAAGTGAGTGAGGCGGTGATGAATCACTTGCATTGACTGACTGAGGGAGTGGCACTTGGCCCACAGCAGGACAGCAGCTGGAGGAACCGCTGTTTAATGCTTTTTTTGCTTTGGCTGGGAGTATTACCTGCAAGTCACCAACCACAACAGATGGGTTAGACATAGAGAGAGAGCGAGCACACAATGCATGCGTATGGATCGACCATGCACACAGAAAGCATGCACCACAAAGGTGGACCACATGGAAATGTTTAAAATTGTGTTGGTGTGTTTATGGATGGACTGTTTTAGGTCAAATCCATATGGACATGAGATGACATCCAAAAAATGGAAGCTAGATGTTCTAAATGGTGGGACTAATGGTGGTCTAGCGGTTAAGGTAATGGACTAAGGTTCAAATCCCACCACTGTTGTGCCCCTGTGTAATGTTCTTAACCCACAATTGCTTAGACTGTAAGGTTGTACCACTTGTAAGTTGCTCTGGATAATGGCGTCTGGTAAATGACTAAATGTAATATCCAAAGCCATATGGTTTTCCAGTATTCTGGGTTATTGTGGTGCTACTACTTACAAAGATGTGAGTACAAATCCAAGCTCTGCTAGAGGATTGAGTGCTTGAGCAAGAGTCATTGTAAGATGTTCTGGACAAGGACACGTGTTGTTATTTTATTCAGTATTTTATTTATCCATTAACATTTACTTAGTTACTGTTTTTTGAACCATTACTACAAACTTAATTGACTAGATAATTTAGTTTAATTCTTACATTTCTCATCTAAGCCACCCAAGGATGACTCCCTTTTTGAGTTTTAGTCCTCCCAAGGTGTCTTCGACATAACGTTTAGGGAGTTTTTTTGCCACTCTCAGCCTAGGCTTGCTCAGTTTTGGGATTGGCTCTAGATATTAGAAGATTTTCTAAAATTGTAAAGCTGCTTTGAGACAATGCTCCATTGTAAAAAGCGCTATATAAATAACTATGACTTGACATTTGCTAACTGCTGTAAATGTAATTGCATCTACTCGTGTAAATCTGTGCACTGTCAGACTTGTGGATGGGAGTCTAAGAGAACATAATAACCCTGCATCCTCAGTTGATCTCAGTGACACTGGCCAAGTGGTTTAAGCTCAGCTGGGAGATAAACTTTGCTAAAGAACTTGCTAAAGAAAAATACTAGAAAATAGGACTAGTGTTAAAACATAGACTCACCAAGAGAACTGACACTCTGGTCTGCATTAACTATGGACATTTTTCAAAACTATGAATTTTATCAGGGTTAAAGTAATGAAATGGTAGAACTGGACTATGGACAAGAAGATCCAGGGTTTAATCCCATCTCTGTCACTGTTGGGTCTTTGAGTAAGACCCTTAACCCATAATTGCTTGGATTATAAGACTATATCAGTTGTAAGTCATTCTGCTAAATGACAATGTAAATGTAAAATGGTTCACGGATGGAGCTGGTTTGGAGGTGTTCCTTGAGCCCCTGCTCCCAATATCTGTGCATGGACCTGTTAACAGCAAAGATGTACTAAAACAGATTCATTATTTGGTTTTAGACTTTATCATATGCTGTTAACTTGACCACTCAAATACTCAGATTAATTGACACCTAGGGTTTTGTTCCATTACATTACACTTGTCGTAATGCAATGTCTGGGATGTGGTGGCTTAGCGGTTAAGATACTGGACTATGGACCAGAAGGTCCAAGGTTCAAATCCCACACTTGAGTCCTTGAGCAAGACCCTTAACCCACAATTGCTTGGACTGTAAGATTGTATCAATTGCAAGTCGGTCTGGATAAGAGTGTCTCCTAAATGACATAAATGTCTGGACTGACTGGTGATATACAGACTCACAAATACAAACACGTAGTACAGTACGTCCATACTGTCTGCAAAAAACATGCAGCACAACACACAGTTACTTTGCTGACCAGGCTTCCAAGAGCATCTTTAAACCTACAACTTTAACTCTAAGTGCTATTTGGATTGGCTGATCTGTTTTCAAACGAACACCCTACAAGCGTAACGCTGTCAGTTTCTGTCGGGTGAAATGAGAAAACCGGCACTTGATTACACCTTTTCAATGCACATGAATGGCAGCTCCCAAGCTTCTAGTAAATAACATTCTCCTTCTTCAGAAAAGAGTATAAAGCCAAACTAAGGGTGTTTACAACCCTTCATCAGATGGGCATGACAAGACATAAACGTTGAACTCTTCACAGGTTTGATATCTTCCAGATTCTACTCATAATACAGTTGTGCACCTTTTAAAGACCACATCATGTTCTTTGTGTCATAATGAATGATGACCAGACATTATCATAGTCACATAGTCTTTTTATGCACAAAAAAAACAATAGATGCATAAATGTGTCAAGAGATACCGCTGAAAACAAACACACTAAAGCCTAAACTGTTATATCACTCCCTCCAGGAAATACACAACACTGTCGTTCTTCAGTTACAAGCATACATTAATGATCACACACACTGTAGAACCAAAATATAAACATGCGCACGATGGAATATAAACATGAATCAACATACCTCTTGGCTGCACACAACCAAGAGTTGAATGACAGCAGTCAAATGACTGGCGCTCAGAACTTCTAGGTATATGTAGGTGGCCAAGAGCTTGTTGTGTCAAGCAGAGTACAGACTTTACCATTTCACGTCTCTGTTTGTGTCCAAGTACTAAGTGTCTGCGTGCAACACAGACTGTAACATACATCATCATTTTCCTGGTGCTTGTCCCGCCGAATGTGGGGTTCGCCCACTGCCACTCGATGCGACCGAGAATACTCCAGCCGACGCGTTGCTCCGTCTATCGCCAGAGACCACACTCAAACCAGGCCAATTTAGTGTAATCATTTAACCTAACTTGCATGTCTTTGGACTTTGGGAGGAAACCGGAGTACCCGGCGTAAACCCATGCGGACACGAGGAGGACATGCAGACTCCACACAGAAAGGACCCAGGCCGCTCCACCCTGGGATTAAACCCAGGAACTTCTTGCTGTCAGGCGCCAATGCTACCCACCAAGCCACCGTGCCGCCCAGACTGTAACATACAGTGGGGCAAAAAAAAATTAGTCAGCCACTGAATGTGCAAGTTCTCCTACTTAGAAAAATGAGAGAGGTCTGTAATTTTCATGATAGGTACACTTCAACTATGAGAGACAAAATGAAAAAAAAAACTCCAGTAAACCACATGGTAGGAATTTTAAAGAATTTAATTGTAAATCATGGTGGAAAATAAGTATTTGGTCAATAACAAAAGTTCAACTCAATACTTTGTAACATGACCTTTGTTGGCAATGACAGAAGTCAAACGTTTCCTGTAAGTCTTCACCAGGTTGGCACACACTGTAGCTGGTATTTTGGCCCATTCCTCCCTTCTAGAGCAGTGATGTTTTGGGGCTGTCGCTGGGCAACACGGACTTTCAAATTCCTCCACAAATTTTCTATGGGGCTGATGTCTGGAGATTGGCTAGGCCAATCCAGGACCTTGAAATGCTTTTTATGGAGCCACTCCTTCGTTGCTCGAACGATGTGTTTGGGATCATTGTCATGCTGGTTCTTGGGATGCAACTCAGCATTCTTCTTCCTCCAAACACGACGAGTTGAGTTTTTACCAAAAAGTTCTATTTTGGTTTCATCTGACCACATGATATTCTGCCAATCCTCTTCTGGATCACCCATATACTCTCTGGCAAACTTCAGACGGGCCTGGACATGTACTGGCTTAAGCAGGGGGACACGCCTGGCACTGCAGGATCTGAGTCCCTCTTGGCGTAGTGTGTTACTGATGGTAGCCTTTGTTACTTTGGTCCCAGCTCTCTGCAGGTCATTCATCAGGTCCCTCCGTGTAGTTCTGGGATTTTTGATCATTTTGACCCCACGGGATGAGATCTTGCGTGGGGCCCCGCAGGAAAAAATGTACTGTGAATGTTCATAGTAAAACTGTAAATTGCTTGACAGTTTTAATGTGAATTTTCACAGTTTGACCATGAAGTTCACAGTTCTACTATGAATTTTTGATGGTAATTTGGCCACTTCATGATTCTGCTGTGAACTTTCATAGTGCAACTGTAAACTTGGTTGACTATGAACTGACCAGGAATTATTTTACAGTTGTACTATGAATTTTGGTGGTAATTTGGCCACTTCATGGTACTACTGTCAAATTTCACAGTACATTTTTTCCTGGGCCCAGATCGAGGGAGATTAACAATGGTCTTGTATGTCTTCCATTTTCTTACAATTGCTCCCACAGTTGATTTATTCACACCAACCTGCTTGCCTATTGTAGATTCACTCTTCCCAGCCTGGTGCAGGTCTAAAATTTTCTACCTGGTGTCCTTCGACAGCTCTTTGGTCTTGGCCATGGTTGAGTTTGGAGACTGACTGTTTGAGGCTGTGGACAGTGGAGGACAGACGAGCTTCTTAAAGAAGAAGTTACAGGTCTGTGAGAGCCAGAAATCTTGCTTGTTTGTGGATGACCAAATACTTATTTTCCACCATGATTTACAATTAATTAATTAATTCTTTAGAAATCCTACAATGTGATTTCCTGGATTTTTTTTCCTCATTTTGTCTCTCACAGTTGAAGTGTACCTATGATGAAAATTACAGACCTCTCTCATCTTTCTAAGCAGGAGCACTTGCACAATCAGTGGCTGACTAAATACTTTTTTGCCCCACTGTAGTTCCTACTTAAGCACGTAGTTAATGCAAAGTTAATCAATATTCATGAAAATTAAATTAAACAAAATACAGTATGACATAAATAATTTTTATGGCAGTAAAAATACACATATACACAATACTAAACCTTTCTTAATTGGATGGCTGTTTACAACTGCAACGTCCAGAGTTCAAAGACAGTTTTTTAAAATTTTCTATTATCATTTGTTATAATTGTTAAGACCTTAGTCGTTAAAGTGAACGGACATTGAACAGACGATCATTAAACGGCACTTAGCTGTACTCAAAATCGGACTACTGAAGGATGAAGTTCAAGTTCCAGCACTGCAAAATGCAAGATGCAACTGATGGGTCTTAACCCACAATTGCTTGAATTGTAACTTATAAGTGTGTCTGGACAAGGGCATCAGCTAAATGCAGTAAATAAAAACATAACGAGTGAGACGCTAATAGGCACTTACTGCTCCCCTTGTACCACCATGGTAGCAATAGCTTGATGTTCTTGAGTGCCGATCCAGCAGTTTGTGAGATCAGAGCCATAGGTGGACTCGTGTAGCTCACTGTCGTCTTCTGTTCTTTCCCAATCCCCTCTGTATTCTCTTGTTCTCTTTCATAACAAGTTTAGGTCGGTCACACCTCAGCAGACACACTTGCTCTCTGACCATTCTGGATCACTGAGCTTTAAATGAATTAAGTCCAGCAGAGGTCCATCCTGAAGGCCTGAGGGGTGTGTTTAGGGGTGTGTGTGTTTATTTTTGTGTTCTACATGTATCCAATGAAAATACCTGCAGATGTCATATGGAAATGATGGACAATGCAGCTATCTTATATAGAGAGATTTCACACGTTTAAGTTGACTTTGCTTGTTTTCACAAACAGTTCGTTTCAAATGAACCGAACGCGGTTCTTTTAAAGTGAATCTTAAATGTATGTATATATATATATATATATATATATATATATATATATATATATATATATATATATATATATATATATCTTAAATGTGTATATATATATACACACACACTAGAGCGGAGACAAGCATGGAGGACGAATAATATTTAACATAATAATTTGCATATTAAAACATGTAACGAAGATTTTACAAATACTTCTTAACAAAAACTAGAATAGAACAATAGAATTGGGCAGTTTTTTTCTGAATAGAAAATAATGGTTTCAATAGGAGTCATAATACCTAGCAAATAATACTTCTAATAGGAAATAAATAACTAATAATAAATAATAACTGGGGCGATTGTAGTTCTAAGAACCACAATAGCCCCCAGTTCCTTTTGGTGTGAACACGTGAGAAAGGGGGAACTAAGAACTATGAAAAAGTTCTTATGGTGAGAAAGTGACTATAGCCTTATTATGGTATTATAATGTCAAATGTAAAGGGCATTTTCATAAGAAAACTGGTATTTTCCTAAATGATACGTAAATGTGTCTGAGATGCCACTGAAAACATGTGGAACGCTCCAATCTGAACTGATATTTAATGTTTAACTTTTGATTTTTAAGCCATATTTTAGATTTATGGAAATTCACAAACACTATAGAAAGTACAGTAGCGTAGTGTTATGACCCTGTGCAGGGGAAAGCTGTAATCTTTGATGGACCTGATACTTTTGTTTGACAGAAGCAAAATATGGATTTATAGACAGAATTATAAACAACACAAAAGATCAGCCAGATGAAACAGAGACTCAGTGAGAGAATATGTACCAGTTTATATAGTTACTGGTTATAAAGAATATACAGATAGTGGGGGACAAACAAAGGAGTACTACCTACAATAGGACAGCCACATACACGTATGAACACTATTTACATCTTGTTAGAAATAAGAAGCAGAAGGTCATCCACACAAATATGAGTAACTTACACAAAAAAGTCTCTAAACACATCAACTGAGTTAGAACAGTCTCTAGTCCAAACTTGAGGTAACGAGATCATGACCACAAATACGATTATGCGCACGCACACACACACACACACACACACACACACACACACACACACACACACACACACACACACACACACACACACACACACGATGGGGTTCCGCTCTTAAACATGAACTCCCACTTCTGCTTATGGATCCGCAGCACTGACTGGCTGCTGATGATCAGCTATTTGTAGCTGCAAATACCAAAGACCATTTTTATTTCCTTTTATAATTTAATATGCTTTTGAAGACCTTGGTCATTAAAGTGATCAGACAATATATATAGTTACCTGTATTTAACTATCCTAACAGTTAACACCATAAATCTTTATTACAGGGTATGAAGGATTTTGGTTGCACCATCTTTGGCTGCTTAGTATTGCTGTACATAAAAATAGCTTACATCAAACCAGAAACACTACAAACATCATGTACGAATCAATATAACCACAACCTTGTTCACATTTTGCAACTTCAAGCAAACAGACATTACCTGGAGGGGTAGTATTTCAGATGTGTCAATTTCAATTTTGTCTAACAGTCAAATCATTTCCACATCTCAGCACCGAATTGATCAGAACGTCGATCTGTTAGAACAGTTCAGGAGGAAAATCAAGAGCATGTAAAGAACAGAATAACTAAATGAGGTCTCCGGGATTGACATGACCCATGTAAATGCTTAATTGCATCCCTTGTATGGTGTATGGATTGGAGCAATTTCTGGAGGAAACCGAGATAAAAACACTCTTATGTCAATAGTGACTCTGAGCTGCTGGGTAATCGGTAACATTTCAGGTTGATCTTTGGAAGAGATTGCTGGGAAACCATTAATATCTATGTTATGTGGAGAAATGTGATAAAGAAGTGCTGGGCTAACGGGAATTTTTGGTTTTGTCTTTGTTTATTTTTTGGGAAACGTCTCCATTTTTTGTAATTAGTGCCCTTTGCCTCATGACATTGACATTTACAGCATTTAGCAGACGCCCTTATCCAGAGTGACTTACAATTGATACAGTCATACAACCCAAGCAATGGCTCAAGGACCCAACAGTGGCAGCTTGGCAGAGGTAGGATTTGAACCCTGGACCTTCTGGTCCATAGTCCAGTACGTTAACCGCTAGGCTACCACAGTGCCCGAGGTCATGAGGTGAAAGCTATGTCCTAGTCATGAATCAGTAACATGATTTCATTTAGGAGTCTCTACAACAGTGGTGTTTCTAGAAAGCCATACACCCTTTTTTTTTTAAGTGATTTAAGATTAAGATTAAGTAATTTAATACTAAAGTGATCCTTACTCTGCCATGGAGGAGAATGAAGAATAAATTAACACTCAGGTCATTTAAATTAATTATTTAGTTCATTCATTTATACCAGAATATTAGACTAATCACATCCTGTATGAGGGCTGTGCTGACAAATCGATACAGCAATATATTGTGATATTTATTTTCGTTATATACTACATCGATATTTTTAAAGAAAGAAGAAAGCTGTGAACTATGAGGAATATATCGTGATATAATCGTATCCTGACCCATGTATCGTATTGTGAAGTCCTTTCCAATAGCCACCCCTATCTTGTATTAGCTCAGTATGGGTGGATGTCGTGTTATAAGGGATAGGAGAGCCTGTAGTGCACTGGCAAATGAAAGCTTTATGACATTCTTACTGACTCCAGTACTGTCCTGATTTTAGAGGGGCACACCAACATTTTACTAGGGCATGAGCTGGGTTTAATGATGTTCCTGCTCTACAGGTAAATATTTAAACTCTAGGCAAGTCTGCTAATTGCTGTAAATGTACACAATTACACGTGGATGCAGGTTAGTGCTGCTTAAAAGTCCATTCATCTTACATTTTTCCTTCCCAAATTTCCCATAAGGACACGATTTTAAATGGTCTCTCCTTCAGTCCTGTGAACTATGTATAAAATGGTGTTATAAGTGATACAGGACATACAGTTTAGTAGTTCAGAAATTATAGTATGTTGTCTAGGATGCAGCTTGACAAAAGGGTTTTTCCCCTCTATGCCACTACACATGCATGTTGGAATATAAAATATACACGACAAATAGTATACATTTACTGAATGAGCACATTATTAAGCTACAACCTTTGATCAGCACCATGTCTGAAGTGCGCAACATTCCTCCCTTCTCTTACCTTCAACAGAAAAGTCAATTAATCCCAAAAAGTGCAAGAGCTTAAGGGAGCTACAGACGACCAAAAGAATTCCGGCTGTCTGTAAGCCCTCTATCTCCCATTCGTCTCTGAAGAACACCAACATGATCCTCACACACACCTCACAGAAGTTCCCTCGATCTTTCTCAAAGGCAGCCCATGTCTTCAGTCTCCGACAATCACAATTTGGCGTCTCATTGTTTGTGAATCACAATTCCACAGAGACGTCTCCATCGTCGTGATTTTGCGCTCATATATCTTGCTATTCTTGTTCACCTTTGTCAGTTCTAGCCTCGGAGGCACAGGATGGCAGTGAAGCTTGGCAATGAAACTATGTCTGACTCCAGATGAAACATGGTGTCCCAATAATGAAACGATAAATCAGACGCAATGAACAGCTCAGCTCAGAATCCAGATCAAATCAGTAGTTCTTACTAGCATACACATCAGGTTCGTAAAAGACTGCCTCCTCACAGAAGAGTCACACCTGAGTCTGTCCACTCTGAACGTATTTGGGTCAGTTTTATGTTTTTGAGACACTGGAGGATCAGGAGGAGGAGTGAGTGCGCTCGTGGGCGGGCAGGAGTAGGCATGCCGACAGATGTGACAATTTACTTTACTACTCTTCTGTCTCTTGCACTCTCTCTCTCTTTGGTCTGGCCCAAACTCCACACATCAGGGGATGCCATTATTCACACATGCGACCCATTCTTATAGCAGCCATTTGAAAAGTGATGGGTCCACTACCAAGACCACATTGATTACATGACAGAATCTATCAATTTGTCCGTTCTTTCCTAAAATCAAAGCAAGAATCATTTAAGTACTCCACCTATACTGTACATGAGCTCGCCCCTGCTGTGGCACCACTAACCCTAGGTGGTAAATTGTATACAGTGATGTTTGGTTTAAGATGGCATAATGAAGGTTCTGCTGGTTTTTTTTATACTTGCGTAACCCAATTCAGCAAGTAAGTTACCCATCTTAACTAGTAAACAATTAGAAAATCAATACAGTGGTACCTCGGCACTTGAACCTCTTCGTGCTCAAACGAATTCTGGTTGGTGCTCGATCACTTGCTCAGAACTCGACCATCGTGCTTAAACCATAGACTTAATATACCAGACAAAACCTGTCCGAGAGGTAACGCTACACGTACCAGGTTATTTACAAATGGTAAAGACCTGTCCTAGTGCTAGATTCAAGAGCTCAAATACAGTACACACAAAAGAGAAGACTACAAAAAGGCGAATTGCCTTCAGACATTATGGAAGGGGACTCCCATTCCAAACAACAACCCCCTCCTCCTCTCACTCCACCTCACCACCATTCACTCAAGCCATCATTAAAAAAGGTAAGGTAAATTTTGTTTTAGATTTATAAAACTATAATGATTCAATTGTATTTTTCAATAAAATAGATTTGAAACAAACCCTTCTTTTACATTTGCCATTCTATAAATTACTATGAACAATACAAGGTAGTTTGCTGTTGGTGGGTCCCGGAACCAATTAAATACATTTATATTATTTGTAGAAATATTTCCTCAGCATTCGAACTGATTGGTACTCGACAAGTCTTCCAGAACAGATTGTGGTCGAGTACCAAGGTACCACTGTATATGGTGGTCAGTGATATACGACGATATCCATCGATGTTAAACCGACTCAAGCAGCTAAGACGTATGATGTTACAGTATAAAGTACTGTACTGAGCTGTAGTTACGATATTTACTAAATAACTACAGATTTCTGTGTTAATTGCAATGTATTATACTTGTTTTATTTTACTTTAGAGTGCAATGCATTCTGTAGATCCACGAGCAGAGGTGGGAGTTAAAGAGCAGAAGTCCATAATTCATTTGAAAGCTCACTACCTTACTGGTCGAGCTTGTTAGCTCACGTTTGGACTGGAGACTATATATATATATATATATATATATATATATATATATATATATATATAAAACTAGTCTTGTTCTAACATTATGTATAGATCTAACCTGCAATGAATTTTTAATAAACTACATACATAAACAATATTTATAACAAGCAGTAAATGACGTTGAAAAAAAGCTGTAAATGAAGTGTATGTTCTATTTATACAGGTCTCATTTATTTATACCCCACTACCTCTATATTCTCTCACCTATAACTATATAAACTGGTTCACATACTCTCCCTGATTCTCTGGCTGATCTTTTGTGTTGTTTGAAATATTGCCTATCAATGCATTTTTGGCTTCCGTCAAACAAAAGTATCAGTCGTTTCAATCACATGGTATTTACGTAGAGTTTGTACACAGTTTTTTTGTGAAAATACCCTTCATATTGACATTACAGTAGCAATAAAAAGACAAAGTGACTATGGTCGTGTCTATTAATGTCCATTTCGGTCAACATCCTGTTTCACAGAACGTAATGCAGACATTAAAAGGCACATAACTGTATAAGAAACACAGTATCTTGGCTGTTTTGCTGATATTTTCCCGGTACACTACAGTATGACCTATAGCATTATTAAGTACAGTATATAACATGATGTCCGGACAACGTCTAAATCACATAAGCTGCAATTTCACAGAACATTTCATGGGCGTTAAGCATACCTGTATATGTATCTTGCTTCATATCAAGAATGAAGCCAGACCCAGAGAGTGAGCTAAACTACGTGAAAACAGTACACATTTTTCATTTACCCAATACAAATTCCCAACACGTTCCTCTGTTCTCCTTAGAACAGGACCTACATCTTACAGCTTGCATCTGAACTGAAACAAATCATTTCCCAAATTATCTGCACACCTTCCAAATGGTCCACTTGGTCCAGTCAGACTGAATTTAAGGCATCCCCTGGGCTCCACTGCTCTGACACACTCACCACCTCAGGGCCACTAGGAAGTTACTTAAGCATGCAGGAGACAAAATTAAAAAGAGCAGTATTCGAGATTGATTCCTTTTGCAGTATAACCTGGAAATACCAGAGTAACTTACTAGAGGAAAAAAACGATATGGCATACTGATGAAGTTACTACAATGTAGGATTAAATGTAGATTCCACTTTTCAAATTTAGCATCTACATTGTGAAGTACAGTGACTCATATATGCTCTTACTTTAAGGCCTAAACACGTCGTGTGCCGTCTGTGCTTAATGACGATTATCTCGACACGGCACATGAATCATTTCCTTGCCTTTGGGACAGTGAGACAGAATCATTTAACAGTCACCAAATTTAGAAACCTACCTGCACGTTTATCCCAATCCAATTCGATTAAAATGACTGGAGGTCAGAAGGAGACAAGCAAGGTAACAAATGAGGCCCATTTTCCTAAATCTGGGTAACTTGATTTCAATTAGTGCTACTGGGGAGGGTTTAGTCATTTTCAGAGGCCATTATCTTTTCCTGCATATCTTCAATATTCTGAATGGATCTGGAGCAACCAAATTATAACCACAAGCCCTTGATAAGATGAGGTAGTACCAAAAATCTAAATACATCATCCAGTTTTGGGCATTCAACAAACAAAAAAATAAATAAGGATAAATAAACCAATAAGGAAATTAGAATGGATGCTTAGACCGAGGGTAGGATTTGGATGATCAGGAGTATAAAGTATATTACGCTCCGCATTCTGAAGTAGCAGCATTTTCTGACAAGACCATTTTTTAAAAGTTTGGTCTTGATTCGGTTTCTTGTATTAACAATAACGTTTTGTCTGCTGATGGATTATTTTGGCTTGCACCATCAAAGACAATTTTATTGGGCCTTTTGCCAGTAAATATTATAGCACTTTCCTAGAACTACTTCACAACGCATTTAAATCCTAGGTGAAATTGAATCTCCTGGATTTCCAGACAGACAGACTGTTCACCTCTATGCCAGTGTACTGTCCGTGCCAATAAATGTGCGTCAGACTATATTAAGCTCATGCTCAATAAGAAGCAGAATCCTTGATCGTAAGTGCATCATCCTGCTCAAGGTCAAGGTGGGTTGGAAAAAAAACTGGAAGGGAATACAATACGAACTGGTCAAAGTCCAGTATTCACTAAAGCCTAATGGCACATGTTGACATGTTTTTGGAAGGTAGGAAAAAGTGACCAGCCTAGAGGAGAACATGGCAAATTGTAACCAGGGCTTGAACCCAATCCTTAGGAGCTTGGAGTTCTTTGACAACTGCACTATCTGCTGATCTACTCATTATACCATGGGGGACCGAAATATGCATTTTTATATTTGTATGATATTGACAGCAGTCACTTGTCAAAATAAGCCACAACAACTGTATAAACTCGCGCTCTCTTCAGAGTACATGTTTTCCAACAGCCATTCCATTCCAATATAGGCTTTGTAGATAAAAGCACCTGACATTTGTCTACACTGTGGTGCAGCAGTTAAGGTACTGGAATACTGACCAGAATGCTGGGGGTTCACCACCATTCTGCCACTGCTGGGCCCTTGAGCAAAGTCTTAAACACTGATCTGCGTGGACCTTACCTTGTAAGATTGTGGTCCTTGCTGAATTGTCTACATATACCAATAGAGAGTCAAGATTACCTCGTTCAGTGGCACCACTTGTGGCAGCAAAAGGTTTTCAAATCATCCATCAACATAATACTTATATAGCATTTGTCATTTTGAGCCCAAAATCTTAGTCATGAAAACGATCATAAATAATAATTAGAATTATCCGCAATTATGAAGAAAGTTACTAGTATTAGTATAATTCATATAATTTATAGAAGAATGCCTAATCAGACCGAAAATCCCAGGAACTACACCGCTCAAAAAAATAAAGGGAACACTCAAATAACACATCCTAGATCTGTATGAATGAAATATTCTCATTGAATACTTTGTTCTGTACAAAGTTGAATGTGCTGACAACAAAATCACACAAAAATCATCAATGGAAATCAAATTTATTAACCAACCTACAACGCCTGGGCATGCTCCTGATGAGGTGGCGAATGGTCTCCTGAGGGATCTCCTCCCAGACCTGGACATGAGGTCTAGCATTGTCCTGCATTAGGAGGAACCCAGGGCCAACCGCACCAGCATATGGTCTCACAAGGGGTCTGAGGATCTCATCTCGGTACCTAATGGCAGTCAGGCTACATCTGGTGAGCACATGGAGGGCTGTGCTGCCCTCCAAAGAAATGCCACCCCACACCATTACTGACCCACTGCCAAACCGGTCATGCTAAAGAATGTTGCAGGCAGTAGATCGTTCTCCACGGCATCTCCAGACTCTGTCACGTCTGTCACATGTGCTCAGTGTGAACCTGCTTTCATCTGTGAAGAGCACAGGGCACCAGTGGCGAATTTGCCAATCCTATTGTTCTCTGGCAAATGCCAAGCGTCCTGCACGGTGTTGGGCTGTGAGCACAACCCCCATCTGTGGACGTCGAGCCCTCATACAATCCTCATGGAGTCGGTTTCTAACCGTTTGTGCAGACACAGGCACATTTGTGGCCTGCTGGAGGTCATTTTGCAGGCCTCTGGCAAATACTCAAGTAAATACTCAAGTAAATGTACTTTGTTACTGTCCATCCCTGATTTTAAGCATTTCTTAATAGAAGCAAAGTCAACCAAGAAAAGTTATGTGTAGAAATTGGTTGAATAACATTAAAATAATGTTGTCACAATAGGGGCTCAATGTCTAAGAGCACTAGTGTCAATAATTCTTTGGATCTTTGTGGAGAAAGATTCATCCTGCAGCAGGATACTGACCCAAAGAACACCTCAAAGCTTTGCAACAACTACTCGAAGACCAAAGAAGACCAAGGAGCTCCAACTGTAATGGACTTTCTTCCCAAGTTACCTGACATAAAAACCATCAATCATCTATGGGGACCCCTGAGGACAGAGAAAGCCAAGCGTTCAGTAACAAGATCCTCTTTGGAATATTGTGAAATCCTGCTGGGATAATGCAGATCATCAAAAGGGGGAACATACAAAATACTAATAACTTCTAAAACGTACATAATTGTCACTCAAACTGTCATGGTGATTACATGATTTGGAATTAAACCGATTTCTTTAGCATTTTTCAATAGTGCTATTTCTCCTCTGTCCTTCATCTGATCCTCATCAGAACTTCAG
Organism: Ancistrus triradiatus; assembly: GCA_025084515.1. Classification (NCBI taxonomy): domain Eukaryota; kingdom Metazoa; phylum Chordata; class Actinopteri; order Siluriformes; family Loricariidae; genus Ancistrus; species Ancistrus triradiatus. Next base: position 296,091 of record JAJAGP010000076.1, on the reverse strand, counting down.
CAGCTAAGCCGGTTGACCAGACGGTGGCAGTATATATTTACACATCCACGAGACATGCTTTGTGCCCTATTACTGATTCCTCTGAGTCCTCGTATCATTTGCATGCAGCACTCGAGATCAATAGTAATGAATCTGTAACCGAAATCCTGAGAGGGGTTGAACATATTTTTCATGACTAATTGCAATGAACGATTCTCATGCTCATAATAAATCAGTTGTTGTTACAATGTTCAGCTCGTTCCTATTTTAGGAAGTGGTATTTACTGCCTGGGGAGCGGATCTCCAAACTGTTGAAGCTGTAATGAGTAAGGTTTGAGATATAATTTCCTTTTCTGAAGCATCATTGTTATGGTGGAGCCACGGAGACATCCTGCTCTGTATTGATTTCTTCTTTTCGCACCTGCTTTCACCGTCTGGACTAATAGATCTCCATTAGGGCTCAGAGAAGCCAGGTAATGCTCTTACACTGGCAGCTTTACACGAGGAAAATGTGACATACACTGAATGACGAATAAGGGGAATTCATGTTATCGTAATGAAAAATTATGAAAGCCTGAGTTGATTACAGCTGACACTTGGATTGCAAAAGGACATTGTGGGGTGAGACTATACTAGGAATACTAGATACACCGGCATCCTGTCCTGGTTACGGTTCTGCCCAGTGATTCTGAGATAGGTTCTGGACTCCCTCACAACTGAGTTTAAGATGAGAAAATCAATAAATATACAATAAATATATATATATATTTATTAAATTAAATATATATATATATTAGTGGACAATACAGGTATGCACCATTTAATATCCCCATGATCAACGTCCGTTAACTTTTATTATTTTTTAAATTATGACAGGAAATAAAATCTGTCTTGTATACATCTAATTCACGTCTGAATGGCAGAAATCCAGTACAAGCTAACCCTTGGGCACCTGCCAACAGAAAAGAGAAAGTCTTGAAAGGCAGAAAGAAACATGACATCATTCTACTTACTTATTTGGTATTTCAAGTTTTACAAAACATACAAAGACAGGATTGACTATATTGTACAGTATTGTTTAAAATAAAACACTATTTTCAAAGTATCTAAACTAATATGTGACTTTGGTAATGTCCGTTCACCGTCCTGTTTCACAGAACTTAATATGGATGTTAAATGGTGCCTACCTGTACATCACATTATGCCTGCCTTCCACTTCGGAGCATTTGATCAATCTGTTAAGATAAAATCCATCATACGTGTACTGATCTGTATTGCTCATCTTCAGTAGACACTTAGTTAACAAATCCAGTTAAACAAATGAGAATAATATTATATTATACTTGGTCATATAAAAATATTATACTTGGTCATTTATTTATTGAAGAAAATGATCCAATATTACATATTAGTGAGTGGGAAAAGTATGTGACCCTTTGCTTTCAGTATCTGGTGTGTTCCCCCCATGCAACAATAACTGCAGCTAAACGTTTCCTCTAGCTGTTGATCAGTCCTGCACACCGGCTTGGAGGAATTTTAGCCCATTCCTCCGTACAGAACAGCTTCAGCTCTGGGATGTTGGTGGGTTTCCTCACATTAGCTGCTCGCTTCAGGTCCTTCCACAACATTTCCATTGGATTAAGATCAGGACTTTGACTTGGCCATTCCAAAACATGACCTTTATTCTTCTTTAACCATTCTTTGGTAGAACGGCTTGTGTGCTTAGGGTCGTTGTCTTGCTGCATGACCCCACCGTCTCTTGAGATTCAGTTCATGGACAGATGTCCTGACATTTTCTTTCTTTAGAATTCTCTGATATAATTCAGAAGTCATTGTTCCATCAATGATGGCAAGCCGTCCTGCCCAGATGCAGCAAAACAGGCCCAAACCATGATACTACTACCACCATGTTTCACAGATGGGATAAGGTTCTTATGCTGGAATGCAGTGTTTTCCTTTCTCCAAACATAGCGCTTTTCTTTTAAACCAAAAAGTTCTATTTTGGTCTCATTCATCCACAAAACAATAGCCAATAGCCTTCTGGCTCGTCCACGTGATCTTTAGCAAACTGCAGACGAGCAGCAATGTTCTTTTTGGAGAGCAGTGGCTTTCTCCTTCCAACCCTGCCATGCACACCATTGTTGTTCAGTGTTCTTCTGATGGTGGATTCATGAACATTAACATTAGCCAATGTGAGACAGGCCTTCAGTTGCTTAGAAGTTACCCTGGGTTTCTTTGTGACCTCGCCAACTATTACACGCCTTGCTCTTGGAGTGATCTTTGTTGGTCGACCACTCCTGGGGAGGGTAACAATGATCTTGAATTTCCTCCATTTATACACAATCTCTCTGACTGTAGATTGGTGGAGTCCAAACTCTTTAGAGATGGTTTTGTAACTTTTTCCAGCCTGATGAGGAACAACAACTCTTTTTCTGAGGTCCTCAGAAATCTCCTGTGTTCGTGCCATGATACACTTCAACAAACGTGTGTTGTAAAGAGCAGACTTTGATAGATACCTGTTCTTTAAATAAAACAGGGTGCCCACTCACACATGACTGTCATCCCATTCATTGAAAACACCTGACTAATTTCACCTTCAAATTAACTGCTAATCCTAGAGGTTCACATACTTTTCTCACTCACTAATATGTAATATTGTATAATTTTCCACAATAAATAAACGACCAAGCATAATATTTTTGCCTCATTTGTTTAACTGGGTTCTCTTTATCTACTTTTAGGACTTGTGTGAAAATTTGATGATGTTTTAGGTCATATTTATGCAGAAATCTAAATGGTAAAGGGTTCACAAACTTTCAAGCACCACTGGAGATGAGTCCTGCCTTATAAAAGAAAAGCAGTCATTAAGAAAGGACTCATGAACCAAATCAAAATGAATTTCAGAGAAGAACAATCAACCTGGTCTCAACTCATTAACCCAAATGCCTGTTCATATGTCCTACATATTTAGCCTAAGCATACAGCATGTAAGCCTCCAACACCTGATCTTGCTTACTCTCATTTTAGTGTCCATTGTTATGGCTCGCCACTTCTTATAGAGATCATCACTGCTCTCGCACTTAATATCAGACTTTCTGGGTTTAAAACAGTGCAATAACTCCACAAAAAGGAGGTATGTACTGAACACAGCCAGTGTCATGACCACGGTCCAACTGGACTACACTACCCACCCTCCATCACTCCTTCCACGTCATCCCTGCACGTTGCAACTCCGATTTACTTCAGCTGTTTAGTTTTTGTCTCATTAGTTCAGTTATTTAAACCATTAAACCAAACCGTTTTGCTTCTGTGCGGTTCGGTTTTGGTTTTCCATCTTCCTTGTGTGCGTATCACGCCATTCCTGGTCTTTGTTTGCCCAGAGTTAGTTTGGTTATTGCACTCTGTTCTCTAGTGTTTTTCTGTTTCTTAACAAAGCTCTGCTCTGGCTTCTAGTGTTCATCTCCCGCTTTCTGTCCAAGCGTGACTGTCAGTAACGCGACCATTTCTTGATAAAGCTGTAATATGACTGAGACCGAGAAAACAACAACATTCTGCTCACCTCTGTTAAGCGTCAGAGATGTGAACTAACCCTAACTAACTAACTGACAGGCAACTTGAAATTCCGCTGTAGTTTTTAATTTTGCACCTATTTAAATAATTTTCAAATGTACTGTACACGCTTGTTCACATATTTGAACGTTTGTTAATCAAAGGTTCGCATCTAGTGGACTGCTTTTGAAATTTGTATCTTTTTTGGCCTTTGCCCAGAGCCTTCACATCTGTGCTCATGTAATAAGTGCGATATTTCTTCATATATGGATTTATTTCTGTAAGTTTGTCTAATTTTGATTAAATGGACACATCCCTACAAAAGACAGAAGACATGGCAGCAGTCTTTTGCTCCAGGCCGAGGTTCTGGAGGAGTTCATGTTGCTGTTATCAATAAGTCTCTGAGCATCAAATGAGGTAAAAGCCAGAGTGAACATCGAATGAGGTAAGTCGTGTCTCGAAATCTGAGTCAGATTGAATCTGAAACTACATACAAATGTGTTTATTCAGCTATTCAGACTGCACAAAATTTGTCCGGCTCAAATCGGATTTGCGCTGTTATCCGATATGAGCTGTCTGTCTGAACATTGCCTTTGAGGCTGCTCCACAGTACAAGACAAACTGTCTACAAACGTATGAAATCAGTATTACTGTTACTCTCCACAGAAGTGATTTTTCCGCAGTAAGCACGATGTGGACACCATGTAGTGCTGAAGGAAAGACAGCCAAAACCCTTTTGAATTTGCTAATATATGTGTCTGCTGTAAGAAAACAGCTCTCCAAAACACATTGTTGCATTCCTAAAGCCTGCAAAAGACAACCTGGATGTTCAAGTTCAATTAATTTATACTTTCAACAACAAATACTGTTGCAAATCAGCTTTAGAAAGACCACAGTCTCTACACCCCAAAAAGTGGCCAGAGGCTGACAGTGGCAAGGAGAAATTCCCTGAAAAACAGGAAAAAAAAATAAGAGTCCTTCAGAGGGACCAGGCAACTGGTTAAAGTTTTTAAGAGTGTATGGCTGAACCCTAATATCTGAACTCAGTTGTGCGAATTCTAGATGTACGAGATATTTTAATCTCTTAACCTGCTATCTGAATCACTAACCCGATACACGTGATAAAAGAAACCCTGCTAGCTAGAGATGCAAAGCCACACCTGAACCTCTGGCATTAAAACATCAGAAAGTTTGCAATACATCCCTTTCTGTTGCCAGTGCTTATCTATTGATATACCACGCCTATATGCTACATATTATGAACCTGTTAGCAGTGAGTGCGACTGAATTAACTGGCAGGATTGTCCACAGACTTTTGGCCATATGGTGCAAATGGCATCTAGTGGAAAAAGTCATGCTAGTGTCTGGCAGTTTTAGTCTTTTTTTAATCAGTCTAGTCAAGTGAACAAAGCCCATAAAATGAACAGTTCTTCAACATCTAAGGAAGATCTGTACTATGAGCCAAAATCTCTCCACTCGCCAACCACCAGAGCCTTTTAGACACACCCTTATTTTCACACATGCATCTCTAGGGTTTACAGAGAATGGTCTGAATAAGAGAAAATATCCAGTGAGCAACAGTTCTTTCTGTGACAATGCCTTGTTGATGCCAGAGGTCAGAGGAGAATGGCCAGACTGATTTGAACTGATCGGAAAGCAACAGTAACTCAAATAAATAATTGTTAAAACCAAGGTATGCAGATGGGCTACAGCAGCGGAAGAGCACACCGGGTGTCACGCCTGTCAGCTAAGGAAAAAGGAACTGAAGCAACAATTCTCACTGGCTCACCAAAATTGGACAACAGAAGACTGGAAAAATGTTGCCTGGTCTGATGGGTCTTGATTTCTGCTGCACCATTTGGATGGTAGGGTCAGAATTTTGGTGTAAACAACATGAGAGCCTGGATCCATCCTGCCTTGTATCAATGGTTCAGGCTGCTGGTGGTATAATAGTGTGGGGATGCCCCAGAAGTTGAATCTGTTCATCTGGACATATGTTTTGTCGGAGAAACGTTCCACCACTCATCTAAGTGTGTGGACTGTGGTAACTGTGAACCACATCTGCCAAGCTAACACTGTTTGGTCCTTGAGCAAGGCCCTTAACCCACCAGTTGCTTGGATTGTATCAGTTGTAAGTCGCTCTGGATAAGGGCGTCTGCTAAATGCTGTAAATGTAAGTGACTTCTTCAGTCTCAGCTAGTTGGAAAACTAAACCAATCTTATATACAGCACATTTGCATAGCGACTGGTACCAGCACCATTGCATAACAATGGGACCTGTGATCAGTTTAATATGCAGATTGACATATCCATTAATGATAATGGCCACGTGTGCCATTCACACAGGATACCACAGCCTGCCTGAGTATTGTTGCTGACCATGTCCATTCCTTTATGCCCACAGTGTACCATCTTTTTGCACCATGTCAATAATCTCAAATCATATCAAACTGGCCCCTTGAACATGATAATAAGTTCACTGTACTCAAACGGCCTCTACAGTCACCAGATCTCTATCCAAGAGAGCACCTTTGTGGTGGTGGAGGAACGAAAGATTCACATCATGGATGTGCAGCCGACAAATCTGCAGCAACTGTGTGATGCCATCATATCAATATGGAGCAAAACAAGGAACTCCATTTGTACACAATGTCTGACTGTGGATTGGTGGAGATTGGTGGATGGTTTTGTAACCTTTTCCAGCCTGGTGAGCATCAACAACTCTTTTTCTGAGGTCCTCAGAAATCTCCTTTGTTTGTGCCATGATACACTTCCACAAACGTGTTGTGAAGAGCAGACTTTGATAGATCCCTCTTCTTTAAATAAAACAGGGTGCCCACTCACACCTGATTTGCATCCCATTGATTGAAAACACCTGACTCTAATTCCACCTTCAAATGAACTGCTAATCCTAGAGGTTCACATACTTTTCTCACTCACTAATATGTAATATTGGATCGTTTTCCTCAATAAATAAATGACCAAGCATAATATTTTTGTCTCATTTGTTTAACTGGGTTCTCTTTATCTATTTGTAGGACTTGTGTGAAAATCTGATGATGTTTTAGGTCACATTTATGCAGAAATATAGAATTCTAAAGGGATCACAAACATTCAAGCACCACTGTAGATGAGTCCTGCCTCGTAAAAGGAAAGTGACGTGATGCCATCATGTCAATATGGAGCAAAATCTCTGTGGAATGTTTCCAGGACCTTGTTGAATCTATGAAATTGGCTCCCTTGTTATTCTAGATTTCCTTTGACTATATAACTAAAACAACTCACATACGTATCCTCTTAAAGAAAACAAAGGACTTGTCCTGCACACATCTTATATGTAATATATTTACCAGCTAAATAATGACAGTTTAAAAACAGAAGATGCTAGTTACTAGTTACAATAGTTTTTAAAACACTGACACCTCACAATACTATTTGTATCACTGCATTTACAGTATATTGCAATACTGCTCTACCTTTAAATCACCCAGTTTTACCGACTACACCTGGATCTGAAACCTGACTAGCATCACGTGAAAGCTAGTAGAGGTTTTATTGTTCTCCAATGTCAGTTCCAAAAGTCTGACTGTTATAAATAAGTGGCTCACTCCCCTGCAGCCTTCTCCAGCACTCTCCAAATGTGCTGGCTTTTAATTAGTCTGACCTCATATCCTGATGAGCTTCAGTTAGTAATAGGTTTGCAGGAATATATTGCTTGGCCAGTATTAATTATTTATCTCAATCTGACTCTCTGTGCGCAAAAGCAGTTGGGGCTGGGATTCTGTAAAAGATATCATGCACCTGCAGATGGATGGGGTTGAAACTAATGATTGGTTTAAATGGAATTTTAAATGAAGACCAATATTGCGTACCGGCATAAACCCACTGGCAATCAGCGTCGTTATTTGTATAAAACATATGATTACTATCTAAATACTTACACGTCATAAAGCTCAGACAAGAGCCCTTTCCACCCCCAGAATTCAGCTTCATTTCACCTTCAATATATGTAACAAAGCCAAGACAGCCACTGAGCCAGATCATTATGACCACCTAGTCAGTAATGACATTTAGGTAAGTGGTATATGTCAAATTAATGTCCAGAACATCCAGACTCAGGATCTCCAGAGCATCACACACCCTTCACTGGTTTATGATCTTCTCACTGGTGACATCAAAACATCATTACACATCAGGTGGTCATAATGATTTGGCTTAATGGCTTCACATTACATTACATTACATTTAGTTATTGAGCAGATGCCCTTATCCAGAGCGACTTACAATTAATAGTTTACAATCCAAGCAATTGTGGGTTAAAGAACATGTCACATATGTGTCATTGGATCATTTCCCTCAATAAATTAATTACCAAGTATAATTTTATCTTTGTCTACAACCTCAAATCAGAAAAAGTTTGTAAAACAATCCAAAACAGTTGGAACAGTAAAGCATTTGCCGCTTTGTAATGTTCCCATTCCTTTTCACCACACTTAAAAGACCTTTTGGACACCAAGCGATTTAGTTTTTCAGGTGTTATTTTATCCCATTCTTCCTCCAAACACAACAGTACAGGTACAATAGTAACAATACAAGCTTTTTGTTTCAAAATTCTCCATACATGCTCTCTTGGGGACAGGTCAAAACTGCAGACAGGCAAGTCCAGTACCCGTACCCTCTTAGTACCCGGTCGTCCTTCTTGTCATGGTAGACCTAAGGCTTCTTTTGTTTACACAACATAAGACATGTTTTGGGTTACTACTATCTCCAATGAAAGAAATGTCAAAGAAAATCTAAGACGCACTGTTTATTATTAGCATTTTTCATACTGTCCAAATTTTTCTGATTCAGAGGTGTACTTTTAGGAATTGTATAAACATCTGATGGTGTTTTAGGTCATATTTATGCAGAAATCTCGAAAAATTCTAAAGGGTTAAAACTTTCAAGCAGCTACTCGAACTAGTCCGTGTCACATCCGGCACAGCAGAAGACAGATGGCACAAGTCCACATCGTCTCCTCGCCGTACACTGTGCAGTAAATCTGATTTTTAACCAGTGAATCAATACTGTATTATGTGTCGTCTGAGAGAACTCGAAAGATGTAAATTTTAAATCTGATTTTGTTTTATTTGGAGCATCTGAGACAAGGTTTATCATTTTAGTATGAGAGTCATAACATTTTTGCTGGGCCAAAATATCAACTGTTTTTATACCATAACAGCTTTATACGAGCGATAAACAACATTACCCGGCCTAAAGTTGTATTCATAACACATCATAAGATACTGCACTGTTCTGAGATGGAAAATGGAGAAACTGACTGCAGGTCCCTGTTCGGGCACACACTTTTGGGAATATCCTAATTGTGGGACTAATAAAGGATTGTTATCTTATCATGTGTTTAATTTAAAAAAAAGGGTTAACTGGGCCAAAAACTACAGATGATGGACCAAGATAAATTAAGGCACCATGAAATCAGACCTCATGTTCTACCAACTGGCCAATCATAGCCTTACATTTATTACAGTGTTTAGAACAAATACAATGGATCTATACCAAAGTGTCGTTTTGTCTTTTATATGCTGAGTAATATCGCACAAGTTACAAATGCTAATGCTAATTCCAGTAAATGGTAGACCATATTTTGGTTTTCAAAAAAGATGAGGGGGGTTACTAAGGGTTCAAGTAAGTGGTTGAATACATAAACATTGTCTTTTGACCCTCCTGTTGTGTTCGAATCAATGTTCATGGTCAAATATGAACGGGTCCCTAAAAACCAATCTTTCAAATATTTGTTATCAATAACCACTGTCCTAGTCATTATCACAACATCTGCACTTTCCTTTTAAATCTATTTACTTTATTTAGCTGGTCAGACATGCTCTGGATTCCATACATGTTACAAATGTAACACAATTATATACATTATTATATACAGTGGGGCAAAAAAGTATTTAGTCAGCACTGATTGTGCAGGATCTCCTACTTAGAAAGATGAGAGAGGTCTGTAATTTTCATCATAGCTACACTTCAACTATGAGAGACAAAATGAGAAAAAAAAAATCCAGGAAATCACATTGTAGGATTTTAAAAGAATTTAATTGTAAATCATGGTGGAAAATAAGTATTTGGTCACCCACAAACAAGCAAGATTTCTGGCTCTCACAGACCTGTGAGCAGTATATATATATATACATATATATATACACATATATATATACATATATATATATATATATATATATATATATATATATATATATATATATATATATATATATGTATATATACACACACACACACACACACACACACACACACAACACACACACATACACACACACTAAAATGATATTCCTTAATAGTCTTGTTGGCTGTCTGGTCTTTTTTTTTTTATATTTTCCTCTGTCGGAACTATGGTTTCTGTCTTCTAAGTTTAAGTTATTCCATTCCATTGAACTTTATACATATCCTTACAAAAAGGAAAGAAAGAAAGACTTCAGCTTTCACCCTTTATATAACACTTTCATGGTCACAGAAAAAACGCCATTATGCCACTAGTCCACCTGATGTGCTCATATTTTTGCAACCTGTACTACTCTCTGGGTACAATTTTTGCATTGCTTTGATGCTTCTCTTTAGGTCCTGCCTTCTTGCATGCAAATGGTTGGTTATGTACATGTCCTGTACACAACCATTGGTCAAACTGCTTCTTAATCATTGCCCTTGTGTGTGAAAATCGCCAGTCGGCAGCAACAGCCAGATACACACACTGCTGGTAGACCCGTATGAACGTACGCTTCGATACTAATGCAAATTCAGCTACTTCCTTCACACCATGGCCTTTGGTACACCCAAAGGCAATCACTCCTTTTTGCCTTACATTAGCATCTGCTTTGTGACCCATTTTCCACACACTGATCGCGACATACACTGTACCACCTTTTCTCAATCTTCTCGTCCACCACCATGTGCAGGAGCCTGTAGTTACTACCACCTTAAACACGCAAGGTGACTCACTTTGTTGTCCGGCGAGTACATTTAGCATAAACAGCGGTAACTCGGCTCTCGATCACCTCTGACCATGTCAAACTCGTTTCTTGAAGCATTTTGACTAGAATTTTTTTTGTCGTTTGCTCTGTACTCAGTGCACTTGCTTAAACTTGAGTACGAGTTGAGTATGAGTTGAGTTATGTCACTCGTTTCAGCAAGACTTGATTCATGATTCCCGATTCAGTACACAGTGATTCAGATTCACAATAGCTCTTGCTCAGTGAAGAGCTCCCCTGTGTTTATTGTGTTTTTCTTTATTTATACATCAACAGTACTATATTGTGCATTGGTCCTAAAATGGTTAGTAATGACAGCCAATCGAAAGGAAAACAGGAACTGAATCCTCTTGGCTATCAGGCTGAGCAATTAGCATTAATGCCCTAAGTTCACCAATAGAGTAAGTGTTTTGCTTTTCCATTTCACTTTCAATCCATTACTCACTAAATTACATGAGATTTTTCAACACTTTATTATAAAATAAGCTTTGTGTTAATGATTTTGGCCAACTGCAGGTTAAAGTAAGTGTTAGTGTGTAATGCGTTCTGCTATGTTACAGTATAGACTATATTCTAAGTATAGACTAAACTCCTCAGTTCTTGATACATTTAATATCCCTTTTGCAAAATCTGGGAGCTCCTGTACAACACAACTCAAATAATCCATATAATGCTTATACAGTGTGTATTTTCTGGGGATCTGGAATGGATTCATTCAATTTACATTATTCCTTATGGGAAAACTTTGCTCGGTACTTGCCGTTTTCAGTTCTTGACAAGCCTTCTGGAAAGAATTAATGACAAGAACCGAGGTAGTACTGTAGCAGTAAATGTGTCGAAAAATCAAAAGTGTGATATTTTTGTAAATAACAGTTTAAAACATTGGCAGATATAAAGCTGGTTTCCCACAATGTAAGGTTCAAAAGCAAAAAGTGAAGGATTGATATATTTTGCTATTGAAAGTTGACTTTAGCGAGATGTTCAATAGGGGTACATAGATGGAGTGCGGGGGCACAGAGATTGAACAGAGCATGGGGTGTTTAGCTCTCAGCAATGCCAAGCTGCCAGTGGTGGGGGCTTTGAGTAAGGCCCTTTACCCTCAATGCTTGGATTGTCCATTTTGATACTGTGTCTGTTGTAAGTTGCTCTGGATAAAAGTGTCTGTTAAATGCATGTAAACGTGATCATTCAGTTCACATCCATCCTGATTGCTGATTAACATGAGTCCCATGCATGAATAATGCTGGATGTATTCTCATATTCAAATGAGTCTACTTAAACCACCAGATAGAGATGATGCTACATTTGGAGTAAGCACATGAATCCAGATAAGCAAATGGTAGAGCTACCACACATGCTGCATGTTCCTTATTAATAAATTCTTGAGAAACAGATTAGCAGGCACTTGGATTGAAACTAAGAAATAAGAGATAATTACATTATGTTAATGCAAAAGTCACTGATAAGTTAAGTGCCATCTAGCAGGCGCCGAGTTTCCGTCTAACAGTCTGGAATGTGAGGCTGAAAAACTAATAGCTGGCCTTGGACTTGAACGTAAAAGTTGAAAGTTTGTGCCACGAAAAGGCCTCTGGTTTCTTCAGGGTCCATGTATTTTTAATAAGTTAACAGCCACAAGAGTAAAACAAATGTTACTATTTTCTACAAACCCCCTCCCCTTTCCCCCACTATGATGGCTGACCACAATGAGCTGCAATTTAATACTGGAGCATAAATCTATTAGAGGGACTTCGACTGAGAAACAAGCCTCCCTCACTGTTTATGGCATAATGGAGCTGAATTAATTCTGCAGTAACTCATGTAAATAAAATCCATACTATATACATAGCGCATAAGCTTTAAAACATCATTGTGACAGCAGAAATGTTCTGTCCTCTGACAGATGTCCTCTCAGGGGTCTTTAACAAGTTACCTAATTTGGAAAAATAGTGTCAATGCCTAACTGATTTGTGAGTGGATCATTTTAAAGGTAACCTCAATAACCACAGCAAACAAGACAGAACTGTCCTGGGGTACCCAGTGACTACAGACTTAGACCAGAGGAGTGTGACATGGATATTGTGTATACACTTTTATATTCACATTCACAGCTGTTGAACCTTTAAGGGCATTACCAAAGGCACCACAGACACAGAATCACCTATTGCTCCCTGGGCTATTTTTTTCTGGGTTCATTGTTTTGTTTTCAAGGCATTGAGTTTTCAGTCTTGACACTTTGACATCTTCCTCAGTCTACCCATGCATTTTCCTTTTTATAACCTTCCCATTCTGCTTATATTTGCACCTGTTTTAAACACAGCTGACTGGGAACATCCAACATCTTTTGCCACACTCCATCTTTCTTGAAGGAGCTTTATAATCTTTTCTATTGTTTCTCTTGATAACTGCCTTGCTGGGGCCATGTTTTCTTTCAATTAGCCAAGTTCAAAAGGTTGTGGTCTGGAAGCACTTTCCTGCAGACTAATTGAAATGGTTAAACTTGTATTGGTATTTGTTTTAGAATGTCAAGTGAAGTCAGCATTATTTTTATAGCGCTTTCTTTTCTATTTTTTATACAATGGAGCATTGTCTCTAAGCAGATATACAATTTTAGATCATTTCCTAAATTATAAGGTCAATTCCAAATTGAGCAAGCCTAGGTCAACAGTGGGAAGAAAAAAAACTCTATAAATGTTATAAGGAAGAAACCCTAGGAGGACCAAGACTCAATAAGGGACCCATCCTCCTTGGGTGGCTTTGATGTTATATGTAAGAATTAACTAAGTTATCTAATTTAATAGTTCATTGTAATAGTTTAAATAAACAGAAACTAAATAAATATTAATAATTATATCTAATAATTAACTAAGTACACAGCAATAATTAAAAAACAGTTTAATTACAACTGCCATTATTTAAATCATTTAATGTAATTTTTTGAAGCATGTCTTACAAGCTAATTGCATTTTCTGTTTTCTCTCAGAGCTGTGTTCCGGTACCAGTTCCAGCCCCACCCATGATGTTCATCCACTGCAGCTCCACTCAAGCTGCTTCTGTCATCAGCTCCAGCCCCACCATACCCGGGCCACTTAATGCCGATGTGCATACTTCACATTTTATTCGACCTTTGACTCCATGACTTTAGTTTCGTTCTTTGATTTATCATCTACGCTGCCCACGGAGGTTGGGTCCCTTTTTGAGTCTTGGTCCTCCCAAGGTTTCTTCCTAGAACTAGGGAGTTTTTCCTTGCCTCTGTCGCCCTAGGCTTGCTGAATTTGGGAATGGACGTAGTTATTAAGAGATAATCTAAACTTGTAGAGTTGCTTTGAGACAATGCTCCATTGTAAAAAGCGCTATATAAATAGATCTGACTTGACTTGACTTGACTTGACTTGACTTACAAAGTCAGAATGTTCTGCCATTCAACAAAAATTGTTCGGCATCATATCCATGATTTGGTTATTTACTACGAAGTAAAATACCTGGGTGAACATACTCTGAAGGGTGATAATTCAATAACTTTTGCCAGGGGTAGTGGAGCAGGAGTTTGCACTCCTGAACTAACACGGTTTGTTTTTGGCAGTTGGTGAGGTGTGGTATTTGTTGGTTACAGAGTTAGATTTGGTTTCTACCATCAGTCCAAATGTCTTTTTTCTATTATAACTCTATAAAGACAGATCAGGTGGAGCTATACAAAAACACAGACAGTATACACTGCAAAGAATACACAGACTAAACCTTGGTGCAAAATTTGAAATGTCTAAAAGCTTCTAATTCTGATTCCTTTACAAAACTAATTACCTCTACAACCTGTACATACCTGTACAACAACACTGGAAACCACGAGACAAAAGTAACTCTCAAAGAAGATTATAAACTGGTCAATTATTGTGACCTTACCCTTAAAGCTGGAATGAATCTCAGACTGAGGAAATTACTGTAGTAACATGTAGTGATTGAGTGCATGAGTACATGGGCCATTCCACTGAATGGGTGCCATTCCGTCCCCAGACCATTAAACGTATAATATATATGTAATTAACTAGAAGAAACAATTTAATAATTAAGCAAGGTGTCATGTACATTGATGCAATTGCAAATTTGAGGTATGTAATTTAAAACATTTATTCAAACTACTTAGAACACTGAAAAACAGCATATGTAAGCTGTCCCTGGCCTCCTGTATTACACTTTACAATTAAATATAATAATTAAAATCCTTCAGAAATCTTATAACGGGATATGTCACCCCACATCCCAGCTATGCTTTAAATATTTCATTAAAAAATCATAATAATTAACTTACCATATTTTTCGGACCATAAGGCGCACTTAAAATCCTTTAATTTTCTCAAAAATCGACAGTGCGCCTTTAAATGCGGTGCGTCTAATGTATGAATTAATTCTGGTTGAGCCTTCTGACCTAGAACCGATTGTAGATGGTACACGGCGCTCATAAATCTGTCAGAATGTTTTAGCACGGCCTTGGTAAGTTACGAAGCTTACGGCCACCGTAGTGCGCAGCATCGCGGAGTAATACGGTATGTGCTTCAGCATTAGGGTGTGTGCATTCATTCATTTATTTTCGAAGCGGATTTCAAAACTCAACGCTATCAGTCACGCAGTACAACATGGTCATAGAGCAGCTGTGAGAGAATTCAACATTAACGAATCAATGGTACGGAAGTGGAGGAAGCAAGAAGACGCCAGGTAAAGACCAAACTGAGCTTCCGAGGGAACTTAGTTTCATTTCATGCGTCTTATAACCCGGTGCGCTTTATGTATGAAAATAGACCCGTTAGCAGCCGATCGTTGATTATTGAGTCTTATAATCCGGTGCGCTTTATGGTCCGGAAAATACGGTAAAATACATACGTATTTTAGTCATGTGATCCCTGTCTAACCTCCCCTCCATCATACACAGCCAAGTGCTTCTGTCGCCTCAGACCCGAGCTTGCTTCGCGTTCAAAGACAAACATAACTGCACTCTATGGATGAAAATCCCTACGCACACGTTGGTCCACTGAAAGCGTCTCTTCCTAACTAACTGTAACATCGTCTATGTTTCCTATCCTATCCATTACATTTGAAGTTTCATTACATAAGTGAATTTTAATTAAATGAAGTAGTTTGATGTGTTGTGATGCCATCCGAATCCGCTTGGCATTCAACTGAAATTCGATCCATTCTACTCACATTTATCATGTCACCAGTTACAGGAACAGACCCACAGAGCTGTCACTGCCAGTAACGACGAGAAAGAAGGTGAGTTTTGTTTCACCGGTGCCATTTCAAGATTTCTTGAAGCTTAATAATGATGGGAACACTGAGGGAGTTTGTATTCAGGCAGAGGTTGTTCACTGGGGTAATTAATAATAAGTCCATCGTTCCATCAGTCAACTCTCTGTATTACTACAAACATTGTTAGACCTGTAGTAGTCCAGTCTGTCTTAATGAAAACCAGTGTGGTCTGGCTAAACAGTCAAACACGCCCTGCTTCTTAAAAGCTTTTTAAAAGCGATGGATTTCCTGCATGTTCCGATTCATTACTATCCACTCTCAGCACAACCATGGCTTCATAATAGCAGTAAACCCCACAAAATGGCAACATAATGCGATAAAGCAAGTTATTAAACAGATGCATTAATGCATTATGGCAACTACTAAGAGACATGAGGACCATAATGGTGATCAGCTAAAAAGATCAAATTGATTTTACATGTCGAAGGCATTTTAATGTCAATTTGTCCATTGGATCCAAGCCATTTTTTGGATTGCTGCCCCTAAATGACATACTCTTAATAATATAGAATGTCTTTATAGTAAAATAACCGAATGAGGTATAACCTGATGAAAAACCTTTGGGGTGTGGCAGAACAAAAGATTCTAATAATAGTCGAGAAAAGTGTTTTCTATGATTAGCTTTCACAAAATGTACTTATGTATATACAGGTATGCGCCATTTAATGTACGCATTACGTTCTGTGAAATGGGGCACTGACCTTTGTATTCCACTTATTTCATGTATTTATTGATTATTATTATTATTGTATTACATTCACTTGCTAAGTTGTATTACATTCATAAGTTCGAATTCTAAGGTTCCACAGTACTACTTTTCTGTCATTCAGACGTGAATTAGACGTATATCAGACATACTTTTACTTCTTATTATAATTTTTAAGACCTCAAACGTTAAAGCAAACAAAAACTGATCGGATGAACAAACCAGTGCATACCTGTATAAACAAGTGAGACAAAATGTCTATACCAATGCTGTATTAGTTCTCATTCTCCTAAAGGTATCGATTCATCTCATAGCTCCACCAAATAATTTGCCTCATAAAATCCAAGGTTCACAACAGTACCTCATTTATTTGATCAAAACAAATTCTCTTGAGATGTCACTGTTCTTTCAAATCTCTCCAATTACACACAGGGTTGTCTCTGCTTGTTAATTAAGCATTTTATCTCTGGGACCATAAAATAAATACATTATGCTCTCTCTTCCTGAAGCGGCTTGCCAAGTCTACCAGCCATCTTCTGGCGACATATTCTTCAGGCCAGTGTTTGTGGTCAGCCATTTCAGTCGGGATGATGCAACAGTGAGACAAAACTGGAGTAATGGGAATTATTTTAAAATATTCAACACTGTCTGCCTATATCTACCCTGCAATGACTTTGAATGCTATGGGGAAAATAATAAAAGAAAGTAGCAAATAACACTGTGGTCCACTTATGGCATTCAGATTGTTTGCTTATTGCTAATCTCGTGCCAAGTTATTACTGGTTCAGAACACTATTAGATATCAGAGGGGAGAAAAATGTCACTCAGACAGCCATGAAGGAGAAAAGAAAAATACAAAAAACAAAAAAACAGACTGCGTCGGCTGTATTTATAATGCTCGTTAATGGCAAAAGTACATGAACCTCTAGGATTAGCAGATAATTTGAAGATGACATTAGAGACTGGTGTTGGTCTGAGTGGGTGCCCTGTTGTATTTAAAAAAGAGGGATCTATCAAAGTCTGCTTTCACAACATGTCTGTGGTAGTGCATGTTAAACAAATTAGATCTGATCACCTCAAAAAAAAAGACTTACTAATGCCAATCAGGCTGGAAAAGGTTACAAAACCATCCCTAAAGAGTTTAGGCTCCACCACTGCACAGTCAGACCGACTGTCTACAAACGGAAGAAATTCAAAACCATTGTTATCGCCCCCAAGAGTGGTCGACCAACAAATATCACACAGCAAAGTGCTTAATAGTTCACATGGTCATAAAGGAAGCTATGGTAACTTCCAAGCAATTAAAGGCCTCTCACACATTGGCTAATGTTAATGTTCATGAGTTCACCATCAGGAGAACACTGAACAACAATGGTGTGCATGGCAGAAGTAGCATGCATCTGGTCTCCAAAAGGAACACTAGCCCATCTTCCCATTGCTAAAGGTTATATGGACAACCCAGAAGATTGACAGAAATAATGTTTTGTGGATGGATAAGACCAAAACTGAACTTTTTGGTTTAAATGAGAAGCATTTAGTCTAGTAAAAGGAAAACACTGCATTCTAGCCTTCTCCCATCTGTGAAACATGGTGGTGGTAGTATCACACTTGTTTGGCTACGTCTTTGTCAGGAAAACTTGCCATCACTGATGGAAGAATGCCTTCTGAAATACACCAGCAAATTCTAATGAAAATAATATCAGGAATGGGCTAAAATTCATCCCCGCTGATGTGTAGGACTGATCAATTGTGACGAGATGTTGCTGCATAAGGCTTTTTTCATATACTCAGTGGTTCACATACTTTTGCCACTCACAGATATGTATTTTCTCTCTTGTGTTAGTCTGTTCTTTAACTAATTTTAAGACTTTTAGGTTATAATTATGTAGTCATATAGAAAATTCTAAAGGGATCACAAAATTTCAAGTGCCACAATATTTAAATATGCACAATATATACATGTACTTTTCTGTAATCATGAAGTAATTAAGTTCTATCAGTCAGTTTCATGTGATGGAAACATTTGCATTCATAGAGAGTACAAGCAGTGAGAATCTCGTTCTGCAGGAATTTTATTACTGTCCAGATGCTAGAGTTTTATCTCTGAGGAGACGAGTAAAAATGTAAACACTGAAGTACCCCTGAGTGTTTGAATAAAAGGTAGTCCTTTATAGCCAACTGTTGTTGTGAAGAATATACTGGGTAATTATTTGTTTGTTCTCCATTTGAACGAGATGTTTTTAGGTGGCTAACTGACTATCATGAGCAAAGTGCTTCCATGTATGTTATTATTATTATATGTTCAAGAACAGAACAAAGTATTGGATTGCTGTCGGTATCAGCAGATAGCAAAAACTGTGGATTATTGCCATTACATTAACAGGATTTAGCAGACGCCCTTATCCAGAGCAACTTGCAACTGATTCAACCTCACAAACAAAAACAATAATAATATGCTGCCAGTACATAAATAAGCAAGTAATATAGGAATCTGTTATAATTATTAAGAAAAATGTAGTAATCAGGGTTCAGTACAGAACTGTACACGGTAACGTCTTATGTCAGGCAGCGCTGTAGTGATTTTGCCATTTTGTTTATGGGCACAGCGTCCAGAGTTAAGGCAGAAATTTATTTCCTATTATGATTTATTATAACTAAAGCGAACGGTCATAGATTGAAAGGTTAATTGAAAACTTGTTGGTAGAAACTGTACAGTGGGCACTGGGGGTGGGTGGTGTGTTTTGTCACTGGTCAACTCTATGACTTAATGGCCCACAGCCATACAGAGAAATCCACCAACATGCAAGCAATTCAAGAAGCCAGAACATCCCCACTGTGAACCGGTGAATCCCTCAATCAGTTTCCCAACTAGCCTCAACCAAAGGGCCATCTTGCACTGAATGTAGGTTGTATCTCCTTCTTAAACAATGTATGCTTCTTAAGCCCATTTTTTTCACCAGACTATTTCAACAGTACTCACAGTAATTCAAGGCATGGCATTCTCAAGCAATCAGTCGGCTTCCAGTAGGTTTTCGGCTGCTTCCGTTTATTTTCTACTGGGTAACATGGTGGAATTTGTTCTCTCTTTTGATTAATTCAACCTGTTCCTTGTGTTATTGTTTACTTGGATTTGATCTGCTGGTGTAGGTGGATCCTTACAAGCTCAGAGAGTTCTGCTAAATGATTTAATTCAAAGAGCCATTCAAATCTAATGACGGAGCAACGCTTCCCTTTTGCACCTTATAAATAGCAAACCATATGGTGTTTCTGGATTCCTAGAGCTCTGCATTTTCCTTGAGTCATACTTACAAAGAAAATAATTTTTAATTGAATTAGACTTCCTCTGAACCAGATAAAGTACAGGTACGCAGCATTTAGGAACCGCATTATGTTTTGCCAGACAGGTCGTTGACCTACATTACCATAGTCTTTTTATGCTACTGTAATGTAAATATAAAGGATATTTGTCACAGATATTGCTGAAAACACGATTGGATCACTACCATCTACACCATCATCTACACAGTATTCGATGCCTAAACTGTTATACACATGACTGCCTCCAGGAAATACACAACACTGTGGTTCATCAGTTTACAAGCACACATTATTAATCACACACAGTGTAGAACCAAAATATAAACACGCACGATCTAATATAAACATGAATAAACACACCTCGCTGGCTGCACACAACCAAGAGGGAATGAGTCCACTTAAAGAAACACAGATTTACAGAACAGACAATGCAGTAGCACCTTTTAAACACTTGAAACATTTAAGAAGGTAAATCCAGCACGGTGCTACTAGTAGTAAGTCACAGCGGTCAAATGATCGGTGCTCGGCACTTCTTGGTATACAGTGGGGCAAAAAAGTATTTAGCCAGCCACTGATTGTGCAAGTTCTCCTACTTAGAAAGATGAGAGAGGTCTGTCATTTTCATCATAGCTACACTAACAAATCCAGGAAATCATATTGTAGGATTTTTAAAGAATTTTATTGTAAAATATGGTGGAAAATAAATATTTGGTCAATAAATCTGGTTCAACTCGATACTATGTAACATAACCTTTGTTGGCAATGACAGAGGTCAAACGTTTCCTGTAAGTCTTCACCAGGTTGGCACACACTGTAGCTGGTATTTTGGCCCATTCCTCCATGCAGATCTCCTCTAGAGCAGTGATGTTTTGGGGCAACACAGACTTCCAACTCCCTCCACAAAATTTTGTATGGGGTTGAGGTCTGGAGACTGGCTAGGCCATCTCCAGGACCTTGAATGCTTTTTTTACGGAGGACGAACTGTTGACCGTTGCCGAGCGGTGTTAGTTTGGGATCATTGTCATGCTGAAAGACCCAGCCACGTTTCCATCTTCAATGCTCTCACTGATGGAAGGGCGCGGGTTTTGGTTTTTTTTTAAAATGTCACGATTACATGGCCCCGTTCATTCTTCCCTTAACACGGAATCAGTCGTCCTGTCCCCTCTGCAGAAAAAAAACAACCCAAAGCATGATGTTTCCACCCCCATGCTTACACAGTAGGTATGGTGTTCTTGGATACAACTCAGCATTCTTCTTCCACCAAAACACGCCGAGTTGAGTTTTTACCCAAAAAGTTCTATTTTAGTTTCATCTGACCACATGATATTCTCCCAATCCTCTTCTGGATCATCCATATGCTCTCTGGCAAACTTCAGATGGGCCTGGACATGTACTGGCTTTAAGCAGGGGGGCACGACTGGCAACTGCAGGAATCTGAGTCCCTCTCGGCGTAGTGTGTTACTGATGGTAGTCTTTGTTACTTTGGTCCCATCTCTCTGCAGGTCATTCATCAGGTCCCTCCGTGTAGTTCTGGGGGGATTTCTGCTCACCATTCTCATGATTTCATTTTGACCCCACAGGATGAAATCCGAGGAAGAGGAAGATTATCAATGGTCTTGTATGTCTTCCATTTCTTACAATTGCTCCCACAGCTGATTTATTCACACCAAACCTTCTTGCCTATTGTAGGATTCACTCTTCCCCAGCCTGGTTGCAGGTCTACAATTTTTCTTTCCTGGTGTCCTTCGACAGCTCTTTGGTCTTGGCCCATGGTTGAGTTTGGAGTCTGACTGTTTTGAGGCTGTGGGGACAGGTTGTCTTTTATACAGATAACGAGGTCAAACACTGTGCCATTAATACAGGTAACAAGTGGAGGACAGAAGAGCTTCTTAAAGAAGAAGTTACAGGTCTGTGAGAGCCAGAGAATTCTTGCTTGTCTGTTGGTGACCAAATACTTATTTTCCACCATGATTTACCAATTAAATTCTTTAAAAATCCTACAATGTGGTTTCCTGGATTTTTTTCTCATTTTGTCTCTCATAGTTGAAGTGTAGCTATGATGAAAATTACAGACCTCTCTCATCTTTCTAAGTAGGATAACTTGCACAATCAGTGGCTGACTTAATAATTTTTTGCTTTTTTTCTTACAATTACATTTAGTCATTTAGCACATGCTCTTATTCAGGCTGACTTACAACTTACACAATCTTCCAAAGTATAATACAAGCAGTTGTAGATGAAGGTTCTTGCTTAACAATGGAATTTTTAGTGTGTACCCTTCCAGTGTGTAGTCCAGTGCCTTAATTTCGGAGTCAGAGGCTTCAATGCTGCCATTGTTAAATCTGCTTATTTAAAAAGTCAATGGAGATAATGTTTATTCACTAACACTTGGAATCGCAGTACCAAATGTAAAACACATAAGCTAATGACAATGGGCTGCATATACGCCTTATCAACGTTAAACAACACTAAAAACTAACCATGACATATCAAACTAAAGTTAACGTAATGTATGTAGCTAGCTAGCAAGCTGACATCAGCCTAACGTTAATGTTAAATGTAATAACGTTATGGCATGTAGCTCTAGCTCCAATAATGCAATTACTGCTCTTGTTCCAAAACAATAACCAAACAGTGTTTTCTCCGTCTGACCCTGGCGGAAAACTTTTTTCTTTCTTTTTTAGGTATTTTGCCATAGCCATTACGTTCACATTATTGAAACAGCATCTTCACAGGCTATGAGTTGCAACACGACGTGGGCATGCAGGCGGAGAAATGGGCTCTGTCCCAAACGTATGTGTTTAAAGCCATGCACCCTGTAGGACTCTTGTTGATGCCACCAAAGAGCAGAGTTTGAGGAGAGCTATAATCTACAGCCTGTAGAGCTTAGTGTGCAATGTGAGACTGGACTATGGTAACCTAAAAGAGGACGAAAAAGACTAAAATTGGAAGTAAATGAAATAAGAAGCAGCACTACAGGGTCTACATGCGTTATAATGAGCTAATGAACTAAATGAAAAAAAAGATTATCTTTTACTTTCTATTCATTCACTAAAAGTGTAACACATTTCGCCATAGTTCTCACTCTCAAAGTGTTTTTATATAATAATAATAAGTTTCATTTATATAGCGCCTTTCACAGAACCCAAGAACACTTTACAACAAACACAACATATGTTGTTCACAATAGACACTCAGCAAAGTTCAATAGACAATAGACAAACAACAGTTCAAAACAAGCAGACACATCAGACATTAGTAGAAGACGAAAACATAAAAGTTTTTAGAAGTGATTTCAATTGTAGAAGGGTAGAAGTAGACCAAACAGACGCCAGAAGAGAGTTCCAAAGGGTGGGAGCTGCCACAGCAAAGGATCTCCCACCCATATATAGTCCTTGTGTTGTTTTCAAGTCATCAATGAATATGTTTCGTCAGTTTTCATTACCAAAATGAACACTGGTACAAACATACACCCATTCGCCAATTTAGTAAGAAATTTGAGAAACTGCTCAGTCATGCAATTACAAACAAAATATCCAGGAAACGGCATTAATTGTTCAGAAACTGACCCTGATGAAGAACTAGGGAATGACCAGCACAAATTGTCTGAGGCATATAAGTGCAAACTGTACATCTACTGGTGGTACCAACAAGGTCTAAGTGTGGCCAGTAAGCACTCCCATCAGCACAATACAAATTACCATGTCATTCAACAACATGCTGTCAGCAGCAATAACCTCTACAACCCACCCCCCAAACCCATCTAATTAACATAACATCTGGAGTTGTTGGCCCAAAGGGTTACACCACTGAGCCTACACTATAAAAGAAAAATCACTGCATTCAACCAGTACATGAAAAGTAAAATGCTTTTTCTAGTAGTATGGCTCGAATTAAGATCAGACCACCTTTAAGAAATATTAATGCAGAAGTTCAGGGAAGCTACAAACATGACCAAAATCAATGGCCAATGGCTAGTGTCAAATAAGTAAAGTGGAACCTCGGTTCTTGACCACCTTGGAACTCGTCGAATTCAGCTCTCAAAGCATTTTACCCAGAAAAAAAATAGTCGGTTCTCGTCATTTGCTCGGGACTCGGTGCTCTTGCTTAAACTTGAACGAGTCGAGCCACGCGACTCGTTTCAGCCGAAACTCGATTCATTACTCACGATTCAATACACAGTGATTCAGGTTCATAACCACCCTGTTCAACGTGTTTTTCTTTATCTTTTAAATCTACAGTACTGTATTTGTAGTGCAAAAAAGTCTCCATGGGTCCTGAAAAGGTTTCCTTATAAGAGCCAACCGAAAGCAAAACAGGAACGGAATGCTTTAGAACACAGGCTTCAGTTAACTTAGCAGCTATGCTAGTGACTGGAGTTATAATGGAGTGTTTTGCTTGTACTTTTCAATGCATTACTCACTAAATTACATTCAATTTTTCAGCACTTTGTTATAAAATAAGCTTTGTTTTAATGGTTTTGGCCAACTGTAGGTTAATGCGAGAACTTTTACTTATTATAGGCTCTGCTATGATACAGTACAGACCGCTCTAACAAACCCTCAATCTCCTCAGGTTACAATACTTTTAACTTTTGATGGATTTGTTGAACATACCCCCATCATAAATCAGGGAGCTCCTGTTCAATACAACTCCATTAATGCATATAATGCCTCATACAGTGTGGATTTTATAGGGGTCTGAAATGGATTCATTCAATTTACATTATGCCTTATGGGAAAGAATTTGCTCGATGCTCGTTGTTTTCGGTTCTAAGGAATTAAGTACGAGAACTGTACATATAGTCAATAAAAGCCTTCTGAAAATCAAAATGTGAAGGAGATGGCCTTCACTGAAATATGCTCAATTTCTACTGACATTTCTGAGCTGCCTAGGAAACAACCTGTAACTACACCTTATGTTGCAAGACGCAGCAGGCGATGGACTGCAGGCCAGACTCATGCACCTTTGTTATAGAAAGGAATGCCCTCTGCACAGTTTGACTCTTGTCTACATGACACAACTTTGACACCCAGTCATTACACCGCAGCATTGACAGTGAGCTATGTCAGGTATGTGGCACCAAACAGAATCCACGAGCATGGGAGTGCTTGTTACGATTAATAATTCACTGCTCTAAAGGCAGGGTGCTGCGACCTCAGCCTCTGCTTGACAGGTAATCAAAATAACAAGGCTTAAAGAGTTTCTGCACACAGAATGATCAACAGGACCCGCTGAGGCTTATTTCAATTCTCGAGACACTTTTGATATCAATCCACTGCTATTACGAATAGCACTTTACGTAATTTGCCTGGACTATTTATCGTCTTTTGCTCCAAACAACATTCTCTAATGCTTTGCCTGCAGACAGTTTGAAAAAAAAAATCTTAGAAGTTTGCACAAGCCCAGTCTGGCACAAACCCCTGGGCAATGATGAGAAAAAAAACTTTACTTTTTAATCTTGAGATGAGCAACCAGAGTTGGCACATGTACTTAGCTGGGCATCCTCCAAGAGACATTTCATGGTGAAGGTCTGAAACAGGAGTGGGAGGGTTGCTCGATTAATTCAGCTAATTCAGCCCATAAAAAATAACTGCTATTCAGCTAATTCTGCATTCAGACCTTGTCTGCAACGTCAGTAAACATAGACACTAAAAGGGACTCGATGTTAAGCATCATTTGAACAGTTTTAGGTCATTAAAAGAGATTTTCTGTAATGCTCCAGAAAGTCGCTTTGTCATACACCAATACCAGTCTACTTCCTGCCTTGCTTTTCTCAATACTATACTAGAATCATCAACCAATGTACTGACATATCTCTGAGGAACATGATACTCAAGTTTCTGGGACCAGCTTTAGTTTACAAAGTCACTTTATATACACAATATTGTGATATTGTGAAAAGAGCTATGCTGCTAGCTCCAGCAGTTATTGAGGATGGGTTTGAATCCCTGGCTGGACCTGCAATGTTGAAAACCATAGATCACAAAGAGCAGTCAACCTCAATCTGGGTGGCAGCGATGTGGATCAGTGTTGGTACTGGAGGATCATGTCTCAGTGACAACAGCAACAACATAATGACCAACTCCATGGAAGAAAAGCTGTGGTAGCCTAGTGGTTAAGATACTGGACTCTGGACCAGAAGGTCCAGGGTTCAAATCCCACCTCTGCTAAGTTGCCACTGTTGGGTCCTTGACCAACTAAAGGCCATCTTAAAGACTGGTCAGAAATGTGAAAGGGCCACGCCAAAAGTGTAGACTGAGAGCATAAATCCCTGACATACAAATCCAGCTACCCTTACTTAACATTTTAGATACCTTTACACTTAGACCTTTGTCGCTCAGATGACTGTAAATACAGCAAAATAAGGAGAGTAGAAAAACCATGTTATGAATTAAAGGTATAAATAAGGAAACTTCATTCAGAGATCTGAATATACATACAGACATAGGCATTCGTCTCCAAAGAGGACATACATTTGAAAGACAAGGTATGTATTTAACAAACATCTAGGACAGCTGTATTAATTCACTATGAAAATGAGTGTCTGTAAAAGAGTTCAAAGGTAAGTTCAGGCAAGTTTCCTTTCATGTTGTTATTGGCCGCCATCATATCTTTGGATGGAAACAGTAAGATCAATTCATTTCACTTAATTTAACAAGTATGACAACCACCACCAGCTAATTTGCAAAACCATACCACACAAACGAGACCATAATACTACATATTACAATGATACTTTACAAAATGACCAGATCAAACCCTCAAAATATGACCCTTTTTCTCAAAAACAATGGAAAAAGACAGATTTCCTAACGTAGGAGCATCAGTCAAAGCCTATCTATTTCCTTTCTATTGATTAGACTGTACTCGCACCAAACCGAGATGCTGTGAGAGCCTGGGATAGAGGGGGAAGGTTTCACAGGGTAAAGTTTCAGAGCCAACAGTTGCAGTGAGTAACCAGACTCCTCTGCAGTGGGACTGTCGAGCACTTGTGAAGCTCGAGTAGATCCTTACTTTCTACGCACACTAGATTTGTAATCTTTGACATTCGGGTGTCTGGGATACCTCCTGAGCAATGCAGCTACCTGAAACAGCATGTTACCTTCTCCTCCGACTGGGTCGAAAAGTCCAAACTGCTCCAGCACCTTGATAAAAAGTCCCATGACCAC
The DNA here is from genome assembly GCA_025084515.1 of Ancistrus triradiatus. Lineage (NCBI taxonomy): Eukaryota > Metazoa > Chordata > Actinopteri > Siluriformes > Loricariidae > Ancistrus > Ancistrus triradiatus. The sequence goes on along the minus strand of JAJAGP010000076.1, from coordinate 269,020 downwards.
CAGGACGGCGATCATCTCAAGGCCATCCAGGTTCATTCTAACGAAGTGCACTCATTGCATTGTACTCCAGGGTCCAAAGGTTCTTCAACAGATGAGGATTAAAAACTAAAAAAGTACTACAATTCCCAAGATCCGCTTGCTGAAGCCAAAAGTCAAGGGATACTCTTGAATACTCTCGTCTTCCCAAGGGAAATTTGACCTTTAAGCCACTTTCCAGACAACTCCATCAGACGCGCCTATACAAACTGCTTGGGCTGTGATTGTCAGTATGCAATCTGACAAAGCAAGCAGCGAGGAAAGTAAAGGAGGGAGGGAGTAAGAGTGAATGAGAGCGAGTGAGAGAGAGCAATGGAGGGGGACAGAAAAGACTGAGAGGGGAGAGAGAAGTATGCCCTCCCTACCCAGTGACAAACCTTCATTGATTTGCTTAACGTAGTTTCCAAGGTAACTGCCGGCGGATATTTAGAGGCACCCAGGTAAACAAGCATGGTGACAGTTAAAAGACATACGTCCACAAAACGGCCCCATTCATAATCTGGAGGAGAAGATTACCGACTAAGGCAAACTGACCTGTAAATTACAAATCCGCAGCAGTCGCGCATGAATAGAACTAACGTGAACGACCAACGAACTCAGAGAATCGATAACACACCGCCAGATAAGATTCGCGCATGCCATAAAACTGCACAAAATGCAGATATTCATCTTCCTTTATAGGCTGATACATTTACAGCATGTAGCACACCTGTTTATCCAGAGTGACTTACAAGTGAGTTGAGCAGATTAAGGTTCAGTGTCTTCAACAAGTGCCCAAAAGTGGCAGGGACTGAACTAACACACATTAAATTAAATGTTTAACCACGAACCAGCCCTGTCCTACTTCCCTAAACCTCATAATATCATTAACAGATTACTTATCAATATTATTAACTTCACATACCAAAAATGTCCAGCCACCAGCTTCCTGTAGGCGGCGTTCAGTACATCTGTGCAACAACAGATGAGCTACTGTCTCTGACTTTACATTTACAAGGTGGAGTGATATGGTGAATGTCTAATACAGTGGACAGTGAGTGAACAGTGATTAAAAACTCCAGCAGCACTGCTCTGTCTGATCCAGTCGTACCACCATGTCAGTGTCAGGCAGTACTAAGAATGATCCACCACCCAAATAGTACGTGATCTCTGCTGATCCTGTATGGGTCCTGAGTTAAGGAGACATGCAAAGTATGTTGAGAAACAGATGAACTACAGTCGGTAAGTGTAGACCACTAAAACTCAAACACAAAATAAGCAGAATATAAACTGAAAACTATAAAATGCCTAAGACAATTGCACAGTACTGTATGCCTATAAGCCCATGTTCATAATTTCCCATCAGAGGAGTGACTCAGATATGGCCATCACCTTTTATACAACAGTTACTTCCAAACTTACAATTTGATTGGTTGAGAAGAGTTCAGGGCCTTGCTCAAGGACCCAAGAGAGGCAGCTTGGCAGAGGTGGGATTTGAACCCTGGACTTTCTGATCCATTTACATTTACATTTACAGCATTTATCAGACGCCCTTATCCAGAGTGACTTACAATTGATACAGTCTTACAATCCAAGCAATTGTGGGTTAAGGACCTTGCTCAAAACCCAACAGTGGCAGCTTGGCAGAGGTGGGATTTGAACCCTGGACCTTCCGGTCCACAGTCCAGTACCTTCCAGTCCCAAAACAGCCTTTTCATTTTCATTCATTTTACTCATTAACTGGTGACCAGTACAATTAATTTCGCAGATCCCAGATTGTTACTAGGACAGAGGTCATGATGTAGCACTCTTGGAACACGGTTATGGGGAGTGGTTACTTGGAGTTAAGATTCCAACTTTTTGATCAGTAGCCCAGCGCCATAACCACCGAGTCACTACTGTCCCTAACAAAAAGGCTGATGTAGAAAGATGCTAACTAATCATCTAAGACCTAGCTGTATTAGTAGGATTGGTTATAATAATACCAAGGAAGTATATTTTATGGCAGTTGTATCACAACAGGTTATTAGGTTCGATTGCTAGATGATTTACCTGATGTTGTGTGTTTGCCCTTAGCAATACTCAGTAACTAGTATTTAGCAGAACATGGATTTAGATGCGACCCAGGTGCAGAAGGGGTCGCTGTTGTAGTGCCAGGGTATGATTCTCAAACCAGCCCACACGGTTTGTGTGTAGTTAGACTCTTGTTAGACTGCTGCCCCCACCCGAGTGCAACCTCCCATGAAACCAAGGTCAGTGGAAACAGAGGTCAAAACCAGATTGAACAGGTTAAAGTGGAGAGGATAAACAGTCATAAGGGAATATAATTTATTATACCTTTAAGTATTATAGTGTTAAAAGAACAACTTATAGTATGCTTTAAAAAGCATCACTACCCAAAAACAAGAGACACTGTGGAAGCTAGTTGGTGTTTCAGTCCTTGACCAACCCTTTTATTGCCAGTGAATATTACTGTCTCCTTCCATTTACATGGACGCTTCAAACCAAGGCTGAATTTCGAATAAGGGTTTCTGGGCTCCCAGACATTTCTGTAAGGCAGCCAATCTGCCAGTCTCCTTATTCGTCACGGCCTAATGAATGATTTCACACACTTAAACTTAGATGTAGTGACACTTTGGCTGTCACTCTACCATTCTCAAATACCAGGAGATATATTCATCCTTTTTTAATGCACTGAATTGGCCTGAAATTAGGCTTCTTTACTTGATTATTTTTGGGATCCATTAAGAGATGTCCATCCAAATAATATTACTGAGAACTCTTGTTAGAAATGAAACTTTTCCGAAGAATATACTCAGACACACAGGAAAACAACACTAAGCTACCGGTTGTAACCATGAAATACTCCCTGTGTGAGAGGATCAGTAATGGATTTGTATACAAGCAATAAGTAAATTCTACCTGTTGCAGTGGGTTTGCACCCAATGAAGCTTGTGGACTGTGATATTGGGCATAGCATGAGAGATAAAGAAAAGAGAGAGATTCCAGTAGGGGGGTGAGGAGTACAAGACTACATTAAACCCTATCCACACACACACATGCACACACACACGCACGTTTCTCCACAGAAGAATAAAATGGACTTTTAAAGACTAAAAGCTAAGGTGAACTCCGGTAATTGAAGGCTGAGAGCAATTATGTAGCAGTAATGGTTATTTACTGCACTTTTCCCAATGTTTTAAAAAAAGCGCAATCAATGTATATGTAATTTCCTCCCTACAACAGTTTTCGGGGGAAAATGTACCATCCACTTGTACAATGAGCGCCTTTCGTAAAAGGTCATCATAATATAGTGCGATCCCATGTGCATCTCTGGGTGAGTGCTTTGGTTGTTCAATACTGACGGTCCATGATGTTTCTCTCTAAATGGGAACATGAGGATGTGTGGTAGAAATTCTTTCATTTTTGATATTTTAATATACCTATTCTATAATGTATAATGCTCCTTAAAACATCATAGCTGTACAAGCAGTCTTTGTCTGGAGGACATGAGTATTAATAGAACCAGTAAAAAGCATTATTAGATCACTTTGGTATGGTAAGGACAGACTTTCCAACGCTATTCAGTGCAGCACTGCTCATCAAGGACTCTCTGTGCTTGTTCGTCAAAGTGGATATAACACTTGTGGAGGATTCTTATGAGTTTGTGTCCGCTTCATGTTCAAGGGTACTTTAGTTAATTAGTGCCTAATCAACATGAAAACTAGTTTATAGCGTTGCAGTCTAATTAGTAAGAAAATGGATCTTTTCATTATTACGAATGAGTAATGTTTAGAAACTTTTGAAAAATCTTTGTTTAAAGCTTTCTGAAGGTCAATGATAAGCCAGAATTCCAGAGAGAACTACATTCACATTTACAGCATTTAGCAGACTCCCTTATCCAGAGCGACTTACAATTCAGTCTTACCATCCAAGCAATTGTGGGTTAAGGGCCTTGCTCAAGGACCCAACAGTGGCAGCTTTGGCAGAAGTGGGATTTGAACCCTGGACCTTTTGGTCCATAGTCCAGTACCTTACCCGCTAGGCTACCACAGTCCCACCTACCACAGAACTACACTGGAGCAGGAGTGTCCTAGTATGTAGCATCCAGACAATGAATCGTCCAATAAGAACTTTTTTCATGATACTCTGTCCAATAAGGTCTCAACATTTTATTATTCTGAATGTGTTTATAAAGTGATGTATGCCTGATATCATCGGAGCATCCCGTGGGAAGGTATTTTGGTAAGCTAGTGTGCAGACGGCTAGGTCTTGATGGCTCCCTCTTTCATGGGTCATGGATTTAGGATTTTCTCACAAAAGGATCACAGTGAGTCACACCTCTTTCTGAACACAGGAACCAAATTATCGCAGTAATAAGTCAATTTTATCCTGGATTGCTGAGCAGAACTACAGGACACACCACGCAACTTCACTACAGGCGCTACACTTCCCATAATGCCCCAGCATCTTTCCAAAAGCTTGAGCGGCTAACACTGTCATTAAGAGCCAGTTTCTTTTTGTTTTTCGCATGGAGTAATGGACATGCACAAATTCTTAAAAAAAGGTCAGCAACACTGCAGGCCAATAACAACTGCATAATTTTCCAAACGTACATATTAGAGCGAGTCATTCATCAAACTAGTAAAAGCATCAGTTATGGTAGCATACACAAAATTAATACAATTAGCAAAAAAAATATTTCGTGTTAATTTATTATTCATTTCTCATCCATAGCAGATTAATGCCCACTTTAGTGTTAAATCACTTTATCTATTCAGTGTTTATTGTACGCAAGTATAATGACAATAAAGATATTTATCTTATCATTTTGGTTGCTATTTAGTAGAAGTGGATAATGAAGTGCTACATATTATCGTTCTTTGTTGTTCCTTGAGCACTTTTTGAATTAACTGTACAGCTATGTGTCACTTAACGTCTATCATACAGTGGGGCAAAAAAAAATTTAGTCAGCCACTGATTGTGCAAGTTCTCCTACTTAGAAAGATGAGAGAGGTCTGTAATTTTCATCATAGCTACACTTCAACTATGAGAGACAATGAGGAAAAAAAATCTAAGAAATCACATTGTAGGATTTTTAAAGAATTTAATTGTAAATTATGGTGGAAAATAAGCATTTGGTCAATAAATTTGGTTCAACTCAATACTTTGTAACATAACCTTTGTTGCCAATGACAGGTCAAACGTTTCCTGTAAGTCTTCACCAGGTTGGCACACACTGTAGCTGGTATTTTGGCCCATTCCTCCATGCAGATCTCCTCTAGAGCAGTGATGTTTTGGGACAACACGGACTTTCAACTCCCTCCACAAATTTTCTATGGGGTTTAGGTCTGGAGACTGGCTAGGCCACTCAAGGATCTTGAAATGTTTTCCCGAGGGATGTGTTTGGGATCATGTCATGCTGGAAGAGCCAGCCACGTTCCATCTTCAATGTTCTCACTGATGAAAGGAGGTTTTGGCTTAAAATCTCACAATACATGGCCCCGTTCATTCTTCTCTTAATACGGATCAGTCATCCTGTCCCCTTTGCAGAAAAACAACCCCAAAGCATGATGTTTCCACCCCCATGCTTCACAGTAGGTATGGCACAACTGAGAATTTCTTCTTCCTCCAAACATGACGAGTTGAGTTTTTACCAAAAAGTTCTATTTTGGTTTCATCTGACCACATGATATTCTCCCAATCCTCTTCTGGATCATCCATATGCTCTCTGGCAAACTTCAGACGGGCCTGGACATGTACTGGCTTAAGCAAGGGGGCACGCCTGGCACAGCAGGATCTGAGTCCCTCTCGCCGTAGTGTGTTACTGGTGGTAGCCTTTGTTACTTTGGTCCCAGCTCTCTGCAGGTCATTCATCAGGTCCCTCCGTGTAGTTCTGGGATTTCTTTCTGGGTATCTTTTATACAGATAACGAGGTCAAACAGGTGCCATTAGGTAGTCTCCTAAGGTAACGAGTGGAGGACAGAAGAGCTTCTTAAAGAAGAAGTTACAGGTCTGTGAGAGCCAGAAATCTTGCTTGTTTGTGGGTGACCAAATACTTATTTTCCACCATGATTTACAATTCAATGTGATTTCCTGGATATTTTTTTCTCATGTTGTCTCTCATAGTTGAAGTGTACCTATGATGAAAATTACAGACCTCTCACATCTTTCTAAGTTGGAGAACTTGCACAATCAGTGACTGACTAAACACTTTTTTGCCCCACTGTATGTGTCACTTAACGACTACCATACATTCTGTGAAATTGCAGGTTATGCGATCTCAATGTTGTCCCAACACCATCTTACATACTGTACTTAGCAATGATACATGACAGTGTTTCTCAATCTTGGTCCCGGAGCCCCACTGCTCTGCACGTTTTAGTGTTTTTCTTGCTCCCAACACACCTGATCCAATTACTAAGCTTATTAACAAGATAATTACTGAGATAAAGTGGGTGTATTTAAACAGGAAAAGCACTAAAATGTATAGAACAGGGGATACTCAAGGACCAGGATTGAGAAACACTGATTTCTGGGATACTGTAGAGTATCGGTAGTGACTAAATAGCCAAGATACTCTAGTGTTTCCCATACATTGATTTATTTAATATCAACATTATCAACCACTTTTTGATTTTGTGGTTGTTTTTTTTATTTGCTTGTTCCCTCCTTGCCTCCCTGCTTCCTCTCTCTCTGACCCCCAAAAAAACATGTTTAGAAAATGAGAAACTGTCTTTATGTGACAGCCATAATATATTTCCTGTCATTCTTATGATGGAAGCAGGTATTTCAGAAGACACAGGGAACTGACCAGTGCACAGAAACAAGCACTTTTAACCCTGGTGTGCCGTATTACAAACGCAGTTTTTGTTTCTCTCTTAGATCTTACTCCGCTTGTCCTCCCGCCCCACATGATGCTAGCTTAAGGCCACTATATCATAAATAGAAAATATTCAAAACGAAAATAACCTTTAAAAACCTGATAAATTTCTAGGTTGTAATTAGTAAAATACCCGATTTGGACAAGTGATCAAAATAAGTGACCCCTTTGGATAAGTGACCCCTTAGAGTAGCCATTATAAAGTTCCAGTCCTGGCCCCCATCTGATATCAAGTAGTAGCAGTTTTAATTACTTAAGAATAGAACTGACTCTTTCTTGAGAATCCACTACTAGTTTGTATTACACGGAAATGTAATTTAACATTACCGTATTTTTCGGACCATAAGGCGCACTTAAAATCCTTTAACTTTCTTAAAAATCGACAGTGCACCTAAAAATGCGGTGCGTCTAATGTATGAATTAATTCTGGTTGTGCTTTCTGACCTAGAACCGATTGTAGATGGTACACGGCGCTCATAAATCTGTCAAAATGTTTTAGCACGGCTTTGGTAAGTTACAAAGCTTACGGCCACCGTAGTGCGCAGCATCGCGGAGTAATACGGTATGTGCTTCAGCGTTAGGGTACGTGCATTCATTCAGTCATTTTTGAAGCGGATTTCAAACACAACGCTATCAGTCACGCAGTACAACATGGACATAGAGCAGCTGTGAGAGAATTCAACATTAACGAATCAATGGTACGGAAGTGGAGGAAGCAAGAAGAAGCCCTGCGCCAGGTAAAGACCAAACTGAGCTTCCGACGGAACTTAATTGTTTTGTTTCATTTCATGCGCCTTATAACCGGTGCGCTTTATGTATGAAAATATACCCGTTAGCAGCCGATCGTTGATATTGCGTCTCATAATCCGGTGCGCTTTATGGTCCAAAAAATACGGTACATGGTTATGCAAAGCCATTTGCCATTGTTCGGGATAAATTTGTGGAAAGGCACAAGTTCATAGAAGGACTATTCCTCAGCGTACTACAGTGAAGTGGAAAGAGTATTTCACCACAAACACCATGCCTAATAGACTCTATCACCAAAATGGATAACTGAAGCAGTTAGATACTGATCAACAAAGCGACCAATATGTCAGTGGCCTTGTAGATCTTACATCATTATGGCTTTGAGTGATGGGTTTGTGCGAGTGACAACAATCTCACAAGCTTTACACAAAGCTGTCTTTACACAAAGCTGGTCTGTATGGCAAGACAGAAAATCAGAAACCTCTTCTGCTGCCATGTGGCAGCTGGAGAAAGACAGGTGGGTGAAACTCTACCACAGTATCAACTCTAAACACACTGCCAAAAACAACACAGTGCCTTTAATGAAAGGAAGGTGAATGTCTGTGGGTGGTCAAATCAGAGCTCTGATCTAAATCTAGAGGACTTGAAAAGAGGAGTCCACAATCACTTACCACGGTGAAATTGAGTGAACAATTCTGTAAGGAAAAATGTTGAAATATTCCCAGTGCAGCTGTGCAAAGATGGTAGAAAAATATCCAAACAGACTGATGGAAGCTAAAAGTGGCTCAATAAAGTATTAAATAATCTGCTGATCACTTTTTCTTTTATCAATAACTTTTCAAAACTGTTACCTTATTTCTTGTTACTTGAATGATGTAAGGCAAAATGAGTGGCAAAAGTATGTGAACCTTTGCTTTCAGTATCTGGTGTGACCCCCCCCTGTGCAGCAATAACTGCAGCTAAACGTTTCCTGTAGTTGTTGATCAGTCCTGCACACCGGCTTGGAGGAATTTTAGCCCATTCCTCCGTACAGAACAGCTTCAGCTCTGGGATGTTGGTGGGTTTCCTCACATTAACTGCTCACTTCAGGTCCTTCCACAGCATTTCGATTGGATTAAGGTCAGGACTTTGACTTGGCCATTCCAAAACATGAACTTTATTCTTCTGTAACCATTCTTTGGTAGAACAGCTTGTGTGCTTAGTGCTTATTTTCCTTTAGAATTCTCTGATATAATTCAGAATTCATTGTTCCATCAATGATGGCAAGCCGTCCTGCCCAGATGCAGCAAAACAGGCCCAGACCATGATACTACCACCACCATGTTTCACAGATGGGATAAGGTCTTATGCTGGAATACAGTGTTGTCACTTTCTCCAAAGTAATGGTTTTCTATTAAACCAAATCTATTTTGGTCTCATCCGTCCACAAAACATTCTTCCAGTAGCCTTCTGGGGCTCGGTCCACGGGATTTTTTGGAGAACAGTGGGCTTTCTCCCTGTAACCTGCCATGCACACCATTGTTGGTTCAATGATTTCCTTCTGATGGTGGAACTCATGAAACATTAGTCAATGTGAGAGAGGCATTCAGTTGCTTAGAAGTCACCCTGGGGGTCCTTTGTTGACCTCGACAGCTTATTACACGCCTTTTGCTCTTGGGGTGATCTTTGTTGGTCGACACAACTCCTGGGGAAGGGTAAACAATGGTCTGGAATTTCCTCCATTTTGTACACAATCTGTCTGACTGTGGATTGGTGGAGTCCAAACTGTTTAGAAGATGGTTTTGTAAACCTTTTCCCCGCCTGATGAGCATCAACAACTCTTTTTCTGAGCTCCTCAGATAAATCTCCTTTGTTCGCGCCATGATACACTTCCACAAACGTGTTATGAAGGAGCAGACCCTGATAGATCCCTGTTCTTTAAGTAAAAAAACAGGTGCCCACTCACACCTGATTGTCATCCCACCTGATTGGAAAACACCTGACTCTAATTTCACCTTCAAATTAACTGCTAATCCTAGAGTGTTCACATACGTTTGCCACTCACTAATATGTCAAATTGGATTCATTTTCCTCAATTAAATAAATGTGACCAAGTATAATACTTTTGTCTCATTTGTTGAACTGGGTTCTCTTTATCTACTTTTACTTCACTTGTGGGAAAAGCTGATGATGTTTTAGGTCATATTTATGCAGAAATATAGAAAATTCTAAAGGCTTCACAAACTTTCAAGCACCACTGTGTGTGTGTATAGGATATTTCTAAGTAGGAGAACTTGCACAATCAGTGCCTGACTAAATACTTTTTATCCCCACTATATATATATTATAACATCACAGAACCATGAACTTTATAACAGCACAAACTAGTTAAAAACTTGTCAGCCCACAACAAGAAAAATCTGTCTGTCTAAACAACTAAAAAAACAGAAACAAAACATATAACTAAGTCTCCCATTTTGTAACATTTCTTACTATGTGTCAACATTATTAATGTCTGCTTGCTGTAACAGCAGTAGATATTTGTCACAATCCTAGTGCTTCCCATAGGAAATACATTCAGAAACTTGATTAATGTAGCACAATGGCAGAACATAGCTTCCAACAGTGTAATAAAAACACATTGAAAATGGCTCCTTGAACAGCACATAACTAATATGTTTTCATTCATCATTCGTTCATTTTCTTGTCTGCTCAATCCTTGGTCAGGGTTGCGGAAAAGTCGGTGCCTAGTCGGCGACATAGGACACAACGCAGGAACAACCCTAGACAGGGCACCACAGTGCACGCACACACACACACACACACACACACACACACAAAGGGCATTTTTATAAATGCCAATTAACCTAACACGCACGTCTTTGGACTGTGGGACGAAATCGGAGTACTCCCATGTAGTCACAGGGAGGTCATGCAGACTCCACACAAGAAAGGACCCAGACCGCTCCATTTGGGATCAAACCCAGGACCTTCCTGCTGCGAGGCGACAGTGCTACCCTCCGCCCCGCCCAACAAGTTTTCATATAAAATGAAAAAGGTTTGGCAATGTCATACAAGGTCTGCAATAAAGTTATGTTGACAAAACGGCTCGTTTGGACCTTTGTGGAGAGCAGGATTATCACGGTAAGGACCTCAAAGCATTGAATAAATACTTGAAAACCAAAGAAGATCAAGTGCACACAGAGAAAGCAAAACATTCAGTAACGTCACAAGATGCTTTCTGGAATATCATGAACACCAGATTCCACACAAACTTGTGGAGACCTCGCCAGCTTATGTGCACTGTTAACGTGGGGATGTGATGGCACCAGGATGCACAGTGGGAAGAAGTCAGTGGAGGGAGTGTGAAGTTCTGGGTAATGTCCTTCTGTGTTAATCTGATGTGTGACAACTACCTAAACGTCGTTACGGATCAGGTGGTTTTAATTTTTTGGCTGATTGGTGTGCACACACACACCCACACACACACCCACAGAGTGCTATGTGAAATCCCATTAAATGAATTCCCATTATATCTTGAGATATCTTAATACCCAAACCGATTTCACTTACTCCCTCTACCTATACCCTTCATTTTCATTTTATCCAGTTGTTAAATGTAAGGTAAGGGTAGCTTATTTCATATTATAGCACTTAGTTGAGAAGAGCATGTGCACATGTGGGGGCTCAAGGGATAATGGAGATCCTGCTCATTAGTGATGGAGCCCTGCCAACATTTGCAAATAGCAAGCATATAAGAGGATCAATGAGAAAGACCTCAGTGCTATGGTGATATTACAGAAAGTAGGCAGGGTTCTGAATACACATGAATCAGACGGGGGTTTACCCATAAGGAATGATAGATATATAATACTGCCAGTGTCTGAATGTAAGAAGACACACACACACATACACACACACACCAGCCACTTCAGTAGGTACACCTGTCCACCTGCTCGTTAACGCAGATATCTAAACAGCCAATCTCATGGTAGCAACTCAATGAATTTAGATATGTAGACAGGATCATGACGACCTGCTGAAGTTCAAATCTAGACGGGCTGGTCGGAGTATTTCAGAAACTGCTGATCTTCTGAGATTTTCACACATAACGCACCATGTTCCAAAGTTAAGACAGTTCTGAAGGCAAAAAGAATCCAACCCGATACTAGCAAGGTTTTCCCAATAAAGTGTTCAGTGAGTGTGTAAATATATCCATCTATCTATCTATCTATCTATCTATCTATGATATCTGTGGTAAGCCAAAAAGAATATACAGTGGTGTGAAAAAGTGTTTGCCCGCTTCCTGATTTCCTATTTTTTTGCATGTTTGTCACACTTAAGTGTTTTGAAACATCAAACCAATTTAAATATTTGTCAAAGACACAAGTAAACACAAAATGCAGTTTTTAAATGAAGGTGTTTATTATTAAGGGAGAAATAAATCCAAACCTACATGGCCCTGTGTGAAAAAGTGATTGCCCCCCTTATTAAAACATAACTATGGTTTATCACATCTGAGTTCACTGTCTCTAGCCACACCCAGGCCTGATTATTGCCACACCTGTTCTCAATCAGGACATCACTTAAACAGGACCTGCCTGACAAAATGAAGTACACCAAAAGATCCTTAAAAGCTACACATCATGCCAAGATCCAAAGAACTTCAGGAACCATTGAGAAAGAAAGTAATTGAGAACTATCAGTCTGGAAAGGGTTATAAAGCCATTTCTAAAGCTTTGGGACTCCAGCGAACCACAGTGAGAGCCATTATCCCCAAATGCTGAAGGCATGGAACAGTGGTGAACCTTCCCAGGAGTGGCCGGCCGACCAAAATTACCCCAAGAGCGCAGCAAAGACTCATCCAAGAGGTCACAAAAGACCCCACAACAACATCCAAAGAACCTCACTTGCGTCAGTTAAGGTCAGTGTTCATGCCTCCACCATAAGAACTGGGCACTGGGCAAACATGGCCAGCATGGCAGAGTTCCAAGATGAAAACCACTGCTGAGCAAAAAGAACATTAAAGCTCGTCTCAATTTCTCCAGAACACATCTTGATGATCCCCAAGACTTTTGGGAAAACATTCTGTGGACTGACGAGACAAAAGTTGAACTCTTTGGAAGGTGTGTGTCCCAGTACATCTGGTGTAAAAGTAACACAGCATTTCAGAAAAAGAACATTATAGCAGCAGTAAGATATGGTGGTGGTAGTGTGATGGTCTGGGGCTGTTCTGCTGCTTCAGGACCTGGAAGACTTGCTGTGATAAATGGAACTATGAATTCTGCTGTCTACCAAAAAATCCTGAAGGAGAATGTCCTGCCATCTGTTCGTGACCTCAAGCTGAAAAGAACTTGGGTTCTCCAGCAGGACAATGATCCAAAACACAGCAGCAAGTCCAGCTTATGAATGGTGTGAAGCAAAAACAAAATGAAGACTTTGGAGTGGCCTAGTCAAAAGCCTGAGCTGAATCCTATTGATGATGCTGTGGAATGACCTTAAAAAGGCCGTTCATGCTGGAAAACCCTCCAATGTGACTGAATTACAACAATTCTGCACAGATGAGTGGCCAAAATTCCTCCACAACGCTGTAAAAGACTCATTGCAAGTTATGGCAAACGCTTGGTTGCAGTTGTTGCTGCTAAGGGAGCCCTAACTAGTTATTAGGTTTAGGGGGCGATCACTTTTTCACACAGGGCCTTCATTTAAACACTTTCATTTAAAAACTGCATTTTGTGTTTACTAGTGTTGTCTTTGACTAATATTTAAATTGGTTTGATGTTCTGAAACACTTGTGTGACAAACATGCAAAAAATAGGAAATCAGGAAGGGGGCAAACACTTTTTTCACACCACTGAAGTTTCTCGGGGATTCATCTGTAAATAGATTAATAATTATATATTTTTAACTAAATATTACACTTCTGGTGCACCTCGGCAGCAGGAAATTTGTTTTTGACACACTATAAAGTTTTTGCCGCCTTTATAGTGTGACATGAATCGACACATCAATACACTATTTAACATGATTTTATTCTTATCTTTAGCATAATGTAATAATGATTGCAGGCAGTTATTTTCTAAAAATAAGAAGATAGTTTGTTTAAAATAATAAAAAAATGAATTAAAAAGATGCACTGCACTGTGTTAGCATATTTCACCCAGTACACAGTTTTTAGTCGACACCTATTTAAAAGGAATAAATTCAAAATAGACATTATTACTCACATGGCAGTCTACTGTAAGAGCAGAAAGTGTAGTCTATAAAAGCTGAGGTGCTAACAACACACAAATGGGGAATGCCATATTTAGATACTGAGAAAACCACAGATGGAAATTCTCCTTTGTGATTCAAAGCTATTTTAGGCTCATTTTACTTACACACACACACACACACACACACACACACACACACACACACACACACACACACACACACACACAAAATACCAGAGGCAGTCACTAAAAGCTTTTCAAAGCATCCTCTTCAATCATGACAAAATCAAAAGATTTCTTCAGCATGACCTTCAGTACAAATCTAGTAATCCTTTTGCAAATTCAACAAACTGTTTCAATACCAATGTACAAAATGCTGTAAAGTGTTCGTAGAAATTCTCAAAAATGCACTAAAACTCACAGCAATACTAACGAGATAAAATGTTTTCGACGAAATGCATACGAATTATTTAAAAAAAAATCATTTTCTGTATTAATTTAAGACTACCATTTCTGCGGTGCTTGAAAGTTTGTGAACCCTTTAGAATTTTCTATATTTTTGCATAACTATGACCTAAAACATCACCAGATTAACCACCAGAAGACACCACAAGTCCTAAAAGTAGATAAAGAGAACCCAGTTAAACAAAGGAGAGAAAAATATTATACTTGGCCATTTATTTATTGAGGAAAATGATCAAATATTACATATTAGTGAGTGACCCCCCTGTGCAGCAATAACTGCAGCTAAACGTTTCCTGTAGCTGTTGATCAGTCCTGCACACCGGCTTGGAGGAATTTTAGCCCATTCCTCCATACAGAACAGCTTCAGCTCTGGGATGTTGGTGGGTTTCTTCACATTAGCTGCTCACTTCAGGTCATTCCACAGCATTTCCATTGGATTAAAGTCAGGACTTTGACTTGGCCATTCCAAAACATGAACTTTATTCTTCTTTAACCATTCTTGTGGTGGAACGGCTGTGTGATTCGGGCGTTGTCTTGCCTGCATGATCCACCTCTCTTGAGAATTCCGTTCATGGACAGGATGTCCTGTCATTTGCATTAGAATTCTCTGATAATAATCAGAATCATTTTCATCCAATGATGACAAGCGTCCTGCCCAGATGCAGCAAAACAGGCCCAAAACCATGATCTACCACCACCATGTTGCACAGATGGGATAAGGTTCTTATGCTGGAATGCAGTGTTTTCCTTTCTCAAACATAACGTTTTCTTTTAACCAAAAAAAAGTTTCTTTTGGCTCTTCGCCACAAAAAAAAATCTTCCAAATAGCCTTCGGCTCGTCCACCTGATCTTTAGCAAAACTGCAGAGTAGCAGCAATGTCTTTGTGAGGCAGGGGCTTTCGCCTTGCAAACCTGCCATTGCACACCATTGTTGTTTCAGTGTTTCTGATGGCGGACTCATGAACTGAACATTAGCCAATGTGAGAGAGCCTTAAGTTGCGTAGAAGGTTACCCTGGGGCCTTTGTGACCTCGCCAAAACATTACACGCCTTGCTCGGGAGTGATCTTTGTTGGTTCAATCACTCCTGGGAGGGTAACAGTGGTCTTGAATTCCCACATTTGTAAACACAATCTGTCTGACGGGGATTGGTGGAGTCCAAACTCTTTAGAGATGGTTTTGTAACCTTTTTCCAGCCTGCATGAGCATCAACAACTATTTTCTGAGGGTCCTCAGAAATCCTCCTTGTTTTATTCGTACCATGATACATTCCACAAACTTGTTGTGAAGAGCAGACTTTGATAGATCCCTGTTCTTTAAATAAAACAGGGTGCCCCCTCACACCTGATTGTCATCCCATTGACTGAAAACACCTGACTCTAATTTCACCTTTAAAGTAACTGCTCATCCTAGAGGTTCACATACTTTTGCCACTCACAAATGTGTAATATTGGATAATTTTCCTCAATAAATAAATGACTAAGTATAATATTTTTGTCTCATTTGTTTAACTGGGTTCTCTTTATTGACATAAAGTCTGGAACTTTCTGGTCCATAGCCCAGTACTTTATCTACTGCACCATGTCTCCTGAACACCCAATGTACTGAACACACAAAGAAAGAATATCAGGAACATTTTTCTGTCTGATCTCACAATCTAGCAAACCAAGCTATGTCCAAGTCCAAGTCCAAAACTATCTTCTTCTCTAGCTGGAAGTAAGGACAACTGAAAGGTTGTCCTTACTCGCTTTATCTTCCCTTCTCGGGATTCATTTTCTGTGCTCTCCTCTCTCGCTCAGTGAGTTCTGACACATTTTTTCTCCTCCTTCCACTCTGTGCTTTCTCTACTTCACACCTATTCTTTACTGAAATGTTTCTGCATTCTTTCAGGGTCTGCACAACAACGTTCACCCAGCACAAAATGGTGCCATTCCCTGACAAACAGATGCATTTAAACAATGTTTTTGAAAGCATATCCAATCCAATCTTTGTGATCTTTAGCACATCTTAGCCTTTTCACCACATTCCCCTTTCAAAAAAGTGGTTGATTGGTTGCTGCCCTTCCAAAAAGACTATTCCTGATCAAGTCTCTTCGGACTGAGGGTCAACTTGGCATCCTGATGAAGCTGCGAGATGCTGCTATTGCTCAAGTGTATGAGGAGGTCACACTAGAGGTTTTTTACTGGTTGTATTTTAATAAAAAGACTGAAAAATAATTATTTATCATCATTATATTACCATAGCTAAAGCAATGGTGGCCTAAGACTTTAGCTCACTACTGTATGTTGGAAATACATTCATCTTTCATGTTTGTGCAATGTACTATACAATGCAATGGGCTAGTATGTGGCAAGGAAGATTTTTAACATGTTTATTAACCATATTTTTAAAAATACCCCCTAAAACAATGAGTTTCCACTATAACTAAGCATAAAGAGTGGACATATGCTTTATCGCATCAGTTAACCATTCTAAAACATCGAAAAAACAAGATTGATTGATTGAAAAGTGATACTCTGTTTCTTGTAGATAATTTCCCTCCAAAAATTCAAGATAATTCCTAACAGATTTATGACTAGAGGAACAGTCAGGGATGTTCAGAGGGACTTCCATCAGAGTACTGAAGGACAGCTGACTCGGGGATCCAACGCATTTAAAAGACTTAAAGCACGAAAAACTTTCTGTCCAACCCTCTTAAAACAAAGTCCAGAAATAAATGGTTTGCCAACTCTGACTGGAACTTGGCTGGCAAGCCCTGATCTTAAGTCCTTCAGACATCTTGGAGATGAAGTGGCGTGCCAACAGTGATCCGAGGCTTACTGTCCAACATTAATACACAAAATCCCAGTCATGTTTCAAAATCTACTGGAAAGCCTTCTTGGAGTAGTATTAATAATTTAGGTCAAGAGTTTAAAAGACATTCAGACTGTTTTGTCAGGGTTTCAATCTCAGTAGGATTCACAAATATTTCTGCACAAGCTGCAAAACATGCATTTTCTTTCTCTCTTAAATATGAGTAACTCAATCCCAGGGTTTTCATCAACAGCATATTGTTGAGTTTTCATTCCTTTGCTGTAATTTTTAAGAAACAAAAAGACAACCAAAAAAGGTGCTAACCAAATAAAATGGATAAGAACATTTACCCCCCAGCACCATCTCCGGACATTGTGAACATTTTGATAATTTTTCACACGTTCAGGACTGTCGCTATGGGAAATTAGCTTCCCAGATTTATCCACCACACTGGATTAGTGCACGTCCGCCTACCAGCTGCTCCACCCAGCATTGCTATGCAGGACTGATGTCTAGTGTATGGCAGCTTTAATCAAGACAAACACCACAATCTGGCTTCTCCTCTGGGACAACGGGAGAAGACAAGGACGTCTGTATTATAGGGAAATGATACCATGGAAGAGGCAACCTGAGGAGTAGCAAGTACACTGGCGTTTTAACCTTGGGTGTGACACCTATACAAATAGCTGGGACATCCCTTCTATTCCCCAACCATTCCCCCTAGGGAAAGACAATGTTCTGGATGATGCAGCTTCCGAGGTCAGGTAATGACTGACGGGAAGCCTTTTTGTTTGTGCTCTTCCTCTGTCTACATTATTTAGCTTAATGGCTTTAGATGTAATACCAATACCATATCCATATGAAGCCCATTACAGGGCTCTGTTATAATTTATCATCTCATTTCTAGTTTAATCTGCTATAAATGATTATTTAATTTTTTTAGAGCAATCTACTGCAATGTGCTCATTTACTATAATTTACAGTTGAATTTACTAGTTTAATTGACAATAATGTACAATTTAGTTGAGTTTCATTTGCTATAATTTACTGTTTCATTTACTAAAGATTACTATTTAAATTATTACAATTGTAATATACGTATTGTACTGTTCATGTACTTTTTAAATTAGCTAGTTTACCTTGTTAAATTATTTTATTACAATTGACTGCTTAATTAATTTCACAATTGAATTGACTATCATTTACTCTAATTCATTATTACATCTATTGTCATTTAAAATTTAAATGACCAGTTTGACATAGTATATTTGAACTACGTTTTCGATATTGTTTACTCTCATTTAGTAGTTGAATTTACTTACATCTACAATGTATTTAGTATAATTCACAGATTGCCCAGATAATTACAGATAAAGATCATTTCAGAGGCTGATCCAACACTATATAGACAAAAAGTATGTGGACACCCATTCTAGTTATTGAGCTCTGCTATTTCAGTAGCACTTGTAACACATTCATAATGTAAAACATACATTTCTGGATTATTCATAGACAAACAGTGGCAGTAGAATGGGTTGATGGGTTGGACTGATCCCTGACCACAGTGACTCTCAATATGGCAATTTTTTTATTTTCTGCTTTCAAGTCAGTTAGTTCAACTTTCTGCTGTGCTGTCCTTAAACAAAGTCCACAGAGAACTGGTCTGCCAACTTTGATTGAGATTCTGGCTGGCTTGCACAGGACTTTGACCTCGACTCCATCAGACACCTTGAAAATGCACTGGAATGCCAAAAGTGAGCCAGGGCTAGAGCCATTGTCCAACTATAGAATCTGATGTCACACTCGTTCCAATAATCTAAAGGAAAGCCCTTGGAGAAGACCAAAAATTTGTAGCAGCAAATGTGGAGGCAAACTCCATACTAATAATGTTTTAGATTTGTGTCTACAAACTTTTGTTTGTTTATCAGTTTCATGATATATTCATGACAGACACAAAGTTATTTCAACACATTAGCCATGGGCCAATTTTAGAAGGACCAATCAACCTAATGTATGTCTTTGGAATGTGGGAGGAAACCGAGGCAGCCAAAGTAAACCTACAAGGATGCAGGGAGAACATGCAAACTCCACACAGACTGGGGATCTCAGAACTGTGAGACGACTGCACGGTCTACAAACTTTTCTCTACAAAGTGCATGTTATAGTGCACAGGTCTTGTGTTCACTGACACACTTACACAACAAACAGATCATTCTGCAAGTAAAAGTAATTAGAAAATATTTAAATCACCCACCTTGGGAAATTTGAGGAACCTCGGTTGGTCATCTTAAACATATATTATATATATTCCATTAAAAAAGCATCTTTAAAAACAGCTGCATGCACCAATGGAAAATTAAACCAGACTGTCAGTTCTTGGTCAGCCTTTAAGGTGAGGTAAAGGTGAGTGATATGTGAAATGGATCTGGAGAAGGACATGATAGTCGAAAGTCGTAGAATTTAGAATACTTACAACCAAATAGTTTTTGTGTTATTTGGAACGTCAGTGTAAAATGCTGAACTTGGCACAAGCATACACGCTGATTTAGTGGTACCCTGAGCTGGTGGAACCATTATTTATGAGGACTGGCTCTGTTATTAAGGTAGGGGAGCCATAATTAATTATGATTTTAAAAATGACAGCTAAAGAGACCACATTTTTGGAGCTACTAAACTAATGTACGCTACATTTCTGCAGTCATAACTTGCCAAGAATATTTAAACACAGAAATTTGCTTAGTCATTGGTCATAAGTGCTGTGGGGTCGGAGAAGGAAAAACATTTCCACTGAAATCAGGCTCCTGTTTGTCCGCCCCAGTCCGAGTGATATGGAGATGGATTATATTGATTTGAGCCTTTATTTGATTAGTTGCTTTGACATAGAGCTTCGAAATCCAAGATAATAACATTTGAGGTAAATGGCACAATAATATAGATTAAAAATTAGGGTAGCTCAGTTACCCAGATATATGACATAGCGTGCTTTTCTATACAGCTGTGAAAAATGGCTGTTTTAGAATCCCGATCTGGGCAGTATTTCTCTTTGAATCCTTATAAGTGTGAGAAAAGGCTGATACCAGCCCATCCAGGCCAATTAGCCTCTACACACCAGGTCAGTTGCCTCTGTCGTGCCAAGCAAACAAGCAGACAAAGGACCAAATAGCTGGACATTAATAACAAGTGCCTGGAAAGTATGTGCAGTCATTTCTCTCTCTATATCTCTCCCCTCAAACACACACACACAGTCTCATATTTCTGGAAAAGAAAAAAAAAAATCAGCTCACATTCAGCGTTCATCCGATCTCCACTGCTATTGATTTTTCCAAATTGCTCACTCAATATAAAGGGCAGGATAATAAGGCTCCACTCCCCATTACTCCACTAGGGAGATGAAGGAAAATGTGCCTGATAAGAGTTGCTTTCGGGATACCGTATCTTTGGAGTTGATAGATGATAATGGCTATGATTGCCTCATGCTAGCCATAACTGCAGCGCTGCTGACTTTCGGATTTGGATGTTCCACAGTCATAAGGACATATTGGTCAGAGAAGAATGGGCTCAACAGCGAGTCTGAAGTACGAATGAATAACACATGCGCGTATTACTGGGTAGGTTAACAACATGACTGCACCAGTGAAGTCTTTAAAGAGGCAAGCCATTATAAATCAATAACAGCTTTTGTCTTACTTCACTGGGTTATTGATCGACCACTAATTCTTTCATTGTAATGTGAACCATGTCCGGTATTTCCATTAAAGCTCATAATGCTAGCTATAGTTACAGGGTAATGTATGTACACTAAACTCCCTTACAGCTAATCTGTAATTGTCTATTGGTGTACTATATCTACTCCCTATGTTCGTACCATGTGTGAAGGTCATGAACTGAGGCGGTGTATGCTACTGCTACGTTTCAAACTGCTTTGCCAGTAAAGGTTCTGCTCTGTTTTGTTGCTAAACAAGCAAGAAAGCCAATGGACAGACTTGTAATCCAGTAGCTCAGCATATAGAGGATTAAGATTTTGTCTAAAGTAACATTAAGGGGTGCTCAATAAATCTGAAAGCATCACCACTATCAACAAGGTGCAATCAAACAGTCCCCAACTCCTTGTTGGTGATGTACACAGGATCCACATTAATCATACACTCAAACCAATCTATAGGTATCGAAATCCGGTTCAGATTCCAAGAACTGGGTACCTATTACAAAAATGGAATTTGGATTCTGCTTATTGGTTCCTTCCAACGCATTTTATGCTTCAAATAAAGGACCAAGATTAGTGCAAAAATGGCTCTTTAAACAGGCAACTATCTGCCATGATCGGTGCATCATGTAATCACAGTTTTGTTTTGCATTAGTGGAAAGATGGACGATCAAAAGTTTGGCTCCACTTTGAGAGAAAACGAAAAGGTTAAGTGGAAAGTTGATGTGTTGTAAAAGAGGTTGCAGCTCCAATATGGCAAAACAGATAAGGCATCAGCATGAAATTGCACATCAGGCTACCATCTTCAACCAACTGCAGTCTCCTAGCTGAAATGCTGCATTAGCAGGGAGAGTCTAAACACTTAATGTGGTTTAATGTACTAAAACAATTAGACAGGAACACCAAACTTCTCTCACTTATCAATGGTCATAAGTAATCTCTACTGCTGAAATGACGAACCCGTGATCCATAGGAAAAGTATCCATTTTTTACCTTAAGCTTATTTCTTCTCATTTAAACCTATTATACCGGTAATTACAGTATAACCTTTGAATTTGAAGTCTGTATCAAATTTCCCCATAAGAAGTAATGGAAATAGGATTAACGTTCCTGAACCCCTATATTTGCCTATATTTGAATGTAATTAATGATTAAAGCATGAATAAAGGAATGTAATACAATAATAATCAATAAATGCATGAAATAAGTGAAAATAATGTGAAACGTTACAGCCACTGAGACGACAGTGGCAGATACTGAGGGAGTGACTGAAATCGCACCCACAGACTGATATAATATACATATACATACTATTATAATTAAATAATATAATATTCATAATATACATATGATCACGCCCTAGTTCTTTTTCTTCTTTTGGGTTTTATGGTGATTGGCATATTATCACCACCAACTGGACTGGATTACGTGCATCGTCTTTGGAAAATCTCACCATTGATTGTTTTATGTAGGGTGCCCATGTCTGAATTATGAATTTTTGTTCGAATTTTGGGGACAAAAAAAATTTCAAATGGATGTCCAAATTGTTAGAGCTGAAGAGGTGTTCGAATTCCGAGTTTCCAGTGTAGAAAGCTTACACATGTTATGCCATTTCAGCAATAGAGAGTACTTGTGATCATTTACATTTACAGCATTTAGCAGACGCCCTTATCCAGAGCGACTTACAATTGATACAAGCTTACAATCCAAGCAATTGTGGGTTAAGGGTCTTGCTCAAGGACCCAACAGTGGCAGCTTGGCAGGGGTGGGATTTGAACCCTGGACCTTCTGGTCCAGAGTCCAGTACCTTAACCGCTAGGCCACCACAGTCAAAGTGTTTGAAGCTATGAGCTGAAATGTGTGCTACAATGTGGCCTGTTGCAGGAATGTTTAAGGATCAAGCCAATGTGCTGATATGGTTTCTTGGTCAGTGTCCAAACCACATCTTTCGACAATTGGCCAGTCAAAATTGACTAATCATAAGCCTGGCAGATGCCTGTATGGTCAGTTAAACAATGTGTCCAGTCTTCAGCTTTCTCCAGATTAAAAAGTGCACGTTAGTGGCTGAGTCATACTGTATGCGTAGGTGGGGCAAGCGTTTGCCAAGTGTAGAAGGTTTTCATCAGTCATAAAGCTGTTCCAAGGGTGAGCAGAGCTGAAAGGCTGCTACATACTGGGTTATAATACAGGTAGTCCCCGATTTACAATGGGAATTTATCGTAAACCAAGGAGTTTAATATAAACTGTATTTATCATAGAGTAGCCTACCTTAAACATGCTTAAAACACTGACATTAACCTACTGTTGGGCACATCATTAACATAAAGCTAATTTTATAATAAAGTACTAAATTTCATATACTTTATTGAAAAATGTATTGAAAGCGATTATTAAAAAAAAAACAATTACCGTATTTTTCGGACCATAAGGCGCATTTAAAATCCTTTAACTTTCTCAAAAATCGACAGTGCGCCTTAAAATGCGGTGCGTCTAATGTATGAATTAATTCTGGTTGTGCTTTCTGACCTAGAACCGATTGTAGATGGTACACTGCGCTCATAAATCTGTCAAAATGTTTTAGCACGGCCTTGGTAAGTTACGAAGCTTAGGGCCACCGTAGTGCGCAGCATCGCGGAGTAATACGGTATGTGCTTCAGCATTAGGGTACGTGCATTCATTCAGTCATTCATTTTCGAAGCGGATTTCAAACACAATGCTATCGGTCACGCAGTACAACATGGACATAGAGCAGCTGCGAGATAATTCAACATTAACGAATCAATGGTACGGAAGTGGAGGAAGCAAGAAGACGCCCTGTGCCAGGTAAAGACCAAAGTGAGCTTCCGACGGAACTTAAGAGTTTTGTTTCATTTAATGCGCCTTATAACCGAATGCGCTTTATAGCCCGGTATTGTCGTGACTGTGACTTTTCCTCACTACAGTTCCCAGCGCTCATCACTCCCACCATGTGAAATGTGACACACTGCTGAGTTCCTCATTTAGCACAGAAGAGTGCAGCAGATTATCATACTGCTTGCATGAGAAAAAAATTGAAATTAAAAATTCACAGAACATTTTCCGTTGAACGTGTATTTATGTTAATTATCGAATTCCCATCGTAAAGTCGTAGAGTTCCATAAAGGATTGGGATGTAGTTAAGAAGACATACACTGCTCAAAATACTCAAATAACACAGCGTAGATCTCAATGAATGAAATATTCTCATTGAATACTTTGTTCTGTACAAAGTTGAATGTGCTGACAACAAAATCATACAAAAATCATCAATGGAAATCAAATTTATTAACCAATGGAGGCCTGGATTTGGAGTCACACACAAAATTAAAGTGGAAAAACACACTACAGGCTGATCCAACTTTGATGTACCGTATTTTTCGGACCATAAGGCGCACTTAAAATCCTTTAATTTTCCTCAAAAATCGACAGTGCGCCTTAAAATGCGGTGCATCTAATGTATGACATAATTCTGGTTGTGCTTTCTGACCTAGAACTGATTGTAGATGGTACACGGCGCTCATAAATCTGTCAAAATGTTTTAGCACGGCCTTGGTAAGTTACGAAGCTTAGGGCCACCGTAGTGCGCAGCATCGCGGAGTAATACGGTATGTGCTTCAGCATTAGGGTACGTGCATTCATTCATTCATTTTCGAATCGGATTTCAAACTCTGCGCTATCAATCACGCAGTACAACATGGACATAGAGCAGCTGAGAGAGAATTCAACATTCAAAAGTGACCAAAACATCAGCCAGAAAGCATAGGTACTGAGAACTGGACACCTGCAGAACCACTCCTTTATTGAGTGTGTCTTGCTAATTGCCAATAATTTCCACCTGTTGTCTATTCCATTTGCACAACAGCATGTGACATTGACTGTCAATCAGTGTTGCTTCCTAAGTGGACAGTTTGATTTCACAGAAGTTTGATTTATTTGGAGTTATATTGTGTTGTTTAAGTGTTCCCTTTATTTTTTTGAGCAGTGTATGTGCCTTATGCTGGAAAATGGTACGAATAGAGAACACAGACAAAACCTGTAATCTGAATGTATCTAATGGAGGTATCATTATTTCCTATGGAAATCTACATTCATTATTGTGGCCTTTTCATTGTAGTAATCTAATTGGTTTGGATAGTGAGAAATAAAATACCCCATATGATGTTGATGTTAGGATTGTGTGCCAGGGGCTGCCTGGAAGCTACATCATGCTGCATCATGCTTCTGACCCTTTTCTCCTTCCACAGCCTGTAATCAGCATCTGGTTATTACTGCTCTAATTGGAAAACATGCACTAAATTTAAAGGAAACTTTTCTAATCATTCAACGTAGCTGATCAGATGATTATGAATACATATTTTAAAACTATATAACATATTAGCAGGTATTATCTAAACCCAAGCTGCACTGAAAACACATGAGAGCTGGTGCAAGCAGAACGCTGGTTCAGAATGAAACGTAGATCAGTGCAGGATCTGTCTTCCTGCGTCAAGGACACAGCTCCCTACAGACTTTGTAAAAGTATGACTGATCTGCCAGCAGAACAAGGACCCCTAGAGGACACACAAAGTCAACAAAAAATCTGCTGCACTGAAAGTTCCCAACAGCACAGTCACCTGCATAATTCTTAAAAGGAATAAGTCTGGAACAACCAGGACACTTCATAGAGCTGGCCACCCCATCAAACTAATCGGGGGAGGGCCTTGGTAAGAGAGGTGACCAAGAACCCAATGGTCACTCTGGCTGAGCTCCAAAGATCCTGTATGCAGTGAAGGTCAACCATCACTATGGAACTCCTCTAATCTGGGCTTTATGGCAGAGTGGCCAGACAGAAGGCTTGCCTCAGTAAAAGACACATAAAAGTCTGTCTGCAGCACCTAACGGACTCTCTGTGAGAAACAAGATTCTCTGGTCTGATGAAAACAAGATTGAACCCAGCCATTTTATTCAGCACAAGGCGGCAACATAAATTGTGGAAAAAGTGAAAGGGTATGAAGACTTTCTGAATGCACTACATAGAAGAACATCTCTGATTACACAACACATCAAACCTTGAAGCCGTTGGACAACAGAAAATTGGAAAAACATTGCCTGGTCTGATGAGTTTCAATTTCTGCTGCAACATTCGGACGGTAGGGTCAGAATATGGCATAAACAACATGAAAACCTGGATCCATTGTGCCTTACATCAGCAGTTGAGGCTGATGCTGGTGATCCCTTAATACCAGTTGAGCATTGTATAAATTCCACAGTCTACCTGAGCATTGTTACTGTCCATGTCCATCCCATTATGACCACAGTGTACCATCTTCTGATGGCTACTACCAGCAGGATAACACACCATGTCACAAAGCTCAAGTAATCTCAAACTGATTTCTTGAACATTATAATGAGTTCACTGTACTCAAATGGCCTCCACAGTCACCAGATGTCAATCCAGTAGAGCACCTTTGGATGTGGTGGAACGGGAGATTCGCATCATGGATGTGCAGCCGACAAATCTGCATCAACTGCGTGATGCTATCATGTCGATACGAACCAAAATCTATAAGGAAGGTTTGCAGCACCTGGTTGAGTGCCACAATGCCACAAAGAATTAAGGCAGTTCTGAAAAGAAAAGGGGGTCCAACCACTAATGTATATGATTCAGTTCATTAGTTCTGTCTAATGAAATTAAGATCTTTCAAAATGCAGGACGTTCTCCAGGCAAGGGAAGGTTTATTCTGTTTGCTTAAATTGCTACAAACTGTTCAATTGTTTAGTTAATATTATAAATTTAGATCAGATATATCGAGTACTTCCAAGTTTGTTTACATGTGCATTAGTATAAAATGAAAGGGTCAATGACATCCATTAAAAACAAAAATATAAAAGCCAAGCTTTAAAACAGACACTCACCCTTTTTGAAAACCCAATAAGAGACTGGAAAGAGGATGATCACCAACAGAATATATATTCCACTTATGCTCTCGCCAGCTGGCATCACAGTGTCCGGGTTAGAAGGCATTTTCTTGCCAGTCCACTTGTAATCCACAAGCTCCACTGGATCTGACACTGTCAAGTCTGCATATCCACGCTCAAAATATAATTCAAGGCAGCATAAAGGCCACATGCGTGTTACACAAACGTACGATTCCCCAACCCACATTAGTTTTATTCATTATTGCACATTTTAATGTTCCTAATTAGACAAGGTATTGTGGTTCCCCAGAGAAGCACATGCGTGGCTTTTGTTGGCTTGTTTTGGAACAGCTACCTGGGCTGTACAGTCTGGTGTTTATCTTAGATTTTTAGTAGAGCACAATGGCGCTGATGACAGCTGAGCTGCAGGCCATCAATTACGCTATTCATTTACACAATTTTCCTTTCATTTTGTTTATGGAGTGATTTTCCCAATATAGAAGCTTCCAAAAACTTTTATATGAACCACTAACAAAAACAGAATGGCTCTTATTCCATTTCCAAAAGTATATGGACATCAGAACAACAGATATGTGTATGCTGTATATATTAAGGTTTATGTATAAAGAATATATATTTTAAATAATTCAAGTTAAAAATGAATCATGTTCCATTGTTCCCCCCCATTTAAAACTATTATAAGTAAAAAGCTTTACATGGCTTAATGTACTAAAGCAGTGATATAGGAACACCAAACCTCCCTCAATTACTTCTGGTCAATATGTCTAGTGCTGAAATGGCTAACGTGGTCCACAGGGAAAGTAATCATTTTTACGTTAAGCTTTTTACTTATAATAGGTTTAAATCATTTCAGCAGTACAGAGTACTTATGGGAACCAGGATTGAGAAAGACCACTGTTGGTCGAAAACAGTAAACAGCAAGAGCTAAATATCATGGTGGTGCCTTAGATGTTTTGCCATGTTTGAGGGGCAACGTCCAACATGTATGCATTTTTCATTTTCTCTCTCAAAGCTGAGCCAAACTTTTGAGCGCTCTTGAGCATTCATCGTCCGCTAATGCTCTAGTGGAGCATATCAAAACAAACAAAGTAATGACATATGTGATTGCGTGATGCACCAGTCCTGGCAGATAGGTGCCTGGTTAGGTGAAATACCATTTTTTAATGGGTATTTTTTTGATACCCAACGCTACTCGCTGCTGCTGATTGGAAGCACCTTTTCCAAGAGATGCCCAGTCATTTGGCCATAAATATATGACCCCTGTCAGAGTTGCTATGGTCTATAAATGCCTTCTCCCACATCCAACAGATCATCTATGGGAACCAACGATTTGCATACCCAGACCTTGCTGTGCAAGTGCCTTGGCTTTGTTAATATAGTGGTGCTTGAAAGTTTGTGAACCCTTTAGAATTTTCTATATTTCTGCATAAATATGACCTAAAACATGATCAGATTTTCACACAAGTCCTAAAAGTAGATAAAGAGAACCCAGTTAAACAAATGAGACAAAAATATTATACTTGCCATTATTATTGAGGAAAATGATCCATATTACTTATTAGTGGAGTGGCACAAGTATGTGGAGCCTTTGGCTTTCAGTATCTTGGTGTGACCCCCTGTGCAGCATAACTGCAACTAAACATTTTTCCTGTAGCTGTTGATCAGTCTGCACACCGGCTTGGATGAATTTTAGCCCATTCCTCCATACAGAACATTCAAAGCCTCTGGTATGTTGGGGGGTTTCCTCACATTAGCTGCTCGCTTCAGGTCCCTTCCACAATATTTCCATTGGATTAGGTCAGGACTTTGCCTGGCCCATTCCAATCTTAACTCTTTATTCTCCTTTAACCTTCTATTTAGAACGGCTTGTGTGCTTAGGTTCGTTGTCTTGCTGCATGACCCACCTTCTCTTGAGATTCCAGTTCATTGACAGATGTCCTGACAATTTTCCTTTAGAATTCTCATGATATCATTCAGAATTCATTGTTCCCATAATGATGCAACCCATCCTGGCCCGATGCAGCAAACACGTCTGATCGAAAGGTTTTTATGCTGGAATGCAGTATTTTCCCTTCTCCCAAACATAACGCTTTCCTTTTAAACCAAAAAGTTCTATTTTGGTTCTCATCGTCACAAAACATTCGTTCCAGTAGCCTTGTGGCTCGTCCCCGTGACTCTTAGCAAACTGCAGACACACATATGTTTCTTTTGAGAGCAGTGGCTTTCTCCTTGTTAGCCCTTCCGGCCCACCATTTTGTTCAGTGGTTTCGTCTGATGTGGACCCTGAACTTAACTTAGCCAATGTGAGAGAGGCATTCGTTCTTAGAAGTTTA
This sequence comes from Ancistrus triradiatus, assembly GCA_025084515.1. Lineage (NCBI taxonomy): Eukaryota > Metazoa > Chordata > Actinopteri > Siluriformes > Loricariidae > Ancistrus > Ancistrus triradiatus. The sequence goes on along the minus strand of JAJAGP010000076.1, from coordinate 239,952 downwards.
CCACTGAGTGGTCCTTTGTACAGCTTCACCAACTATTACAAACGAACCTTGCTCTTTGACCGTTGTTGCCAAATTTCTTTGTGTGGTCTGACGGGTGGTGCGGCGTCTGTGTGTATGGGTCCTGGGGAGGCTAACAATGGTCTATGGAACTTTTCTTTCGCACGGATTTGAGGTACCACAATCTAGTACTGACTGTGGATGGTTGAGTAGTCGCAAACTCTTTAGCGAGATGGGTTTTGTTAACCTTTCCAAGCCTGATGACATCAACAACTCTTTTTTCCTGAGGTCCTCATAAATCGCCGTGTTCGTGCCATGGATACACTTCCACAAAAACGTGTTTATGAAGAGCAACTGTTCTCTGTTCTTTAAATAAAACAGGGTGCCCACTCACACCTGATTGTCATCCCACTGACTGAAAACACTTGATTCTAATTTCACCTTCAAATGAATTGCTAATCCTAGAGGTTCACATACTTTTGCCACTCACTAATATGTAATATTAGTTTCTCTTTATCTACTTTTAGGACTTGTGTGAAAATCTGACGATGTTTTAGGTCATATGTATGCAGAAATATAGGATATTCTAAAGGGTTCACAAACTTTCAAGCACCACTGTACATGACATAGTGAAACAGTGAACACAGCGCTATAAGAAACTAGACTGACTAGGCTACCCAACATGACACAGAACTAATACTATAGGCAATAAGACAATGGACAATGACAACCAGACAGGGATACACTAACATAAGAACATGATACAATACTAGTGAACACAAGCAATGATGATCTAAACAAGTACATATAGAAGTGCTCAACCAGATCACGCTAATGCAAACACGTTAAAGCAGACAGAATAGCTACAACCAGACTAAGAAATACAAACTGACAATGGAAGTAAACAAGACAATGCTAATATAAACACACAACCAGACAGTGGAACTAATGGCTAGCAAGAAACATAGAACACCTGAAACAACCGGAGCACAAACAGAACCTGAAGCTAGAAAATATGGGGTGTCAGAGAGTCAACCAGATAAGACGTACTCTGGAAGGAGGGCGTGTGTATGCTGGCTAAACAATTACAGTCTGCTGTGGAAGCCGAAAAGTGTCAGAGGAGAGCTGTGTAGAATGATGTGGTTCTCCAGCACACATCATCCTGACCCATGCGCAGTTGTAACAAAACAATCAACTTGATTTGATCTATGAGTGGACATAATGTTTGGTTCCTTCTCCCAACTTTACTTATGGTCGACCTGTGCATTCAAGCAGGTAAAGAATTCCTGTCACCTACCAAACCCAGACTTAGAGACCCGAGTTCAAAATCCCAGTGCTGCTGCCTGTGGAGAGTTTGAATGTGTTTCCTCAACTGGAAGCTCTAAAGTGTCCATGTGAGGGTGTGTGTGTGTGCACAAGTGTGCCCATGCCCTGCAATAGTCTGGAACCCTGTCTAGGGTCAGGGCCCTGTCAGTGCTGTATAGGTTCTGGTCCACATTCAATTCTGTGTAGTTCAGAACTGTGGTGTTGGCCCATTCATGTTTCAGAATGAGTAGGTAAAGACTGAAAAGCTAAATCAATCTTGCCTCTAAATTTAAGCGGAAGGTGACCCATCAAGGACGGTTTATATAGGCAAAGCACAGCTGGCTGTAATTAAGCAGCTGGCTGTGGAAAAACAGAAGGGTACCACACAGGACAGAGTAACTTCCGGGCTGCTCCCTGGGCACATCATCCTGACAAGTAGAATACCAACTGAACAAGAGAACTCAGTATGAAGAAACTACAGTATGAAGCCCTAAACTTGTAACAGAGTGCACTTCTGCACTGCAATTTGAATTTTGTTTTATTTTAGCACAATACTTCAACAAAACAAAATGTGAAAAAAGTGGAAGGGTCTGAAGACTTTACAAATGCATTGGAAGCCCATTCCACCAAGCCACCATTGTCCCAATTCATTCCACTGCGAAATAGTCCACTGATGGTATGCTTTACATAGTCTGCTGTAGATGGTATGCCTAGTGTAGGCTAACACTTGATATTGCACAGTCTTTTTCTTTTTATCTTAGTTTTGTGTAGCTGTTCAGCCATGGCTGTGACTTAGCTTTAGATTTTTCCACTTCAGATTTCAACTCAAGTTTTATCAAATGTGGGAGAAATGATGTCATTCATTAAAAGAACCCCATTTCATTTGTTTGAGATATGCTTCACAAACTATTAAACAAAAGTTGCTTGGTGTTGTATCAGTAATTTATTTGCTATGAAGTAAGAAAGCTAGATGAGCATCTTCTAAATGTGGGAATTCTATCATTTTCACCACAGGTAGTACAGTATGTGCTTGATTTATGCACCAATGGATGTGAAACATCCAAACCACCTAATTCAAAGCAGTGTCTGAATACTTTTGGTCATGTAATTAAGCTGAATTGAATATCTACACCAAGTACAGTCGAAATCACCAGACCCTGGGCCGAGAAGGAACCATTTGATGTTTGACACTGTGTCTGTGAGCAACGTGTGAAGAGAAGCGACGGAGCACAGGTTCATTTACTAGTAATGCTCTGTTACTCTTGCCCTGTCTGAAATGCTAAGATGTTCTTTTTCTCCATAACCCTGAGATATTCAAAGTCTGGGCTTCTCAACTTTAACCACACACACACACACACACACACACTTGTACAGAGAGAGAGAGAGAGAGAGAGAGAGAGAGAGAGAGAGAGAGAGAGAGAGAGAGAGAGAGAGAGAGAGAGAGAGAGAGAAGAGAGAGACTGAATTAGCTGGCACAGCAGCGTCTCACCTTGGAGTTCATTTTGCATGCAACCTCTCTCGCTCAATTTTCTCCCCTTCCTTTCTCATCCTACGCTTCTTCTAATCATTCCTCGTCCTCCATCTAATCCTAATTTCAGATAACAGTGATCTCTGATTGACTACAAATTCACCAATTATTAATTTTAAGAAGAAATCGATGAACTTTAATGTTCTAAAAGCGATTTTTAAACGATTTCTGAAACACCGTTACCATAAGCCGCCATATGAATTGTGTGCAAATTTGTATTTATGTTATAATTTGTGCATCTCTAATAAAAACCCACTTTATCACATTCGACACTTCGTTTCTCATAGTTCACTGGCTGTGATGGCGACTCGCTGCCACTAGAGGGGAGTATAGCCATTACAGCGCCATGCTGAGAGGTTTCAGAAAACCGTTAGAAATCCGTTAAAATCCCGCCTTTAATACGGATGAACCCGGCAAGTAAAATGTACAAAACATCTGATTTGTCTACATAAACTATGCCCAAAGTGTATGGACATAATTAATATATGCGGTGACTATGGACATTTATTACAAGACTATAATACACTGATCTGTAGTTCATTCATCATCAGTAACTGCTGTATTTTGTCTGTCAAGGTCAGAGAATAAGTTACGCCAGAAAGACTGGACTCGGGGTGTAATGAGGTGACACACACATCATACACTCGTTAAACAGCATAGGAGCAATTTAGAGTAGCCAATCCATCAAGCAACACTTTTTTTGTGTTGAGTTGTGGGCAGAAACCAGAACACACAGAGGACACGGATATGGATATTGGGATGCCAATCCTCACACAGACATCGCTGCACAAATACTACCTTCTGCAATATCCATATCGTAAGATGGAAATGGAATCAGACGTGTAAAATCTCTATTTTATTGAAACATGTTCCAGATTGAATTCATTCATAGTCAGGCTTCCCTTTTTCTCACTGAGAGCTGATCCAAAAATGATGAAAAGATTGTTTGACTGACTGGGACTGAAGCAGGAAGCAGAGGATAAGTCCATCTAAAGCAGGGATTGAACCTGAGACCTACAGCACCACAGAGCTAGTGCACACTTGGTTCCTTTGAAGCTCAGAAGAGCATTTCAAAACTCAAAACGACATTCACCCGGCCACTTCAGTAGGTACACCTTGACAGTACCAGGTTGGACCCCCTCTCTCCTTCAGAACTGCCTTAATTCTTCATGGCATAGATTCAGCAAGGTGCTGGAAAAATTCCTCAGAGATTCTGGTCCATATTAACATGATAGCATCACACAGCTGCTACAGATTTGTCAGCTGGATTTCTCATTCCATAACATCCTAAATCTGCTATATTGGATTGTGATCTGATGACTGTGAGGCCATTTGAGTACAGCAAACTCATTATCATGTTCAAAAAGCCAGTTTGAGATGATTTGAGCTTTGTGACATGGAGTGTTATCCAGCTGAAAGTAACATCAGAAGATGCTACACTGTGGTCATACAGCAATACACATGGTCAGCAACAATACTCAGGTAGGATGTGGGGTTTAACGATGCTCAGTTGGTATTAAGAGGCCCAAAGTGTGCCAAGAAACTATCCCCCACACCATTACACCACCACCAGCCTGAACCATTGATAGAAGGCAGGATGGATCCCTCCGTTCATGTTGTTTATGCCACATTCTGAACCCACCATATAAATGTCGCAGCAGAAATTCAAGACTAATCAGACCAGATAACGTTTTTCCAATCTTCTGTTGTCCAATTTTAGTGAGCCTGTGTGAATAGTAGCATCAGTTGCCTGTTTGTAGCCCATCTGCTTCAAGGTTTCATGCATTCAGAGATGCTTTTCCACGTACCTCGGTTGTAACAAGTGGTTATTTTCATTAATGTTGCCTTTCTATGAGCTCAAACCAGTTTAGCCATTCTCCTCTGACCTCTGGTATCAACAAGGCATTTTCTCCCAGAGAACTTTCAGAAAATCTTGCATCAGCAATGATGCCACGTTCAAAGTCTATTAAATCGCTTTTCTTCCAAATTCTGATGCTCGGTTTCAACTTTAGTAGTTCGGCTTGACCATGTCTACATACCCAAATGCACCGAGTTGCTGCCATATGATTGGCCGAGTAGATATTTGTCTTCAAATGCAGTTGAATCTAAAGTGGCCAGTGAGTACGCTCAAGTGGAAGCAGAAAATCAAACTAGATCAACACATCCTTTTCCTTTACATTTACAGCATTTATCAGACGCCCTTATCCAGAGCGACTTACAATTGGTACAGTCTTACAATCCAAGCAATTGTGGGTTAAGGGTCTTGCTCAAGGACCCAACAGTGGCAGCTTGGCAGGGGTGGGATTTGAACCCTGGACCTTGTGGTGCAGAGTCCAGTACCTTACCCACTAGGCTACCATTTTGGCATATCATTTTGTATACTTTATATACTTTGGTATACTTTGTATTCTGCTGCTATGACTACTAAAGCTGCTATTAATTTTTCTCTATTGCTGATGTTCCTTTTTTGGAGAGATGCCATGTGGAATTTCATTGTACTTGTGTAAATAAAGATTCTATTCTTTAAAGATTCTATTCTATTCCTTTTTCTGCAACACAGCTCAAGAAATATCATAATACCCTAGTTCTGATGTGCACGTTTGCTTATACTGTATGGTGAGCCCCAGGTGCAACTTTGATTAGAATGGGGTATTTTGTGAAGTGTAGTTGCTAGAGCTCCTCAAGGAGATCATCTCCCTCCAACTCGCCAAAATTGCCCTGATGAGATGTGACCTTACAATTTGTCCATGCTTTTGAAAGACTGAAATCCTATAAAAACAATACATACAATCAAAAAGTAAAAAATGATCCACCAAAAAAGGTTTCTACTGATTTCTTTGGACTGAAGGTACTAACACAGTTGAAATTGCCAGTGCTCAAGTTTACTCGTTTACAGGGAACATAACCTACAGATATTACCACCAGAAAAAGTTTTGCATAGATGTCTCCTGTTTTTCAGGTTATCCTCCCAGGACTCCAGTAATCGCACATCTGAAGGCTCACACTATATTCATATCTGCCAACATCTTGATTCTCATGTTTATCTGCTGCCGAGAAAAAAACTCAACATCACTGTCTATAAGGCAGCTACTATGCCTCAGAAGTAAGAGCAGTTCCTGAGAACAAATCCCAGACCCAACCATTAAGCTTTCAGGATAAATTCAGTTTTGGCTCCTTCCATCTCAAATATTTCCATGTCTTCATTTACATTTACAGCATTTACCAGATGCTCTTACCCAGAGCGACTTATACTTTATACAATCTTCCAATCCAGCAATTCTGGCTTAGGGGCCTTGCTCAAGGACCCAACAGTGGCAGCTTGGCAGAGGTGGGATTTGAACTCTGGACTTTCTGGTATATAGTCCAGTACCTTAACCAGTAGGCTACCACAGTCCCAGTCTCCTGTTTGTCTATTTTATTTCTTCACACAATATTAAATATGCATACTTGTATACTAAATATTATTTGATACTGTGGTGTACCGGTATTGATTAAATAGGCAGGATACTGTACACACATCACTGTTGCTATGTCTTCCCATCCTTAGCTTTGCTGTGCTAGGACATCCGCAATGTCCCGTGATCCACACGTGGATCCAGCCTGTGTCTTATCACCCCACAGCTCTGAGATCCCCGATTTGATCCCGACATTGTACTCCGTCTGTGTAGAGTTTGCATGTTTACTCTGGGTACTCTGGTTTCCTCCCACATTCCAAAGACATGCATGAGGTTGATTGCTATGAATGTGTCTGACTAATATCGATGTAACCTTGCTGCTGTCATGAATAGCCATTGATGCTCATGCAACACATAAATAAACAAATAAACAAACCACTATTTTTCAGCTATATGTACTTGGCAACATAATATATGGATTACGTAGGTTAATACCCTTAATAATAAGGATAATAACCTTATCAGACCATGGATGCAAATACATTTTCTGAAAGAATGAGCAAATCAATAACCAGTGGTGGTAGATTTGGCAATCCAACTGATTATAACATCAGAAGAATGCTACAAACTACAAAAACATGAAGAGACGGAACCAAGAGTAGTGATAGGCACATGGCTTCATGGCCCTTAAACTTCATTATTGGCTTCAACAAACTCCAGAAACCACAACTTCAGTCCAATCCACAAAACAGCTTCATGTACTATATCACACCTATATTCTCCCAGGATAAAGGCCTTTTCACAGAGAGTATGATTTTTACACGAGAAAAATATGCCTCTAGCTGGATGAGCTGTTCTACCTGACAACCGACCCCTGATTGGAGGATACGTTTATTGGGGAAAACTCTACAACTGAAAGGAGGCTCTAGTTACCCTGTTGGGATGCCTCTAGCCTGGATACAAGAGGAGATATTGTTGGACATTGGTGGCATACAGGTTCCATATGGTATCCTGTGGCACATTTGTCCATAGATGTTGCAGTCTGTAGATCCTGCACACTAGTACGTTGTCGAAGCTGTTGTCCCATAAACCCTTTTTTTGCTAAATCTGGCAACCTGGCAGGCCGAGGAAGTGCAGTCTGGCAAAGACATCACTGTGAAACCCTTTCTGTGTTTGAGCATTATCCTGCTGAAAAATGGCAGTTTGAAGCCCTGCCATGCTAAGCACCACACATGACCCCAGGATGTCCTGCACATATCGCTGAGTTGTTAGCGTCCCTCGTATCACTACTAGGGGTGAACGACTATCATATGCAGTTGGGGCAGTGTGTCGCTCCACAACAAAGGCAGGTTTGAAGCACTCACGAGGCCTCCATACTCGAACCCAACTGTTGTCGGATCCCAAAACGGAGCCTGGATTCGTCGCTACAAGCGATACGGTTCCAGTCCATAGTAGCCCAGGTCTCTCATTCACGATACCACTGCAAAGGAAGGGAGCAATCCAACATTTCTATCTGGGTGTGTTCATTTTTTTATTATGTGTGCGTTATGTGTAACATGCCAAGACAACTGCAGACCCCACCTCGATGAGCACTTGGACTCGGGAACCCACATCTGGTGTAACATGAGGCAGACACACTTAGCCTGGAAACTGTATGGAGTGTAGTCTAAACACAAGAAGACAGGAGATGCTACAGATGGGGATCAAACCAGAGAGACTTAGCACTGGGGAGCAGTGTTTTTTGTGTAAAACTTGTGTGCATGTAAAGCATCACATACTATAATAATAGCAACACTGGCTTCTCTTGAACTCTACAACACATACATAATTCAGGTAGGACTCTGAACTCTCTAAAAGATAGAACCACCATGCTCCATGTGGACAGGTTGTCCAGTTCTTTCAGACTTTGAAGACTTGAGCTGTGTCCTCCAAACTGCGCTGCACCATCACTGGTTGACCTATAGAGGAGTGTGTGAGTGTGCCGCAGTCCATGATGAGCTCTGACAGCAGAGAATAGGACATTCAAACGAACGCATCCCTATGAGCTAGAGCAACTCTCCCCGAATGCCAATGAGCGCTCACGCTCACACACACACACACACACACACACACCATTCACAGTACTAAAAAAGCTGCAAATGGGTCTGCAGATACAAATCGCTAAAAATATTTCCCATCCAAAACCAAATAAAAAAAGAAATCTATTATTTTAAGACCTCTGGACAAATGGTATAATGTTAAATTACAGTAATTATACCCATACAAATACACACATATATATATATATTTTTTGAGTGTATATACATACAGATATACCGTATTTTTCGGGCTATAAAGCGCACCGGGTTATAAGACGCATTAAATGAAACAAAACTCAAGTTTCAGTCGGAAACTCAGTTTGGTCTTTACCTGGTGCAGGGCGTCTTCTTGCTTCCTCCACTTCCGTACCATTGATTCGTTAATGTTGAATTCTCTCGCAGCTGCTCTATGTCCATGTTGTACTGATAGCGTTGAGTTTGAAATCCGCTTCGAAAATGAATGAATGAATGCACGTACCCTAATGCTGAAGCACATACCGTATTACTCCGCTATGCTCCTGGCTATGGTGGCCGTAAGCTTCGTAACTTACCAAGGCCGTGCTAAAACATTTTGACAGATTTATCTACAATCGGTTCTAGGTCAGAAAGCACAGCCTGAATTAATTCATACATTAGGCGCACCGCATTTTAAGACGCACTGTCGATTTTTGACAAATTAAAGGATTTTAAGTGCGCCTTATGGTCCGAAAAATACGGTATATACGTATAGTGGAGCAAAAAAGTATTTAGTCAGTCACTGATTGTGCAAGTTCTCCTACTTAGAAAGATGAGAGAGGTCTGTAATTTTCATCATAGCTACACTTCAACTACGAGAGACAAAATGAGAAAAAAAATCATGGTGAAAAATAAGTATTTGGTCACCCACAAACAAGCAAGATTTCTGGCTCTTACAGACCTGTAACTTCTTCTTTATGAAGCTCTTCTGTCCTCCACTTGTTACCTGTATTAATGGCACCTGTTTGACCTCGTTATCTGTATAAAAGACACCTGTCCACAGCCTCAAACAGTCAGACTCCAAACTCAACCATGGCCAAGACCAAAGAGCTGTGGAAGGACACCAGGAAGAAAATTGTAGACCGGCACCAGGCTGGGAAGAGTGAATCTACAATAGGCAAGCAGGTTGGTGAGCAATTGTAAGGAAAATGGAAGACATATACATTTAACAAGACCATTGATAATCTCCCTCGATCTGGGGGCCCAACGCAAATCTCATCCCGTGGGGTCAAAAATGATCATGAGAACGGTGAGCAAAAAATCCCAGAACTACAACTGGAGGGAACCTGATGAAGGACCTGCAGAGAGCTGGGACCAAAGTAAACAAAGGGCTTACCATCAGTAACACACATTTACGCCGAGAGGGACTCAGATCCTGGCAGTGCCCCAGGCGCGTGTTCCCCCTGCTTTAGAAAGCCAGTACATGTCCAGGCTCGCTGAAGTTAGTTTGCCAGAGAGCGCATAATGAAATGATCCAGAAGAGGATTGGAAGAATATTGGGAGAATATCATGTGGTCAGATGAAACCTAGAAACCAAAATAGACTTTTCTGATAAAAACTCAACTCTCGTCCGTGTATGGATTGCTGAGTTGCATCATAAGAACACCATAGCTACTGTGAAAGCATGGGGTGGAAAACCTCATGCTTTGGGGCTGTTTTTTTCTGCAGAGGGGACAGGACGATGATCCGTTTTTAAGGGAAGAATGAACGGGGCCATGTATCGTGAAATTTTAAGCCCAAACCTCCTTCCATCAGTGAGAGCATTGAAGAGAGAACGTGGCTGGAAATCTTCCAGCATGACAATGATCCCAAACACACCGCTTAGGGCAACAAAGGAGTGGCTCCATAAAAAGCATTTCAAGGTCCCTGGAGTGGCCCTAGCCAGTCCCAGTCTTCAAGACCTCAACCCCCATAGAAAATGTGTGGAGGGAGTTGAAAAGTCCATGTTGCCCCAAAACATCACTGAATCTAGAGGAGATCTGCATGGAGAGGAATGGGCCCAAAATACCAGCTACAGTGTGTGCCAACCTGGTGAAGACTTACAGGAAACGTTTGACCTCTGTCATTTCCAACAAAGGTTATGTTACAAAGTATTGAGTTGAACTTTTGTTATTGACCAAATACTTATTTTCCACCATAATTTACAATTCAATTCTTAAAAAAATCCCACAATGTGATTTCCTGGGTTTTTTTTTCTCAACCCTGATTATCTGAATGTACCTCAAATATTCAGATAGTGGGAACCAAATATCCATTATTTCCTATGAGGCAGTTTCTGCCTTGTTCTATTACAGGTATGCACCGCATAACATCTGTTCAGCCAACATCTGTTTGCGTGTACAATATGTCCGTGCTCCGATAAGGTAAACCTACTTAATCTATATATTATATGCCAAATACGTTAGCTGTTGTAGTAAGTTTCATTAAACATATGCAGGATCAGCCTGAGCAGGCTGAATGCTGAGCAACGGTTCTTATATTATCTAATGCTGGCACTGCACTACTTATAAGCAAAGAGATAATGATGGTGATGAGCAGTTCCTACCATGAATTACATGTGCTGGATCTGCGCTCTGCAGCATGAGAGTCGTTTGGCTTGTGGTTTAGTTCTGTTGTGGATTAGTTTCTATTTGCGGCAGGGGGACAAGGAGAGGAAGTGTTGTGTCTTTGCAACACAGCCACCAGGGTTAAATTCACTTATATCTCGCAGCTTCTCAGTCACGATCCTGCTCTCTTTTGAAATATAATAATACAACAGAAAATACATTACACCTGTCACATAAAGGCAGGTTCTAATTCCATGAAGGTATCTGTGGTTGTGTGAAAGAGAGAAAGCATTACAATGACATTATTTTACCAGTTATGAATAGTAAAAAACAAACAAAAAGAAAATTATTTTAAACAAATAATATATAATATTAAACAAATCAATTTATGGGCAGTAAATCCAACACAGTAGGATTTAGTCAATGCCCTACACTATAGCGTATAGACATGGTTCGCAACCTGGGGTCCATGGGTTCCAAACATCACATTGGGTGCCCGAGGCTTTGTCTGCTCTGAGGTGCACTGAGTTTGTCAAAATACAATTTACACATTAAATAAAATTAAAATAAAACACTTACCGGAAAAAAATCGGTATATACAATTCCCATTACACATAAGGAATCATTATTATTCATTTGTAAGGATGTGTGTGTACTGGTCTACTCTGTTGGGATGTTAAAAGAAAAATACCCAGCTTATGTTTGATTTTTAGTTAAATGTTTACGTCTTGAAAAGAGAAAATGAAAAAAAAAAATCTACAAAATTAACCTAAGAGAAAAGAAAAAAGCTATAATTTAAGTACTTTTTTGGCAAAAATGTTAGAATTATTATTATATAATTATGTTAATAATTCTAAAAAAAAAAAAAAAAAAAATAATAAAAAACATGTTCATACTGTCTGCGATGATATAATGCTTTTTTTCCATTGGCATTTTCCATACCGTCCTACATTTTTTCTGATTGGTCCATAAACATTGACACTCAGCATAAGACTGGTTGCAACCCCTCACCAATGTCAGTATATGATTTCAGGATATGTACACACAAAACAAAAGAAACCACATTTCAGCAGTGTCATGCACTTAAAGACTCAACTGAGGTGGGGGAGGATAGGACAGTGGCAGTTCAGTGGATTAGCTTCAAATCTCAGCCTTGCCAAGAGTAACTGCTTTGCGACTGAACAAGAATCAAAGCTCAGCTGCAGAACTGTATTCTGTTTCATTTGCAAATAGCTTTCAAGTTAAAAAAAAAAAAACTCTCACTCTATGGGACTACCCATTTCACTGCCAGAAATCAACAAACAGCTACATTATACTAACTTTTAGAGTAGACTATTAACACTTGAGACCATTTTAACCATTGATGAAGAGGATTAGCAAACATTCTGCATGAGCTACGATCCATCACAACAAAGTACTTAAACTTAATAGAACAAAGATACCATGGAGCTTCAGCTTGAGCTGGTCGTGTTAAGAAGCAGCCTGACTGTAATGAAGGAGAGCGATTCACGACGCTAGCTCACAGATTTGGATTAAGATGAATTAAGTCATTCCCCTAAGCAGATTCCCAACACATTACAAATACAGTGTGTGTAATGACTGAGATAACAGCTCTCACGGTTCTTATGTGCTTCTAATAACCCTCATTTGTGTTCTCGGTGCTTCACAGGAACATAGGGCGGAACAGACTGCTCAGAAATTGACACGTGCTAAAAGGTAGCCTGTTGATGAAGTGACATCTATTCACTTTTCAAGCAGGCTTTCTGAAAAAAGCTGGCAACACTGACTTCACGTTTGGACTAGAGACTGTTCTAACTCGGTTGATGTGTTTAGAGACTTTTTTGTGCAAGTTATTCATGTTTGTCCGCTGCTTATTTGTAACAATGCTTCCTAAGTGTATGTGCCTGTCCTATTGTAAGTAGTACTTATTTGTTTGTCCCTCAATTACCTGTATATTCTCTCTAATCTATAACTACAGGGGGGCAAAAAAGTATTTAGTCAGCCACTGATTGCGCAAGTTCTCCTACTTAGAAAGATGAGAAAGAAGAATGCTGAGTTGCACCATACCTACTGTGAAGCATGGGGGTGGAAACCATGTTTTGGGGCTGTTTTTCTGCAGAGGGGACAGGAAGACTGATCTGTGTTAAGGGAAGAATGAACGGGGCCATGTATCGTGAGATTTTAAGCCAAAACCTCCTTCCATCAGTGAGAGCATTGAAGATGGAACGTGGCTGGGTCTTCCAGCATGACAATGATCCCAAACACACCGCTCGGGCAACGAAGGAATGGCTCCATAAAAAGCATTTCAAGGTCCTGGAGTGGCCTAGCCAGTCTCCAGACCTCAGCCCCATAGAACATTTGTGGAGGGAGTTGAAAGTCTGTGTTGCCCCAAAACATCACTGCTCTTGAGGAGATCTGCATGGAGGAATGGGCCAAAATACCAGCTACAGTGTGTGCCAACCTGGTGAAGACTTACAGGAAACATTTGACCTCTGTCATTGCCAACAAAGACAATGTATTGACCAAATACTTATTTTCCACCATAATTTACAATTAAATTCTTTAAAAATCCTACAATGTGATTTACTGGATTTTTTTCTCATTTTGTCTCTCATAGTTGAAGTGTACCTATGATGAAAATTACAGACCTCTCTCATCTTTCTAAGTAGGAGAACTTGCACAATCAGTGGCTGACTAAATACTTCTTTGCCCCACTGTATATAAACTGGTTCACATTCACTCTCTGAGCTTCTGTTTCATCTGGCTGATCTGCCATGATGTTTGTAATGCTGTGCATCGATGCATTTTTGGCTTCTGTCAAACAAAAGTATCAGGTCCATCATTCCATCCTCTTAAGTGTTATGGCTTTCCCCAACACAGGGTCATAACGTTCCACTTGTGTTTTCAGTGGTATCTCTGACACATTTACATATCATTTGCATGAAAACATCTTGAAACAATAGCTTTTATATTTACTTTATAGCAGCAGAAATAAATGATCCGACTATGGTAACATTTGGTCACCATCCTTTTTCACAGAACACAGGAACCTGCATAACCTGAATAGCAAACGGATATTATAACACTCCAAAATATTCCACTTACGCCACTTTGACTACATTCATTTCGACCCTGGATGTCACCTAACCCTTTCTCACTGGAACCTTATCAGAACAACCACACATATTACAGGTTAGATCATCTGGCCCACTTTAGAAGTTATTTAGGAGGACATAAGACATCAGAGGTCACACCTTGGCCACCCCTCTTTCAGGACAGCAGCAGAAAGAGCCAGGGGGCGGATATGGACCTGTGGGAGGACTGACCTTGGCTTGCATGTGATCTAACAAGGACAGAAGAGACAAGGCGGGGGGGATACAAAAGGTGGAGAGAAGCGTGATTCACCGTGACAATCTGGTTCTCTGTTGCCAAGGAGATAACAACAACAACACACCGGTTGCCATGGCGACGTGATATCCCAGCACTCCCTGCTTCATGCTGCAGCACTCCATTAACTCTCATTTGGGCTTTTGAAAATATGTCAGTAATAATGAACCCCCTTCCTGTTCAGTGTTAACCGAATGTGACCGGTAAACCCACAACCATCATTCGTCTTAATATGTGCGCAAATGAATGTTTTGTTTCTACATATTTATAGGGATTGGTCACTTTTATTCTTATTTCGCTTGGTATTCACATAGCACAAGGCCAATGACAAGGTTTCGACCAATAACGAGATGTTTTGACATCATGGCGTGCTTTCGGTTTAGATGTTCACGCATCTGCTGCTATAAATCCAGAGCTGTGCTTTGCAGTGAACTTTTGTTGTTTTATTTTCTTGTTTGCTGTCTTAATTTTTTTGTTGTTTTATTTTCAGACTTGCGTAAGATTCGGTGTCATGTTTTTGCCACATAGTCATCATGCTTTCTTTGCCACGCCAATCATTTGGCACGACTCGGGCAGGGGACGCGAATCGGGTAGCAACAGCACCGCCATTGAATATGTTCTTCCTCATTAGTACAGAATGCAGTAATGGTAGTGATACTGCCCCCAGCATTTCCTTTGTTACTTTGGTTCCAGCTCTCTGCAGGTCATTCATCAGGTCCCTCTGTGTAGTTCTGATATTTTTGCTCACCGTTCTCATGATCTCATGATTATTTTGACCCCAAGAGATGAGGTCTTGCGTGGGGCCACAGATTGTAGGATCGTCTTGCGTGGGACCCCAGATTTTCTTACAATTGCTCCCACAGCTGATTTATTCACACCAACCTGCTTGCCTATTGTAGATTCACTCTTCCCAGCCTGGTGCAGGTCTACAATTTTCTTCCTGGTTTCCTTCCACAGCTCTTTGGTCTGACTGTTTGAGGCTGTGGACAGGTGTCTTTTATACCAATAACAAGGTCAAACAGGTGCCATTAATACAGGTAACGAGTAGAGGACAGAAGAGCTTCTTAAAAAGAGGTTACAGGTCTGTGAGAGCCAGAAATCTTGCTTGTTTGTTGGTGACCAAATACTTATTTTCCACCATGATTTACAATTAAATGTGATTTTCTGGATTTTTTTTCTCATTTTGTCTCTAATAGTTGAAGTGTACTTATGATGAAAATTACAGACCTCTCTCATCTTTCTAAGTAGGAGAACCTGCAGAATCAGTGGCTGACTAAATACTTTTTTTGCCCCACTGTACTTCACCCTCGTCCCACAACACCCGTCACCCTGACCAAGGATAAAATGTTGGAAAATGATCAGATTTAAGGATTTAGCAAAAACTTGTGTTACCCGCCTACCATGGTCAATGTCACAGGGGAATTGAAGACAATCACTCAAATACACAGGCGCACACGAGCGTGTATGCCTGAATATGAAACCAGTCCATTTCAGGGTCAGCAGGGCTTGCTGTTGCAGCACTCAGGGGAGATCTTCCAGTCTGGCACAGATCCCTAAGGCACAAATCGATCATGCCTGTGTGATGGTCAACCCAGCTGGGAGGCACCGCTGGGATTAGATTGCTGTGCCACCCTGTTAAAGTGGCTCCTGGGCTACTAAATGATGTCAATGCTTTTAAAACTGTAAATCTAATCTTATTAAAGCAAATATTTGCTACATAATGAGGAACAGTAAGAAAGCTGAGTATAGATGGCCATGTCTGTGCACTGCTGCTATGTGGAGTCACAGTGGTGCGAGTTGCTGTGTAAGACATAAACCTTATTGTACTGCAGCATAACAATTCTAGATCTTATCACAGAGTGTGAAGGGGCTGCATTAAAAGTTCAATTAACAATAAAACTGAGGCCAAGGCCACCTCCTGACTTCATTTCGTTCTCTCCCCATCTGTAATTACCTCCCCTCTTTTCCTAATTATTCCGACTAAATCCTCATGTCGTTTTAGCTCATTTTTCATCCGATACCCTTTAGATCCCTTCCCTCCTCCCATTCCTTAGTCTTGGCTCATCTTACTTTACTCCTTAATGCAGCAGCCAAGCATTCGACCCTAAAACAGTCAGGAGTTAAAAGAAGGCAAAGTCGATGACCCATATCTCGCCCAAAATCGGCTACTGTCCTTGGCAACCTTGCGAGTGTCCACTAATTGTTTTAAAGTGTTAATTGCACGGGCGTTATCAGAAAGAAGCCTGGGTTCGAGTCAGTCCTTCAAGGGCACATCGACAAGACCGATAGCGCCAAGACGAAATGCTACAGCCACGCTAAGAAAGAAGGAGCCAGAGAATTACAATTGCCTTTCCAGCACAGACCCTCCTGTGGAGATCGTATCAAGAGTGCTAAAAATAGCCAGATCTAGAATTCAGGCTAGAGCGGGCGGACACTGCGTGTTCTCTGCCGTCAGATGTCACGAATAAAAGGGGCAGCAAGGTAGCTGGCACAGTGGCACAGACCTGGAGCACCGTAGGGATAGCTCGTGTACTGACGCAATGATTAGCAGGATAGGAAAATAAGAAGGTCAGGCTGAATGTGAGTCATGTCAGGTACGTCTCAATTATGCATGGCCTGTACCTACATGGTAGATTTATGCACAAGCAAAGGAGTTTGAATAGAAACGTGTAGATGGCAGAGCATCTGTAATCTTAGCCCTCACAACCTGTTCAGTACTACATATATTCAACTCATTCAAGCTTCACAGCAAATCCTATTTCAAAATGTACATTTTACCTTATGTCATAGATATTAGTAGTCTCACAGTGGTGTATAAAGCATCTGGAAGCTGCACTGCTGTAAAAGTATAAGTAACTGACCAGAAAATGACTTTGGTAGAAGTTTGTCACCTCTATAGTTGCTATTTACTGTACTTAAGAATTAAAAGTAATTTTTCAATATTAAATGTACGCAGGTATTGAAAGTAAAAGTACAAGTAAATGCTGTCAACAAAAAAATTATGAAGTTTATTCATTTAAGCCTGTAAACTACCTTAAAAATTGAGCCCACCTTACACTTAAAGAAAAACAAGGTTGCCTGAAATGTTAATTCTGAAAAATAACATTAATGTTGCAGCTTTATTAATCTTAACTTACCTCATTTCTAATTTTAAATGCCAATATTTCTGTATATTTGGCTAAGCATAAGCACTTCACCTGGTATGAATAATTTACATTTACAGCATTTAGCAGACGCCCTTATCCAGAGCGACTTACAACTTATACAGTCTTACAATCCAAGCAATTGTGGGTTAAGGGTCTTGCTCAAGGACCCAACAATGGCAGCTTGGCAGAGGTGGGATTTGAACCCTAGACCTTCTGGTCCAGAGTCCAGTACCTTAACCGCTAGGCTACCACAGTCCGATCGGACCGGGGCCGCTGGAGCTGTGAGGCAGCCTCACTAACCGCTGCCCATGAATAATGTTTCACTGCAACATGATAAACATTTCTTGACCATATGATTTCGTTGGTGTAGGAGGCGCGGTCTATTTCCACTTCCATCATGAAATCAGTTTTCTCAAATGGAATACCACTCATGTACTAGTCGCTACCATCTGACACGCCTGAACTTGAATGGAAACCAAAATTTATTTGAGAGCACGTTTGCACGTAATATGCTTATCAACCAATGATCGAACTTGCAAGTTAGGATCACAAATTCGTTGACAGGAATTTTGAAACTCAGGGAAAGTACAGATATGCCAAAAAAAAAAAAATACTAAAGTGTTGTAACTAAGTATTGGTACTCCGCTTCATTACATCACTGGTTATGCATTCTGATCGTTATCCGAACACCATATTAAATACTCTACTTAGCAATTTGAACAATTTGACTTGGAGCATCAGTAGAACGGGACTGTGGTGGCCTAGTGGGTAAAGTACTGGACTCTGGACCAGAAGGTCGAGGGTTCAAATCCCACCTCTGCCAAACTGCCACTGTTGGGTCCTTGAGCAAGGCCCTTAACCCACCATTGCTTGGATTGTAAGATTGTACCAATTCTGGATAAGGGCGTCTGCTAAATGCTGTAAATGTAGAACCTGTACATGTATGTGTGTCTGAAACTGTCCACTTATTTACTCACTAGTGTAAACCAAAGTGTATAACACTTTCACACACATTCACATGATTTCAGACACACCCTCAATCTCACCACCGCAATCCCAGCGATAACACGTTCCAAAGAAGTGCTGCTAAATGAATCACAGACTCTAAAAAAGGTAGAAAGTCAGATCCCTTCAGTCCCAATCACTAACTTCTCCACCCCTGCTCCCCTCCTGCCAGTTCCACTGTGCCATCAGCTCGACTGGTGACAGATAAGGTGCTGTTGATTTCAATTTTTAAAATAGTTTTTGGTTCATTTCGTATGCGTAATTATTTGAAAGGGGTTTTTTTTTGTTGCGGGCGGCACGGTGGTGCATTTGTAATTACATACGGATATAAGAATAAAAAAAAACAATACTTTAGTGATCTGAAACAGATTAATCCTACTTAAATGACTTCTTATGGGGAAATTTGATCAATGTGGAACAGATCATAGTTTGAATGGGCTTCCAGAACCAATTAAGTTTGAGTTCCGAGATTTGTTTTTTAAGATGGATAAAATCTTATATCTTATATATTATATATAAACTTAGAGAGAACATCTGCCCTCACATTCAACACAAACTAACTGGGAAACAGTTTGGCTTTGGCCCATTTTTCCCAGGAATGTAGATGTATATATAATATAGTTAGGTGGGTGTGTTTAATGTACTGGCAAATTAGTGTGTGGCTATATTACTACAGAAAACAGCCAGAAAAAAAAGTTATTGCAGTTGTCTAGCATGGGATAAGCCTGTCACTAAATAGGGACACAGGGACAGTAAAGGGCAGACTGGCTGCATTTTGAAAAGGCCACACTGAGAATACCAGAGAAGGGGTTATGACAACATGGGCGTACCACGTGTGTGTCGGCATGAACCCGAATACTGTGCAGAATTACATCTCAAACATCTATGTCTACATTTATGTCTCATGGAAATGAAATTTTCATTGGACTGTTTACAGTATTTGCTGCTCCTTCCTTCACCAAAGCCCTGCCTCAAACCACCAACTTAATTGTGTAACTGGCCTGCCCGTACTGCCCATGTAAACAAGCAGATCATCTACATGCTAAATGTACATCTAGCACATAATAGTTCATTCAGGCTTTGTAGAACAGTGTTCAATTTGTATGAGCTCAATAATCATAGTATTGAAATGTGGTCTGTGGGACTGTGGTAGCCTAGCGGGTAAGGTACTGGACTCTGGACCAGAAGGTCCAGGGTTCAAATCCCACCTCTGCCAAGCTGCCACTGTTGGGTCCTTGAGCAAGGCCCTTAACCCACAATTGCTAGGATTGTAAGACTGTACCAACTGTAAGTCGCTCTGGATAAGGGCGTCTGCTAAATGCTGTAAATGTAAATAGAGAGAGAGAGACCCCAGCCTTGTCAGATCTCAGAGATCCCAGATATGTAATGTCAGACATCCAGGGTAATTAAACTTTGCTTAAACAAAGTTAAACTCCTAATTGCCCAAGCATATCAAGTGTGAGATGCGTCAAGTGGAATTCCCCCAGCAAGGAAGCAAAGAAACGGTCCATTGCCTGAGCATTAACTGAGACTGACAGCAAGCAGTAGGTGCAATCTGGATGGTGGAAAATAGTTCAGAACTGTGAGAAGCTGCTGAAGATGTGTCACACTGCCAATATGTATTTGTGTCGCCACCAAAAATGGAACTCCGTACTGCACATGCACTCATTTACTGTTTTAGGTTTTCTAATTATACCCTTGAATGCTCCTCTACTTTGTTACATTACAACGTCACAGAAAATGTAAGATTCTAAGCGACATGGTTAACTTCTGCCAAAACTGCTGACTTCAAAGTCCAGCCTGTGTTTGTTTGGTGTTGATAAATCATGTAGAAGAGATATAAGCACAGCAATTGCAAATAATTATATATTTTGAATGTATCTCTATATTTTATTTCTTTTTGGTCTGTGTTTTTGGCTTCAGTATGTTGATGTAGGCAGAGCCAATATCAACATACTGAACCCAAAACACAGACCAAAAAAATATAGCTGCAAAGAGTGGGCCGACATCATCATAAAACCCTATGGATTAAGAATGGGATGTCACTCAAGTTCATAGGAGTGTGAAGGCAGACGAGCGAATACTTTTCAAAATACAGTGTGTGTGTGTATACAGTATAACTTTTTAACTTAACGTTCTATTTTTAAATACCTAACTTTCTGAATTGCCTTTAAAGCTAACTGCTAACTCTCTAGTAAACAAAGAATGCTATGCATGATGTTAATCTTACATTTACAGCATTTAGCAGACACCCTTATCCAGAGCGACTTACAATTGGTACAATCTTACAATCCAAGCAATTGTGGGTTAAGGGCCTTGCTCAAGGACCCAACAGTGGCAGCTTTGGCTGAGGTGGGATTTGAACCTTGGACCTTCTGGTTCATAGTCCAGCACCTTAACCACTAGACCATCACAGGTTGACATTACGTTTTTTCCATTTATATTCTTTGAATGGTTGTGATCTGACCACCATCACACATGCTAAGCTAACACATGCTAATGGAGTTCATCTCTCACTAGCCATGTCTTACTCTTGTACACAAGTGTTGATGCTATGTCCACTGAAGTTCACATTGAATGAGCAATAACATGTTTAGATGAATCTGAAGTGTGTTTGAGTGCCTAATGATGCAACCTGCCTTCACAAATGCATCTTTCGAGCTACACATCCCTCGAAATCTCAAATTCCTCTTCCTGCTCCTTGTTCAGCCTGTGCGGGTCACTACAATGAGCATTTCAAAGTCACCATTTTGAAGAAATCCTTCTCTTTATTGCTTGCTGACTAACTGGAAGTGGCAGGCGTCTCTCCTGGGGAGCTACCAAGTCTTTTAGTGCTTTGACCACATCGTCCCTAGTGGATTTCACTGTCATGTATTGATGTTATTTTCTGACTAGCAAGGGAAGAAAACATTATTCAAAATTCACACCTAACACACACACACACACCTTACAAGGTTGTTTGCAGAGTTCTAAAAGTCAGCAGTTTTGTAACACCAAGATAAATTAAGGAAATACTCAACAGATGAATACAGTGTGTCTAAGTTTGGCTAACAAGGTTGCTGCTACAAGAACAACACTCAGTCAACAAAACCATAAATACTGTAAACCTTAAGGTTGTTTTCACTAGGCGTGCCAATAACTGTGGAATAGATTGTACATAAAATGTTCTTAAAATAGAGCAGATTAAGATTTTTCTATGCATCCTGTATTTGTAAGGTTCAAACCCACTAATTCTATCCATAAACCCTGAAATGTACTGCATAACTGGTAATAAAATCTGATAGAAATCATGCCTACAAAAACCCTTTCTGGTGCATAAAGTTTTATTAAAGCACTATGGCTTATGCTGTGCTCCTTATAAAGACATAGATGATGCAGATCAGCAGGTCTTTCCACTCAGATGCATTATTTGTTGCTCTGCAGTGCAAGAAGTGTGCATAGATGACAGAAGTGTGCGTAGATTATAATATATACAGTATATGCTAACATCCTTGGTTTATCCTGCACTATTTGGGGTGTTTTCTTTCAAGGCGTTGAACAGGTTTGTTCCGTTTCCACCACACATGATTTGTCTTTGTATATGTTGGGCATTTGCATATTTGGTAGTGCAATGGTTAAAGTGCTGGACTATGGACAAGATGGTAAAGTGTTCAAGCCCCAGCACTGCCAAACTGGCCCTCAATTGCATGGACAATATCAGTTCTAAGACATTTTTGATATGGGAATGTGTTAAACGCTGTAGATCTAAAGGTATTGTGTTAATAACCATTGTTGCATCGTGTCCACTGTGTAAAACAAGTCAAGTTCCATACGAATGATGGATCACTGTTTCAGATGTCAAATAGATGACTTAAGTTTTCACCCACTCTGGGCTATTACTTGTTTATGTTGGTCATTGTCATCTCTCTGTTAAGGCAGACTGCCGAGAAATTTCAATCGTTCGCAATCTAAAATCATCACATCGCCCACATCTGTACCACAGGAATGATGAGTATGAATGTGGACTACCAGTTGGAAGTTGTCTGCCACGTTCACCACCCCGAGCAATTTTCCCAAGGCTGCGTTTTGTATACAAATAGTTTGTCTATTCATGGCAAAGGATTACAAGGCTGTAGCTGGATTAAGTATTTAAGCCTATTTCTGTAGCTCCGCCTGAATGCATTAGCAGTTTTGGATAATTTAGCAATGATTCATTTTTTGTATAATTAAAAATGGATTGTAGGTCTTTATACAAGCTGTAATTACAAGCACAAAGCCTACGGGTATAGGAAAGAAAAAAGACCAACATTATGATGTACTAAATGTATTCACTGCCTCTATGGTCATGTCAAAACATATGTCTGACATATTTTGGGTATATCAACTGTTTACGAAAACGTTAAGGAATCTCTCATCTAAAACCATCAATGATGAAATATTGCTGAAGTTTCATCTAAGTAATCTTAGGATTAAACTTTCTTGGGTTTTCTGTATATACCAGGCAAAAAAGTGCAACATTTGCTTATGCCCCTGTAATCATCCCATCAGCCTTGAAGCATATGGCTACTCCTAGTGCTTTCCAACACTGGACTTCTTGCCTAGGCCATTGCAATGACATATGTATAAAACCAAGCATCTAGCCATGGCTGTTTAAAAGTCTCTCTCACAAACAGGACTGGTCATACTGAGTTACCCAGTGACGTTCTACATGAAGTGTCCAAAACATGTCAGTCTGCCCACACAGAACTGCATCAGTCAACTAAGTGCTGTTATCCGGCATTCAAACTAGCAGACAACAAGTGGCTCATACACCGCAGCAGATTTGTCTCGTGACATCACAATGTTATTTTGGTAAAAAGTCTATTTTAACATCCTAACAAAACACATGAAAAGCAATGACTCCCAATTACAAGTTTTTTTACCTTCATGCCACCGAAGCCAAATCTGGGGTTTGAACCCAGGTCCTCAGAAACTGCTGTTTCCAGCTGCTGGCTCTTGTCTATAGACAACGGCATCTGCTAAATGTTTCACATGTGAATTCGCTATGGAATGTAACAGTGGGAATGTAGCAGAGCTAATTGTCTATGTCTACACTCCTGAGAACAAAGAAAAAGAACCAAACCTAAAATTGCAAAATATTAAGATTATAATGGTCCTAATAACATATATAATGGTACCATGGTTCTTGTCATTAATTTGCTCCAGAAGGCTTGTCGAGAGCTGAAAATGACCGATATTACCCAGAAGGAATAATGTAAATTGACTAAATTTGTTCCAGACCTCCAGAAAATCCACACTGTATAGAACATTATCAGCATTAATGGAGTTGTATTGTACAGCTGCTCCCTGATTTATGATGGGGATATGTTCAACAAATCCATCATAAGTTAAATGTATCATGACCTGATGAATTTAATGAGTGTTTGGTAGAGCGAAGCCTGTAGTAAGTAATGATAAGTAAGTTAATGATTAAAACACTTACATTACCCTACAGTTGGCCAAAATCATTAGCATAAGAAAGTCATGTAATTTAATGAGTAATGGATTGAAAGTAAAAAGTAAAAGAAAACACTTATATTGATTGCATTGATTGTATTGATGAATTCCGCTGCTAATGCTAACTGCAGCCTATGTTCTGGAGCATTAAGCTCCTGTTTTGCTTTCAGTTGGCAGTCATTACAACCATTTTTAGGACACATGAAGACTAATTTACACTAGGAATACAATGCTGTAGAACACAAACACAGTGGAGAGCTTCATTAAGCAATGGATATTGTGAATCTGAATCACTGTGCACTGAATCGTGAATCGAGTTTCAGCTGAACCTCATACATGTTTAAGCAAGTGCACCGAGTACCAAGCAAACGACGAACTCTGGACCTTCTGGTAAAAATGCATCGAGAACCAAATTCGACTAGTTCCAAAGGGGTCGAGAATCGAGGTACCAATGTAACTGATCTGAAAATTAGCAAGAGCTAAGAAGATGCACTCCTGAAACCTGTGACACCAACTGCTTGTTGCTGCAGTGAACTGTTGGTGGGGAAAAGTTTGAAACAGGGAAATTCAAATATCTAAAACTCAAATTTTGGCCCATTTTGGCCCATTTTTTTGCACATTAGTCTACACATAGCTCAGAGAACAGAACTGCTGAGTGCTGAAGAACATATAGTCTGGTTCTAATCTGCACCTTATCATCCATCATAAGGAACTTTAATTCCTATCAGAGACCTCAGATACAGTCCTCAAAGTAAAAACCAGTCCTCCGATCCTGTGGCTGAATTGAAGTAAATCCTAGTAGTCATGTTGCAAATCCTTCATAGAATGGCACCTGATTTTTGAATGAGATGTTTAACAAGTGCTAAGATGATGTTCAGGTTTCCATCTACTTATGGCTATGTCACGAACCAAACCGAGTAATCACCCAATAACACACCCCTATACGGGTGATATCGAGTCGGTCGATATGGTCGTGTTTGAGCAGCAAAAACCTTAAAATATTTAAGGCAGGAGTGTTACAGGATCATGTTTGGGAACCACTGGGAGAGAGGAAATTGTGTTTGGCTTTTTCTATTATTCATAATTAGAAAAAGAGATCGAACGAATACTGTCCGCTATCATTCTCTTGCTGTTACAGCAGCATGACAGCCTGTCTTTTAACCTACACTGAAGGCAGAAGGGATCTAATAATACCGCTGCTCACACATATAGTGTCTGGGCTGCCTGCTGTCAGTACACACGCAATTTCCCAGAAAGCTCCTGCCTTTTGCAAGAAGGATTACACTTGGGAATATGTGGTTATCTCAACAAATATTGTGTTACAAATATGTGGAAAAATTATATATAATAAATGGCGTTGCATCGGGCTATAAATAACTGTGGTCTGTGCAATGGGATTCATAGATCGCGAAGAACTGATACAGTGCAGTGAATGTCTCATTCAATGTGTGGAAATTGCGACACAAAGCAGACATTAATGACTGGCAAAATGGAGTGAAATGCTTTTGGGCATACCAAAGGCCATAGTGTGAAGGAAGTAGCTTTATTTGCAGGAGAACTGAAGCGTAAAGTCATACGGATCTATGAACAGTGGCAAAAATCCCAATCTACAGGAAATTCTCGTCAGAATTCGTAGATGTATTTCACACCAAGTACATTATACTCACCAGTATATATATAATAAATAATATAGATATAAATAGTATATATAATAAATATAATACATAATAAATATTTATATATATATATATATATATATATATATATATATATATATATATATATATATACACACATATACATATATATATATATAGATAGTAACGTGGATATACTAACAAATGGACAAGACATCTGACCAATTACATTAATGATATTCACTACGGCGGTTGGTCCATAGTGTGAGTGTAATACATTCTCAAAGGTGCTACATGTTCGTCCTTCATAAATAAATGTCCCTGTCTATGCAGTGCTAATTTGGCTTAGATCAATGGCATCAAATGGCAACTTGCAAGGAAACTTGCAATAATTCAGCAATAATGCAGCCAAGCCTAGCTACAATTAATAGACCCTTTTCTGACAAAGGAGCGGAGGACAGACTTTATCTTCTAATAATTGGACGGGTAAGTTTGGTGTTTCCTTAATGCTTTGGCTGCCCTGGCATACTGTTATATATACTTAACTAATTGATCCTACTTTGTTGAACAAGCCGTACTTGTAGGACCTGTATATATGTATATATGTGTATGTGTATATATATATATATATATATATATATATATATATATATATATATATATATATATATATATATATATACACACACACACACACACACACACACACATATATACAGATACACACACACATACACACACTGTTATATACGCAATATGTTCTGTGAAACCAGTCATTGATCAAAATTGTCCTTGACTGGACATTACCACAGTGTCATAATCTTAATATAAAGGGTATTTTCACAAACAAAACTGTGTGCAAATGATATGTAAATTTACATTCACAGCATTTAGCAGACGCCCTTATCCAGAGCGACTTACAATTGGTACAGTCTTACAATCCAAGTAATTGTGGGTTAATGGTCTTTCTCAAAGACCCAACAGTGACAGCTTGGCAGAGGTGGGATTTGAACCCTAGACCTTCTGGTCCAGAGTCCAGTATGTTGTCCGCTAGGCTACCATAGTCCCATACAATGCATCACAGATGCTGCTGAAATTGGCCCACTTGACACTAATTTCCAGAACAGACAATGCAATATCACTGTTCAAATGCTTTAAACCTTTAAGTACGTAAATTAAGTGGGTAAAGATTTACCTACTTAAAGGTTTAAAGTGTTTAAAAGGTGATTAATTAATGTGTCAAGTATTCAGACCCTTTGCTATAAAGTCTGAAGACTTTCTGAATGCACTATTTATGTGCGTGTGTACACGTCCAACCCTGACGTTAATGAATCAACAGGCTCGCCAACCTTAAGCTTAATACTGGACTGCAGATGCATAGACCTTTCAATATGAAGTGCAGTGAATACTGAATTAATACTACAGGAACACAGTTAGCCAGCCTCCAGTGGCATAATGCTAACACTATCCTAATCACTTTCATTTATTACAGCCTGTATTTGCATTTCTGGGGAACAGTTTTCCTAAAAGATGTTTTTTCTTCAGACAAATTGGGTGAATGTGTCAACTGGGATGTCAGTGAGGCTTGGCTGGACAAGTAATTGCAGATAGAAGTCCCAGAGCAGGTCAGGATGAAAAAAAGCTCAGATGGTAATGGAGTTTTATTTTTAAACTGGACCTGCAGAACAACCAGACGGCTGGTCAGAATTGGAACCAGTGGACGAGCACACGGTGTATAATTATGAATACGATTCTGTCTAGTGCAGATGTGACAAAAAGACAGAAATGACAAAAATAAGCCACAGACGTGTGGTAAACAACTGTAATATGCTCCCTGGTTATTGAACAGCACCACTGCTGATGCTATTTTTGGCTAGAACATGGCATCTTGCACTTATTTCGCACATGTAATGTCTGGTGGCATTTAGCATGCCAGGAAGGCACTTCTTCTTAAATACCTAGCTAGCTCTCAGTGGACCAAAGGCCAATTAAGTGCAAGAAACCAGTGTGTTAGAGAGCTGGCCTACAATGAACAGCAGTGGCGAAGAAACCAACAGAGACAAAAATGGAAAGAAATCAAACAGATGCCTCATTAAATTGTAGCGGCCACAAATATGTCATGCAAAACAGTGACTAATTGGTAGAAATCCTTATGGCTGGGTGAACAATTAGCACAAACAGCAGTTAACACATTGAATACATAAGATCACATCTAAGGCAGCTTCCACCCATCTGCATTTTGATCCATTTTGATATATGAGTGCAGGGTTCTAGGTCTAGTTCATCCTAAATGTTTTGGGATCTCTTGGGGTTTCTCTGTGCAGGTCAGTCAAGTTCTACCAAATAAGCAACGATGTCTTTATGAACCTTGAACCTTGCTGTGGCCCATTTGTTGCCACAGCAACGCTTTGCTTTACTAAAGATAAGGAGTCCAGCTCAAACCATGAAAACAACTTTAGTTCATTATTTCCCCACCAAACTTCACAGTTGGCATAATACATTTGGGCAAGGAGCATTCTCCTTGTTCTCATAAGCTGCAGATTTGGGTTTGGGATCACTTCAGAGGATAGTATGATGGACCTGATACTTTTGGTTAACAGAATCCAAAAATGTATTGATAGACGGTATTACAAACATCATGGAAGATGAAACACAGACTCAGCCAGAGAGTGTGAACCAGTTTATATAGTTAAAGGTTAGAGAGAATATATAGGTACAAACAAAAGAGTACTACTTACAATAGGACAGGCACATACAAACACTAAACACAAGTAACTTACGCAAAAAAGTCTCTAAACACATCAACTAAGTTAGAACAGTTTCTAGTCCAAACAAATAAATATCCACAATCTCAAATTCATCTACCTTAATGAGTTTCCAACTGCAGAACAGAAGACACGAGTGTGGGAGCATGACGCATGATTGCACCCTCTGGTGTTCAAAAAAATGACACTGCATCAGTTGGCTTAATAAGCAGAACGCAAGACATCGCAATTTTTTTTTGCATCGTTACACCTCTAATAAACACACCCTAAATTGTTGTAAGAAAGGAGGGGCAGCTCCATAATAATGGTTATGTTTTTGCAATAACATAGTGAGTGGCAAAAGTATGTGAAGCTTTGCTTTCAGTATCTGGTGTGACCCCCTGTGCAGCAATAACTGCAGCTAAACGTTTCCTGTAACTGTTGATCAGTCCTGCACAGCGGCTTGGAGGAATTTTAGCCCATTCCTCTGTACAGAACAGCTCAGCTCTGGGATGTTGGTGGGTTTCCTCAACATTAGCTGCTCCCTTCAGGTCCTTCCACAACATTTCCATTGGATTAAGGTCAGGGACTTTGACTTGGCCATTCCAAAACATGAACTTATTCTTTCTTTAACCATTCTTTGGTTAGAACGGCTTGTGTGCTTAGGGGCGTTGTCTTGCTGCATGACCCACCTTCTGTTGAGATTCAGTTCATGGACAAATGTCCTGACATTTTCCTTTAGAATTCTCTGATATAATTCAGAATCCATTGTTCCATCAGTGATGGCAAGCCGTTCTGGCCCAGATGCAGCAAAACAGGCCCAAACCATGATACTACCACCACCATGTTTCACACATGGGATAAGGTTCTTATGCTGAAATTCAGTATTTTCATTTCTCCAAACATAACAGCTTTCTTTTAAACCAAAAAGTTCTATTTTGGTCTCATCTATCCACAAAACATTCTTCCAATAGCCTTCTGGCTCGTCCACCTGATCTTTAGCAAACTGCAGACGAGCAGCAATGTTCTTTTTGGAGAGCAGTGGCTTTCTCCTTGCAACCCTGCCATGCACACCATTGTTGTTCAGTGTTCTTCTGATGGTGGACTCATGAACATTACCCAATGTGAGAGAGGCCTTCAGTTGCTTAGAAGTTACCCTGGGGTTCTTTGTGACCTCGCCAACTATTACACACCTTGCTCTTGGAGAGATCTTATTTGGTCGGCCACTCCTGGGGAGGGTAACAATGGTGTTGAATTTCCTCCATTTGTACACAATCTGTCTGACTGTGGATTGGTGGAGTCCAAACTCTTTAGAGATGGTTTTGTAACCTTTCCAGAACAACTCTTTTTATGAGCTCCTCAGAAATCTCCTTTGTTTGTACCATGATACACTTCCACAAACATGTGCTGTGAAGAGCAGACTTTGATAGATCCCAGTTCTTTAAATAAAACAGAGTACCCCCTCACACCTGATTGTCATCCCATTGATTGAAAACATCTGACTTGAAATTTCACCTTCAAATTAACTGCTAATCTTAGACGTTCACATACTTTTGACACTCACTAATATATAATTTTGGATCATTTTCCTCAATAAAGAAATGACCAAGTATAATATTTTTGTCTCATTTGTTTAACTGGGTTCTCTTTATCTACTTTTAGGATTTGTGTGAAAATCTGATGATGCTTTAGGTCAAATGTATGCAGAAATATAGAAAATTCTAAAGGGTTCACAAACTTTCAAGCACCACTAGGTTTAAATATTTGTGCTTTCTTCAGTTTATGTCTGATGGCTGGTAGCTACACAGCTCACATGCTGACAAAAAAGATCCATTAATATAATTTGTTATGGAATATTTCAAATATACAGCAAAATCCTGGACTTCTAAAGACAGTGAAGAGCCGAAACAGTCACTGCAGTCATTTCAAACTCAACTGTACTGCCTTTACAGTTCATGCCAACCAATCTTCTTTTTTTTAAAAAGCAAGCAGCGGATGGCTGATTCCTCTCTCATCCTCATCATCTTCCCCCTCCTCTTTTCTTCTCTCTCCCATTATGATCTCACGTCTGTTGCACACTCGCTCGCTTTCAACATTGCCTGTGCCCTCCACCGGCAGACAGCTGCTAATAGGGGTTTATTTTTAGCAGGTGGGTGAGGTGTGGGTCTCTATGATGGATGGAGGTGATGTTTTACCCCTCTCTTTCTCACTCTCTCCATTTGGTGGATGATATCACGGTCAAGGAGATTGAAAGATGAGGTCTGTCACACCCCTATAGCAAGCATTATGTTCACTTACGTTGTCGGGGCAACGCCACGGGCTACTTAGACAAAAAAAGAAATTTACATTTAGATAAACTTACTATATTTATCTAGGAAGTACACTTAAGTCAGGCCTAGATAGATGAAATGCATAAAAAGAGATGTGTGTGTTATGTGTAAAATAATGGGCTTGGGGACAAAACAGGTGTAACTTGACGAAGGCAGACAGCTACATGATAATTACTATAAAATTACACTGCTAGATCTTGCGAAGGACGTCTGATTATAAGCTGTGTTCGAAATGGTCCCATATTTACTAGTAACTACAACCTGCATTCCCTTCAAAGCTTGGCATAGTTGCGATTTGAACCCTGGACCCTACCCAGGATAAGTGTGGGTACAACTGGATGCACTTTTCAATAAACTTTTGTATTGTAAGAACAGGACTCGGTCAAAAACAAAACCATATGTCAATTATCATCAGTGCACTCTCTTGCCAACATAACAGCACTTAGTCTTCTATAACGCTTCATTAGATTATAGAGCATTAGAGAGCAAGGAATTCTCCACCATTACATTAACAGCATTTCGCACCCTTATCCAGGGTGACTCATAGCTGATACGATCTTACAAGATACAATCCGAGCAATAGAGAGTCAAGAGTCTCGCTCAAGGGGCCAAAAGTGGCAGCTTGGCAGTACTTGGC
The DNA here is from genome assembly GCA_025084515.1 of Ancistrus triradiatus. Taxonomy (NCBI): domain Eukaryota; kingdom Metazoa; phylum Chordata; class Actinopteri; order Siluriformes; family Loricariidae; genus Ancistrus; species Ancistrus triradiatus. Next base: position 208,727 of record JAJAGP010000076.1, on the reverse strand, counting down.
TTGAGGGGTGATGAGAGGATGATTTTAGATTGTGAAGAAATCAAATGTCGAAGCAACCTGCCTTAACTGACATACTAATCACATTTTATTACTTGTGCTGAAAATCACGGACATGGCACCCTAAGCTGTTTTAGGAACCAGAAGCTACTCTAGTTCTGCACGCATTTTCCCTGACAGACACATGATTCAATTTATAATATCCCAAAAGTATTTAGCATACACTAACATCTGAAGAAAACAATCATCAGTTATAGTGGTTTTGGTTTTACACAACAAGCATTTATTTTTCACAAATAGTTGTTTGCAATATATGCAAAGACAAGATTGGGATGTCTGGCAGAAAAACAACAAAACCTAAAAAGAAAGCACCCAAAGAGTACAAACAAAGCCAGATCGCACAGATGCAGCATGCACAGTGGGGCAAAAAAGTATTTAGTCAGCCACTGATTGTACTTAGAAAGATGAGAGAGGTCTGAAAGATCTCATCCCGTGGGGTCAAAATGATCATGAGAACGATGAGCAAAAATCCCAGAACTACACGGAATGACCTGATGAATGACCTGCAAAGAGCTGGGACCAAAGTAACAAAGGCTACCATCAGTAACACACTACACCGAGAGGGACTCAGACCCTGCAGTGCCAGGCGTGCCCCCCTGCTTAAGCCAGTACATGCCCAGGCCCTTCTGAAGTTTGCCAGAGAGCTATATGGATGATCCAGAAGAGGATTGGGAGAATATCATTGTGGTCAGATGAAACCAAAATAGAAAAACTTTTTGGTAAAAAACTCAAACTGGAAGGAAGAAGAATGCTGAGTTGCATCCAAGAACACCATACCTACTTTGACTGATCCGTGTTAAGGGAAGAATGAATGAACGGGGGGCCATGTGTATCATTGAGATTTTTAAAGCCAAAAACATCCTTCCAATCAGTGAGAGCATTGAAGATGGAACGTTGGCTGGGTCTTCCAGCATGACAATGATTCCCAAAACACACCGCTGTTCGGCAATGAAAGGAGTGGGTCCTCCATAAAAAGCATTTCAAGGTCCTGGGTGTGAGCCTAGCAGTCCTCCAGACCTCAATTCCCATAGACAATTTGTGGAGGGAATTTGAAAGTCTGTGTTTCCCCAAAACATCACTGCTCTAGAGAAGATCTGCATGGAGGAATGGGCCAAAATACCAGCTACAGTTTGTGCCAACCTGGTGAAGACTTACAGGAAATGTTTGACCTCTGTCATTGCCAACAAAGGTTATGTTACAAAGTATTGAGCTGAACCAAATATATTGAACAAATACTTATTTTCCACCATAATTTACAATTAAATTCTTTAAAAATCATACAATGTGATTTGCTGGATTTTTTTCTCATTTTGTCTCTCATAGTTGAAGTGTAGCTATGATGAAAATTACAGACCTCTCTCATCTTTCTAAGTAGGAGAACTTGCACAATCAGTGGCTGACTAAATACTTTTTTGTCCCACTGTAGAAACAGCAATAACAAAGCACACATGAGGAAAAGACATCACCAATGCTATGACATTTTATCATCCAACAAACAGTCAAAAATTTAAGTTATGATTTAAATAAGTTTTGATTTAATATTTTTGGTATACATTTTTTCGTCTCATTGTATAATGTATAATTATCCTTAAACTTGATCATTTCTTGTTTTGTTCATGATTATCCGTAGCTGTAGAACCAGACCTTGTCTGTAGCACATAAATATGATTAGAACCGATAAAAAGCAGTTTTTACGTGAATTTGTTTTGTTAAAGGCAGGCTTTCCGACATTATTTAGTCTAAATACTGATGATACCACTATTAACACAAACATTGATATTTGCAAGGCAGTTGTTATCATAAAGTATTACACTTATAAATGATTCTTATCAAGTTTATTTTCATGTTCAAGTGTAATTTAGTTAATTAGTGTCTATATATCTATAATACCTGTAATTGCAATACGCACTTATGTATGTGATATACAAGTTATGAATGAACTAACAGGTAATATCCAATAGATCACTCTGGGCAGTGCTGAATGTACAGTACTGTGCAAAAGTCTTGGGTCACCATTAGATACCATTATACCATTGGTAAAACAATGGGGTATGACCATATGTAATTATTTTTCAGTGTCTTTATTAGAATACAACCAGAAAATACAGGAAATTCCTTCCTTTTTGGAAGGGTAGCAGCCAAGGAAGCACTTTTTCAGAAGGGGATCAGGTTGAAAAGGCTAAGATATGCTAAAAGATTGGAATGAAGATCAATGGAAAAGAGTAAAATGGATCCAGTCATCGACAATATGTTATATATGGTCATTATACCATTGCTAAAACAACAAATCTAATGGTGGCCTAAGATTTTTGCACAGTACTGTAGTTCAACCCCGTGTACTGTGTGCATATTACACAATGGTCCCCAATGGCAACATTTCATCACATTCATATACATGCATGACCAGGATGCACGAAGACTGACTTATAACTTTCTTTGCACTTCTTTGCTACACGCAACAGCCGGTTCTAATTAATTAAGACATAATTTCAGCAGCCAAAACGGAGTCCATCAATTTGGTGGGTGGAAGTGGAGGCAGTGGAGACATACGAGAGAACATTAAACCTACTCATTCATCGGTGACAAATCTGGCATGTGAAATTACGATTATTTCTTTAATCTGAAACTGGTTCCTAAACAAAAACTCATTTGCCATAAATACGGCAAGCTGCAACGTGGGAGCTTTAAACTGCTTGGCTTAATTTTTAAACATGCTTGAAGTGAGTTTATTTACGATCGCCTTGTGGTGAAAAGTGGCACACTGAGCAGGCAGTGCTATCGAGGAGCTGAGATGTTGTGAATCAGCAAGAGTGAAAGCCATGAGGTGTGAGGAATGAGAAACGGGGAAAATTAAGAAAAGCAATTAGCACAGCGGCTTATTGCTGAGAATCTCGTCATCTCTGAGTCGGATGTTATAAAAAAAATACTTTAAATAAAGTACAGAGTGTGCCTTGGTGCTGTTGCCATTCTTAGAATGTGAGAGTGACAAGTTAAAAAAAGATGTTTTTGAAAGAATGAATGTTGCATAGACTGAGATGTGTGCAGGCATGTGAAGGGCAATTTCGACGGAAAGCACTGTGTAAAATGTGTAGGAAGAACGACTTTACAGAGTGGAAGTTTTGTATGGTACATGTGGTATGGCACTGGTCAATGGAAGACACCAAATTTGGTAGACTTTGACTTCCCAAAATGGCCAGACCTCAAAGCAGTGCACAGCCAGGAACTCAAGACACTGGTGGAATCCTTACCTCACAAAGTTGGTGCATTGGCAGAGTATTTGCATTTTTACATTTAAAGCATTTAGCACAACTTAAGGTTAAGGACCTGGCTCAAGCATCCAACCACTTGGTAATGATGTGGGCGATGTTTTCTTGGGACATTCTGGGCGACTAAATACCAGCCGAGCATCGTTTAAATGCCACAGCCTACCTGAGTATTGTTGCTGACCATGTGCATCTCACAGTGTTTCCTATTTAGACTCAAGATCCTAGAGTGACTCTGTGTATCGGACTACACAATACTGATATACATATTTTACATTATTTCATTTGAACTATCACTATAAGACTTATTTGTTTAGATAAATTAGCTTCATTCATACATTTATCATCTACGCCACCCAAGTTCATTGTACTGCAATGACCTCCACAATCACCAGATCTCAATCCAATAGAGCACCTTTGAGATGTCATGGACCAGGAGACTCGCATCATGGATGTGCAGCAATTATGGACCAAAATTTGAAAGGAATGACTATACCAGGAATAATTAAGGCAGTTCTGAAGGCAGGGGGAAGAGTCCAAAATGGTACTAGTAATGTGTATCCAGTAAAGTGGCCAGTGAGTGTATATTGATGAGGAAATGGATCAAAATGGTTTGGGTTTATTCCTCACATTTATCTTGTTCTATTTTTCCTCATTTTACTCAGATAACTGCAGATAATCCACTGATGGCCTTCTGTCTTGTTGTGACACCCGACTCTTTGGAAGCCAAACCCAGGACTCAAACCCGTGTTCCTGTGGTGGTGGAGGGCTAGCAAATAAGACCACTATGCCATCTGAGCTTCCTCACATGTGCCACCTAATTCAATCATTCATTCGCTTTGTTAGCCGCTTAATCCTTGGTCAGGGTCATAGCAGAGCCGGCACCTAACCGGCAACACAAGCCACAAGGCAGGAACAACCCTAGAAAGGGCACCAAGTGCACTTTAGAGACACCAATTAGGCTACCATGCATGTCTTTGGACTGTGGGAGGGAACCGGAGTACCCGGAGTAAACCCATGGACATGGGAAGGACATGCAGACTCCACACAGAGGACCCTGGTCGCCCCTCCTGGGATCAAACCCAGGACCTTCTTGCTGTGAGCCACTGTGCTGGCCCTACCACCTAATTGCTCCAATTTAATAATCAGCTATTACCTCATAATTAACGACTGAATAAAACAAAAGTGGAAGGTAACTGTAAGAAGCCATTCAGAACACCATCTACCTCTGCTACTTTCCTAATCACCATTCACTATAGAGAGTTAGTGGTTCAGATAGTGAGTTATGGTGTTGAACTAACCCTATGGTAACAGAAGGAATTCAGATAGTGGGAGTTTGAATAGCAGAGCTCTACTCTAGTTGTTTGCTTTATATAGTAGCGTCTAGCACCAAAATAAACACCCGTGAGAATGCAGAGGTGTTCTGCTCTTTGTATTCACACACATTCACACAGAGCACATCACACTTGCTAGGCAGTAACCTGGGAAACTACAAAAAGCAAAACCACAAGGAATAGAAATGTGCAGACTTGGATATCAATGGAACAGGACACACACAACGGACCATAATACGAACACAGAGATCCAAAGGTATTGCAACAGAAAAGGACAGGCTGAAAGAAAATGAGCTCGGTAACCTAAGCTGATTTATACCACAGGTAGTGCCGATCCAGCAGTCTGATTCGCTGAGAGACGTCTTCCGCCGTGACATTATTGACGATAACTGTGACCGACGCTCTATAAGTATTAGGGCTGCAACAACGAATCAATAAAAACGATAATAATCGATTATTAAAAGTGTCGATAACGAATTTCATTATCGATTCGTTGTGTCACATGATTTGTGTCCCCCGCCTTATCATATTCGCTTACGTTACTTGCGGCACTTCGTCAACGCTGGAAAAAAAACACGAGCAATTGAACGGAGCAAGGCGGAGCCGGCGCGGACGCGGAATCTTCAAAATAAGTTAGCATTAAGAATTAAATAAATTCTACAAATGAAACATGACCGACGCAGAGAAGGAGGTTCGGCTTAAGTCCTCAAAAGTGTCGGAGCACTCCACGCTTCACACAAGTAAATGTGTAACATGCAAGCTTTGCAAAAGTGATCTGATACGGTGCTGATACAGCCCTCGAAACGTAAACATGGAGTCACCGATGAGGATGAAGGAGCTCAACAAAAGCGTAAGTCACCACAATATCCCGAGTTTGTTCCGTTTTGAAGTGAGGAAACGTAATGGCGCCCTCACACTATGGGAACGGACACAGCACGGTTGATGCTGTTTTTCTGCTTGTTAGCTGGATAATGACAGTTATGGAGTTAAGAGACAGATATCCTATATTGGCCAGGCTAGCCAAGTCCTATTTATGCATTCCTGCTCCTTCAACACTGTCTGAGCGTTTATTTTCTGCGGCAGGAAATATAGTCTCTAAAAAGAGAGCCAGCTTTAGCCAGGAGCATGTTGACATGCTAACATTTTTGGCTTGCAATGCAAAGTTTCTAAAGAAAGAGCGTCAATGAGTTTGTATGTAGTGTTTGCGTCAGAGATGCACTTATTTTTCTTTATTGTTTAACTTGTTATTTTAATTTATTAATAAATTTAATTTATTATTATTCATTTATTGTAAGCACTTATTTGCTCTGTTATTTAATGTTATATTTCTGAATAAAGACATGGAAATGTTTTTTTTTTTTTTAACCCGATTCATCGAAAAAATAATCGACCGATTAATCGATTAATAAAATAATCGTTAGTTACAGCCCTAATAAGTATTAATCCGCGGCACACACGTAACCTAGCAACGACGCCCGCCCTAAAAAGCAGCCAAGTTATAATAAGTAAAACCCTGCCGAAATAAAAGCTATGATTAGTTTATAAAATCTATTGGTTTTGAAAACGATATGAATTTGGAAGATGAAGCTATTAATGACCGCCTGAGCCAAAGGTTTATCACCTTTAGGATTTGGAAGCTCTGGAAAAGCCAAACGAATCAGTTCTTTAAATCAAACATCCCGGCTCTTAATGGATTCACAGCTCGACTGAAGAGCAACGAGACTGAAGATCAGTTTTGGTCCCATCAACAAAAATGAACTGAATCAGCCTCATCCCTCACAAAGACGTCGTTTGCTGGAGTTAAACTCTGCATCTTTCATTAAACACCATCCGCGGCTGATCGGAGCTTCATTCATCTGACAGGTTTGTTATCTGTAAGTCTAGCTCTAACCTAGAGAAGCTGCTGATGCTCTGTAACTCTGCCCTTATATTTTTGACTGATAAGATTAACATTAAGAGCTTCATCATACAAATTTATAATCACTAATCAAACGGGATGCTAGACTTTGGTTAGAACACCGGGATCTCACTCCGATTTGCTTCAGTCGGTAGAATAGTGGATCTTAGTAACAGCCTGCCTTATAAACCCCACCCATTTTATTTGCTGAATGTAAATAGTTTCTTTTTAATAAATTCAAACTTACCAATCGATATAGTTGTGTTTATTGTCTGAATAATAAACAGTTTGGCTATTGGTAATTCTGTTCCTCGACTTTAATGACTGAAGGGTTTAGCCGCGGGGTAACGATAGAATGGAACTATTTTACCTCGCGGAAGGCTGATAAACAAATCGTTTTTTCTGTCCTTTTTATCTTAAAATCTAACAATAAATGACGATAACCTGTGGTATAAAAGCAGTAAGGCGTTACAACACCTCTTTCCTGTGATATATTCACAATAATGCACACCCTCTTGTGCCATATTGCTTTAATAATGACACTGTCACTGTCTGATGCATGATGTGTGACACGAAAGGCTCACTTGTTTGTTATTTCGTGCCATCGGTATGCAACGGACAAGATCATGAGAGCTAGAAAGAGCCGGCTCGCTGACGTAACTTCAAACAGATGGGCTCGCTGCCTTCTCATGCTTTTCTCTCACAAGTGTGAGCACTCTAGGCTGCAGTTTCTATATCAGCTCTAAGTCCATGCGATAAACTAATTTGCTGTAGACGGCTGACATGCAGTCATTTGCACAAGGCTGTGGCAACACTGGTTTCATTCTAAATGAAAACAAAACTTTGTGAATACATTTCTGAAATGCAATGTGTACATTTTAAAAGACACTGGCTTAGCAGGAGTAAGACTCGCAACCTTCTGGTTAATAGTCCAGTAACTTAACCTTCACATCACTGCTGAACATTCATCCAGCTGTACCACATGGGACTGTGGTAGCCTTGCGGGTAAGGTGTTGGACTATGGACCAGAAGATCCTGTTTTCAAATCCCACCTCTGCCAAGCTGCCACTGTTGGGTCCTTGAGCAAGGCCCTTAACCCACAATTGCTTGGATTGTAAGACTATCAATGTCTGCTAACATTCAACAATCACTTTATTAGGTACACCTTGTTTCTACACTCATTGTCCATTTTATAAGTTCCACTTACTATAAAGAAGCACTTTGTAGTTCTACAATTATGGACTGTAGTCCATCTGTTTCTCTACATACTTTACTTTTTTTGTCCCCATTACTCTGCTCTCTAATGGACCCTCACAGGTCAGGTACTATTTGGGTGGTGGATCATTCTTAGCACTGTAATGACACTGATGGGGTGGTGGTGTGTTAGTGTGTGTGTAGAACTGATACGAGTGGATCAGACACAGCAGTGCTGCTGGAGTCACCTCAGTGTGAGTGCTGGACTGAAAATAGTCCATCAGCCAAAAATGTCCAGCCACCAGCATCCTATAGGCAGCACCATGTGAGCACTGATGAAGGATTAGAGGATGACGGACACAAATTGTACAACAAGAGATGAGTCTTTGACTTTATATTTACAAGGTGGAGCAATATGGGAGGCGTGTCTACAGTGAGTGAACAGTGTTTAAAAACTCCAGCAGCACTGCTGTGTCTGATCCACTCATACCAGCACAACACACACTAACACACCAGCACATCAGTGTCACTGCAGTGCTGAGAATGATCCACCACCCAAATAGTACCTGGTCTGTTGGGGGTCCTGACCATTAGAGACCAGAGTAAAGGGGACAAAAAGTATGTAGAGAAACAGATGGACTTGTACATCTATATGAAATGTGGAACTGATTAAATCAGAAATGAGTGCAGAAAGAAGAAGGTGTACCTAAAGTGATCGTTGAGTGTATTCCGTCTGAATATATTTATTTGAAATATATAACTTGAACATTGAAACTTGAAAGCTGGATGGTCACTGCACGAGTACTTTTTTTTAAGTTCATGTTTGAGTCCCTCATCTATCATGTTTTCTCTTTTTTATTGTAGCATCGGGCAATGATTCTCCGACCGGCCTCTCCTTCCTCAGACACAAAGCACCTGGTGAGTATCACGTCATGCAACAATTTAGTGGTAAAACAGAAGCAAAATAAATGTGTATGATAACTGCATGCTGTTAACTTTGCAAAAGTAAAAAGACAGATTCCAGATCTCCGGCTGGGTGCCACTCCATCAGCTCAAGCTGTTCTGCCTGATTGATCTGATGAAATAAACCATTCCTGCTGTGTGTTCTTTACTTGTCTGACATCCCATGGCAGACGATTCCCAGGTTCTGCAGAACACCTTGTTATTGTCTCCCAACTCCTCCTGAGCTACTCACACTGCTTTATGTTTTATTCATGATTTTATTACTGCTGAACGAATAAACTCATTTGGAATACAATACAAATGACACAACAAACCACCTGCTAAGGGCCATCATGAGGTTTATACAGTACAGTGACACTTCTTGCAAACACTAGATTTAAACACGGGCACTTCCGTAGGTCAATGATGGACCTTGTAAATAAATAACTTGAGAACTAACACACATGTGTATATCCCAAAATGATATTGGTGACTGCTAAAAAAAGACACGGCTGCGATCAGAGCAGTGATGGCCACAGGAGAACATATAACTACAATGAGTGTATTACCGACAAACTGGGGCAGCATGGCGGTGTAATGGCTACAGCTGTTGTCTTATGGCTCCAGACACCCAGGTCAGAGTCCCAGCCCAGTACTGCCTGTGTGGAGTTTGCATGTTCACCTGTACCTGCACAATCTGCAGAGGTTCTCGATCACAATTCACTTCACTATACCACTGTTATCTACAAGCAATTGAGGTTTAAGAGCCGTGCTCAAAAGCCCAACAGTGGCAGCTTGGCAGAGCTGGGAACTGAACTCCTCTGTTAAGTTCAATTCAGATGTTCAATCACCAGCACTGCCAAGCCACCACGTCTGGGCCCTTGAGCAAAGCTGTTAAACCTCAACTGCTTGCGTTGTACCTTGTTAGATTAAATTGTAGGGCGCTTGGGGTAAGGTGTCTGCTAAATATCTTGCCTTAAATAATGACTGATAACATACACTGTGGAAACCAGGTTGAACGTTAATGAGCCATTCCATTGAATGGATGCCATTTCTGTCCCCAGGACATTCCACGTATAAATAAATATAACTGACTGTAAGAAACATTTTATTATTAACAAGGTGTCCTGCACAGTGATGCAACTGCGAATTTAAGATATATAATTTAAAACATCAATATAAATGTTGACCTAGAATAATAAAAATAAAAACACTATTTGTTAGCTGTCTCTAACATTACACTTTACAATGAAATATAATTACAATACTTCAGAAATCTTGTTTTTTTGCATTGTGGTCACTTCCATATCCCATCTATGCCTTCATTTTTTTTCATATGAAATCCATAATAATTTAATTTACAATACATATTTTAGTCAGTAAATACAGACTCCAGACAGAAAGGACCCAGATCATTCCACCTGGGATCCCAGGACCGTCTTGCTGTGATGTGACAGTGCTACCCACTGAGCCACCGTGCCACCCGTCTAACATATTTCCACTTCTTAAAATTAGGAAACATATCACAATAGTTCAATAGGATTGTATTACTGTATCATCTGGATCTTCGGAAGACCATGGGAAGCCCGAAAATAAGTTCTCTCATTTTGTTCTGGATATTTGATGATATTGTAACTATGACTGAGAAGGTCAATCTCAACTTATCATCGTGTTTTTTGTTTATTGTAAAAATATTTTTTTTAAATCCCCAGAATGTGCTCAGTGTGTCCTAATGTTATTAGTATGGATTGCTTGTGGCTACATACAGTGGGGCAAAAAAGTATTTAGTCAACCACTGATTGTGCAAGATCTCCTACTTGGAAAGATGAGAGAGGTCTGTAATTTTCATCATAGCTACACTGCAACTATGAGAGACAAAATGAGAAACAAAATCCAGCAAATCACATTGTAGGATTTTTAAAGAATTTAACTGTAAATTATGGTGGAAAATAAGTATTTGGTCAATAAACAAAAGTTCAACTCAATACTTTGTAAACATAACCTTTGTTGGCAATGACAGAGGTCAAACGTTTCCTGTAAGTCTTCACCAGGTTGGCACAACACTGTAGCTGGTTATTTTGGGCCCATTCCTCCATGCAGATCTTCCTCTACAGCAGTGATGTTTTTGGGGCAACACGGACTTTCAACTCCCTCCACAAATTTTCTATGGGGTTGAAGTCTGGAGACTGGCTAGGCCACTCCAGGACCTTGAAATGCTTTTTACGGAGCCACTCCTTCGTTGCCCGAGCGGTGTGTTTGGGATCATTGTCATGCTGGAAGACCCAGCCATGTTCCATCTTTAATGCTCTCACTGATGGAAGGAGGTTTGGCTTAAAATCTCACGATACATGGCCCCGTTCATTCTTCCCTTGTCTTGTATGTCTTCCATTTTCTTACAATTGCTCCCACAGTTGATTTATTCACACCAACCTGCTTGCCTATTGTAGATTCACTCTTACCAGCCTGCTGCAGGTCTACAATTTTCTTCCTGGTGTCCTTCGACAGCTCTTTGGTCTTGGCCATGGTTGAGTTTGGAGTCTGACTGTTTGAGGCTGTGTACAGGTGTCTTTTATACAGATAATGAGGTCAAACAGGTGCTATTAATACAGGTAATGAGTGGAGGACAGAAGAGCTTCTTCAAGAAGAAGTTACATGCTTGTGAGAGCCAGAAATGTTACTTGTTTGTGGGTGACCAAATACTTATTTTTTAAAAATCCTACAATGTGATTTCCTGCATTTTTTTTCTCATTTTGTCTCTCATAGTTGAAGTGTACCTATGACTAAATTACAGACCTCTCTCATCTTTCTAAGTAGGAGAACTTGCACAATCAGTTGCTGACTAAATACTTTTTTATGATGTGTTTTGTTATCTCTGCTGAAAACTCACAGTAACAGCTGAAAACTGAACAACTGTAATGGGAGAAACCAAATAAAGTTGTCTGAGATTGACCAATATTCATTATGAATAGTTAAATGTGTGTTGTTAGATTCAGTGTTGAGATAGTACAAAAATGAAGTTTTAATAATTTTTAAGAATTACAACAAGCAAATAGCACCTATTCGATGGAATAATAAAATCGAAGAGAAATATATTACAATGGAAATATTTGTTGTTTAATAGAAAACAAATGATTACAGTTCACCAAAAACTAGGCCTACTGTTAACACCATATCGTATTATTTCTAAGACAGTCCTAATCTAATCCTTTGACTGTGCCTTCCCTGCCAGGGATTTTTTTCCCCTCACAAAATCACATCAATTTAGACGCGGAGCTTATCACTCAGAGCAGTGCCCGAAAGACCTGCACATTACAGAAATGAGAACCAGAGTTCACTCAACTTTGATACCAAGAGTTGAAGAAAATCAATAACAAGACTGGTTCTGGATTAATTTAAAAGGACTTGTTCAGCTTGGTGGTTTGGCTCGAATGCCTAGACAGACATAACAAGCCATTATTTATTTAAGAGAAACAAAACCCAACCAAAGAGACTCTCGAAATGCAGATCTGAATATCTTGTTTTTAAAGGTCTGTGTTCCAGAGAGACAAGAAGCTCTTATTATGCATAGGTGAGTGTTGTGCTCTGTAATGCAAAGCCTTGATTGCATGGTTACGTCACTTCATCTCTTTAATCGAAATCAATCCACAGGGGGTTGCTTTAAGAAGTAAATACTAAATTGATAAGAACAATGCACTTAAGGCTTTCCTTCCAATGTGACACATTTTCCACATCCCACTACAGATCTTTTCACTTAAGATTGATTTATGGCCTGTCATGGAATCTTGTCTATACATTAAATACAGTCCTGCAACTCCTAATCGTAATACATTTTCTTAATTAGGCTATCTCCATCAGAAACTCTTTACCTAGGGAACATCACTCAAGATGCAGTCTTAAAATAGTCCATTGATGGGGCTCCAGTAGAGACACTGGAGGGAAATATCATCGCAAAGTAACGTCTACTACATGGAGGTGAGCATTTACAATGAAAATCAAAGAATATCACTAATGGCATAATAACACATATCTACTATCTTATTAAAAATCAAAACATGTTTCATGGTGGTGTCTGAAACCTTTTGTTCAGTGGTGCTTTGTGAAGTATGTGAACCCCTTATAGTTTTGCATATTTCTGCATATACATGACCTAAAACATTATCAGCATTCTAAAAGTGCATAAAGAAAACCCAATTAAACAAATGACACAAAAATCATACTTGGTCTGTTATGTACTGAGAGCTGCTAATTTTTGGTGTATTTAAGCACAGTGTTGTATTTAAAGAACAGGGAGTCTCAAGAGAAAGTGGGTCATGCAGCAATAAATGACCCAAAGCACAAGTCATTCTATAAAAATGGTTAAAGAAAATGGCCAAGTCAATGTCCTAACCATATTCCAAAAGAAATATTATGCAAGGACCTAAAGTAAGCAGACTAACCCACCAACATCCCAGAGCTGAAGCTGTTTTATACGGAGGAATTAGCTACCTCCAATAACATGAAAGACCAGCAGGTTACTGGGACTGTGGTAGCCTAGTGGTTAAGGTACTGGACTATGGACCAGAAGGTCAAGGGTTCAAATTCCACCCTGACCTAAAACAGCTGCCAACCTGTTTCCTTGAGAAACCCACAACTGTATCAATTGTAAGTCCCTCTGGATAAGGGCGTCTGCTAAATGGCATAAATGAAGAAGACCAGAAGAGTTATACCATGTAAGACCAGAAGGTTATACCATGAAATACCAGCAGGTTATTCCATGTAAGAGCATAAGGTTATACTCTGAAAGGCCAGGTTATATCATGTAAGACCTGGAGATTGTACCAAGAAAGACCAAAAGGTATTACCATTTAAGCCCTGGAGGTTATACCATGAGAGACTAGAAAGTTGAACCATCTTAGAACATGAAATTACTTAAAAACCATGTTACTTACATGTTACTTTGTACCATACTGTATCAGTGGTTATTACCACTAATTGGAAGGCTGTAAGTTCAAATCCTAGTTCCATCAAGCTGCCACTGCTGGTCCTTCATCCTTAACTGCTCAGCTCAGTTATACGTCACTTTGAATAAAGGCTTCTGATAAGGGCTGTCAATGTAGTTTTAATGACTTAGAACATCAATAATGATGATTCCTATACACATTGATCTTGCATGTGCAAAACCTGCAATATAGATGCGATGCTTTTATGATGTGTAACTACAGCCTAAGACCATGGAGTTTTATATCGGTGCTATTATCATGGTCACTGAAGCAGGTGATCACCTGGGTTTGCATTTGAATTAATTAACTTTCAATGGATGCAGTTAAACATCTCCAATATTCAATCAAATCATCGATTCTGTTTATTATTTTATCTGATTATATGAAAGCATTCACGAGTTCTTCTTTTTGTTATTAAGCATTTGTATTAGAATTACCATTTTGTCGGCATGGCATTTTTTTCCTCTTGTTTTTTTGTGGGATTTTCTCATTTTGTGTGTCAGCTATGGTTCACAGCACACACAGGACAGATGAAAAGATGTTCAAATGACAGTTTTTGGCATGTTTGCAACTATAGTAAAGTATAAGGACTTGAAAGAAGAGATGCACCCTTTTATACACCCATCCATTCAGTCATTCATTCTGTTAAAGCCAATAATGCTTTGAATAAAATATAAAATTAAACAAAATCACATCAGAGGACTGGAGCCCATCTCAGAATTTATAGGTTATGAACATACGCTGTACAAGACCACCGCAGGGCTGGGTACGGGTCACTGCTGCGGTGCCAAGGAATGGTCTCTCTGACCAACTTATTACTACATCATTAGTCAAGAAAAATAAAAACATAAAAATTCCATCCCTGTGACTTAAACAAACTGATCATTAAACTTAGACTTGAATCAATTTTCCTTCAGAAATTTCTTATCCCAGGCCACCAGTATGGACAGCGAAGACCAATTTAGTGCTCAGATCTGATTGACTCTTTTCATTGAAGATAAACAAGATTTTTAGTTTTCATCATTTGGAAGCAGAGTGAACAGAAGCAGAGGAATGGCACAATTCTTCTTTTGGCAGTGCCTCAGGGCCTCAATAGGACCAGGTGTTGTTTATAGAGTGATTTTTTTGGGTTCGCTTTTCTTGCCAGTGTGGTTCTACAGGGAGCATTGTACATTCTGGTTGTACTCATACATATTCATGTGTAAATGAGCTACGCATCATAATCACCAGTATCTACGCCATAATTATGGTTTATATACGCTTTTGACAAGCGCAGATTATATGGATAACAGAGTCAATGCTATTGGCTAACAAATGCATCACAGCTTAACCAAACCAAGAAAAACTCATTTACTCTGGATGTTATATGGACAGGGCAGAAATCCTTTTTGTAGATCTCACACTCATAAAAATAAAAATCTAAATCTTACAGACACAACCTACCAGTCCTGGATATACTGGAGACAAAGTAAGTCTAGTCTAGTCTAGTCGCTATCTAGCAGACGGCACTTTGTCTCGATTCTCTGACAGTGAATAATGATGTAAGACACTTGAGTTGTTCCCTCGGCTAGAATAACATTCATAAATGTCGGAACTCCTTCCACCACTCCTCTACTAGCTCCACTGAGAGAAAACCGACTGTGGACTCTAGATACAGACCAATCAGTCAGAGTGAACAGTAGCTGAAAAACAAAGGTTTTGCTAGAAATGGCCATTACCAGGCCTATCACAATATTTACATATTCACAATATATTCTGTATATGGACCAGCTATACAAAATTAGGTCCAACTGCAGTCCCAAAGCAAAAGTAAGAAACAACAACAACAACAACAAAACCCACCAGTTAATTAATTTTAAAATGTTAAGCATTCAGACCTTGGGTGGTGCACTGTATTCTATCTGAACTAAGGCATTAATTCGTTTTTGATATGAAATGCATTTAAAGAAAAAAAGAATTATAGGCTGCTTTCTATTTGGAGGTGGCTGTCAGTAAATAGTATGTATTCAATGTCGTTTTTAAAAAGATGGTGAATACTTTTAACGATGAGTTTAATTATTAGATAAACATTTTTTTCAATATTAGAATAGAATAACAAATTACATTAGAATAACAACCCCACGTTTTCATGTCACTACTGAAACAAGAAGAAACAAGCGGGGAGTTAACCCCTCCAGTGCAAGTTGACTAGGAACTGAGCCTGCACCCCCCATACTCATGGCCACATGGTCAATAGTTAGATTCTATTATTATGAAGTCAATGCGTCCTCAAGTCTGACTTCAGTGCGTGACATTAAAAACACAAAGAGCAAACACTACACTACAAATATATCTCTTTTCTATTTTACTCTATTATAAAATAGAAAAGAGATTATTATTTCTATTATTCTATTATATTATATATAATTCTATTATAATTTTATCTGTGGACAGCTTTTCAAAAGCATGTTATGCTTTTTAGAGTTAAAAATAAGCTAAATGAAACAGTCAGTGCCAAAACATTTGGACCAGTTTTGAGAGTCGAACATGTATTTCAAAACAGCTTAAAAATACAACATGGAAATGTACTTTAGTTTCACACCAATTGGAAAAGAACTACCCAATAACCTGTTGCAACAAGAAGGTGATGGTTCATGTGGCTGGTTTTGAGGTTTATCTGAGAGTATTTAAATATCACGCTGACAGTACCATGTAGCCAAGTACATTTTACCATTCAACAAGGTTTCATTTCTACATTTAACTCAGTTTATATGACATGGGTATGCTTTATACACTGAATAACATAAAACATATACACTGCCTGGCCAAAAAAAAAGGTCACACACGAATATTCGGTCGGACCGTCTTTAGCTTTGATTACGGCACGCATTCGTTGTGGCATCATTTCCACAAGTTTCTGCAATGTCACAACATTTATTTCTGTCCAGAGTTGAGTCCATTTTCCCCAAGAGCTTGTATTGATGATGGGAGATTTGTTCCACTGCACAAAGTCTTCTGCAGCACATCCCAAAGATTCTCAATGGGGTTCAGGTCTGGACTCTGTGGTGGACAATCCATGTGTGATAATGATGACTCATGCTCCCTGAACCACTCTTTCACAATCTGACCCTTCTGAAACAGATCAACATCTTTTCCACGACCACAGGATGGGTCTTTGGACATGGTTGTTTAACAAATGAGAAGCTCCTCACTGCATCAGTTAGGGTTAATGCACTTGTTGCCAGCTGAAACATCACCACCAATGCAGTAATTATCCAATGCGAGGCTCTTTAACTATTTGCTTAGTTAAATCCAGGTGGTGACCCTTTTTTGGCCAGGCAGTGTAGATCTATAGTTTACAGTTATGTGCCGTTCAAAGACAGCATTATGTTCGGTGAAACAGGTTGTTATTCGAATGGTCATTGACCAGACATTACAGAAGAAACCTAATCTATTTAGGCTACTGTAATGTAAATATAAAGGGTATTTACACAAGAAAACTGTGTGCAAACAAAAACTGAAAACACAAGTGGATCTCTACCATCTACACAGCATCTGAAACCTAAACTGCTCTACATATCACTCCCTCCAGGAAATATGAACGAACTGTAGAACCAAAATATAAACAAGCATGATGGAATATAAACTGAAATAAACATACCTCACTGGCTGCACACAACCAAGAGGGAATGAGTCCACATGAAGAAACACTAATTTCCAGAACAGGTAATGCACTATCACGTTTAAACACTTTAAACCTTTAATAAGATCAATCCACTGCGGTCAAATGACCAGTGCTCGGCACTTCTAGGTATAGGTTATGTAGGTCAAGCCAACACGCTTGTAGGGATGAGCAGAATACAAACTTTTCCATTTCACATCTCTTTCTTATGTCCGTGTCCTAAAAGTGTCCTCATGCAAAACCTTTTTTAATTTATCCATTTGTCTATGGTGGCAACGTCTGGAGTTTGAACAGTGCTTACCTGTATATATTATATATTTTTTTATGTCATTTAGCAGATGCCCTCATCCAGAGCGACTTGCAATTAATACATTCTTATAATCCAAGCAGTTGTAGGTTAAGGGTCTTGCTCAAGGACCCAACATTGGCAGCTTAGCAGAGGTGGAATTTGAAAACACAGAAAATCCTTCATTTTAACCAAATCTCTAAATCCAGGTTGACATGGCTGCAACATATAACCACTACATATTTGTCAACTGTACACTGATGCTGCCAATCTGCCATTCTGCCATCTGCACATCCCAAAGGATGGATTCACATCTGGTCACTGTGAAGGCCACTGAAGAACTGAACAAATTTTCCTGTTTATGGAACCAGTTATTCTCTTCCTGAAAGAAATCATAAGAAGGGTTTATCTTGCTCATAAAGGAAGGCACATGCTCAGGAGGTTCATTTAAACCAGGGCCAATTTGTATTAAATGTACTAAAAAATATATTCCCTATGCCTTTGTGTTGACACAAAACAGGCTGGGTTCCATGATTTGTGTTTTGACACCAAATTCTGTACTTTCTATCTGCAAGAAAATCTAATTTCATCAGACCATGCATAAAGTGCAACCAATCACCTGCCAGATCACACACAAAGCTTACTGGTGCCTTACTTGACATCAATTGTAGTGGTATTGTTTACCTCTGAATGAAACCATCTGTTCCTTGAGGATTCCACTACAAGCAGAACAATGCAAACAATTCAAATGCTGGAAAAGTGCCTTGAAAGGACTTTGCAACAAAGTGGAAAGGAACAAGCCAGGAGAAGAATACAAAACATTTCAGAGTCTTTAACTATTCCTAGGAGCACCATTCGAAGTGTTATTAAGAAGTGGAAACTATATGGCACCACCAACACCTTGCCTAAAATGTGGTGTCACAACATTTATTTCTGTCCAGAGTTACATTCATTTTTCCCCAAGATCTTGTATTGATGATGGGAGATTTGTTCCACTGCACAAAGTCTTCTCCAGCACATCCCAAAGATCCTCAATGGGGTTCAGCTCTGGACTCTGTGGTGGACAATCCATGTGTGATAATGATATCTCATGCTCCCTGAACCACTCTTTCACAATCTGACCCTTCTGAAACAGATCAACATCTTTTCCACGACCACAGGATGGGTCTTTGGACATGGTTGTTTAACCAATGAGAAGCTCCTCACTGCATCAGTTAGGGTTAAAGAACTTGTTGCCAGCTGAAACATCACCAGTGCAGCAATTATCCGATGGGAGGCTCGTTATTTATTTATTATTTAACTATTTGCTTAGCTAAATCTGGGTGGTGACCTTTTTTTGACCAGGCAGTGTATTAAGGTGTGGAAACTGGATCCTAATGTGTATAAATAAGTTAGTAAGGTGTGGAAACGAGATAATTAAGGCAAGGGAACAAGATCATTAACATGTGGGAATGAGATTATCTTATTTTGATGTCGTTCTCACACCTTACTAGCCTGTTTCTACTAATCAGGATCTCGTTCCCACACCCTAAGTTGTTGCCATGACATAATTTTATTAAGAAGTAGAGATAAGACCGATCCAATCCTATATCAGTAACTGGTCCGATATTGACATCATTCACTCATCAGATATCAGATGGTCAGGGAGGATACACATACTGATCCATATTCCATTCCACATCTTACCATAAGCACACAGCAACTTCAGTCTGCAAATTAGCGAGCAAATAATATTTGTTAAAATATAAATATAGGATTTCGATGCAACTTATCGGTTCCTACTAATGCACGTTATGCTTTAAAAACACGGCCACGATTAGTGCAAAAATATGTCCGTATTAAAGAAGCCTTTCTGCCAGGACCAGTGATGTCATCACATACGTCATCACATGGTTTTGTTTTGGTACGCTCTGCTATAGCATTAGCGTAATGTGAACAAAGCTTTACGTGGCTTAATGTACTCAAACAATAATCTAGGAAAACAAAATTTATCTCAGTTACTACTACTGATAAGTAATCTATACTACTGAAAGATGAACCTGTGATCCAAGAGCAAAGGAAGAACATTAAAGCACTTTAAGTTTTTTACTTATAATAGATTTTACTAGGAAGAAAAAAGCTTTATGCAAAGTGATTACATTGAAAATCTAAAAAGAAATCAATATTCTTTATACCTAAACATTTGAAAATCGGAATTGACAAAATGCAATCGATACATACAGTGGGGCAACAAAGTATTTAGGCAGCCACTGATTATGCAAGTTCTCCTACTTAGAAAGATGAGAGGAGTCTATAATTTTCATCACAGGTACACTTCAACTATGAGAGACAAAATGAAAATTTTTTAAGAATTTAATTGTAAATTATGGTGGAAAATAAGTATTTGGTCAATGACAAAAGTTCAGTTCAATACTTTGTAACATAACCTTTGTTGCTGGCAACGACAGAGGTCAAACGTTTCCTGTAAGTCTTCACCAGGTTGGCACACACTGTAGCTGGTATTTTGGTCCATTCCTCCATGCAGATCTCCTCTAGAGCAGTGATGTTTTGGGGCAACATGGACCTTCAACTCCCTCCACACATTTTCTATGAGGCTGAGGTCTGGAGACTGGCTAGGCCACTCCAGGACCTTGAAATGCTTTTTATGGAGACACTCCTTCGTTGCCCGAGCGGTGTGTTTGGGATCATTGTCATGCTTGAAGACCCAGCCACGTTCCATCTTCAATGCTCTCACTGATGGAAGGAGGTTTTGGCTTAAAATCTCACGATACACGGCCCCGTTCATTCTTCCCTTACCACGGATCAGTTATCCTGTCCCCTCTGCAGAAAAACAGCCCCAAAGCATGATGTTTCCACCCCTATGCTTCACAGTAGGTATGGTGTTCTTGGGATACAACTCAGCATTCTTCCTCCAGTTGAGTTTTTACCAGAAAGTTCTATTTTGGTGTCATCTGAACAAATACTTATTTTTCACCATGATTTACAATTAAATTCTTTAAAAATCCTACAATGTGATTTCCTGGATTTTTTTTCTCATTGTGTCTCTCATAGTTGAAGTGTACCTATGATGAAAATTACAGACCTCTCTCATCTTTCTAAGTAGGAGAACTTGCACAATCAGTGGCTGACTAAATACTTTTTTACCCCACTGTATATATATGAACTGAAAAAATGGCGGCTCATCACTATTAAGAAGGGATGTCACCAGCAGTGCTCTGTGAAAAACAAACAAAAACACACCACCCAAAACACACCACACCTTGGCCAGGACTGAAGGGGAACTGGATGCTCCCAAGTACACCCAAATTCTCGAGGTAAACCTGTGGCCCTCTAAATGACAGCAGAAGATAGCACACTGTTCAACTTCTAGCAGAACAGCAACCATAAACCAAAAACACCAACAGTGGTTTAAGGATAGGAAGGTGAATGTCCCTGTGTGGCCAAGTCCTGACCTAAATGCGATCTGTGGAGAGACCTGAAGAAATCTGTTCGCTGTCACTCACCATGGATTTAGGGCTGTATGATATGACCAAAATGTACCCTTTAGCCTTTGTTAATTTTGTTAAATTCCACATATTCAGCGGGGTGATGCCATGTTAAATGTCTTATTACATTCGTTGATCTGAACGGTTTCCTCCATGGCTTACTTTGGTTATGCATGTATTGCAAACAGCTTGCTCTGAAGAGCTTCCATGCTATGATCCCTTTTCCACCCTGTTATTCTATTTTCAGGTTATAAGACAACATAGGTGATTAATTAAGAGTTGGATGTTCTCCTATAAGAGGATTTAGAAGACATCCTCCTTTTTTAATGTTTAATATGAACGTTAAGTAAAGCGGCTGATCCAAGCCTTATTTTATGCAGTGCTCTGCGGCTACACGATTGGCTGGTTGGATTACTGCATAACTGGGCAAGTGTACAAGTGTGGCTGATAAAGTGGTTTATAAGACTCATCTGGGACTGTGGTAGCCTAGCGGTTAAGGTACTTGACTATGGACCAGAAGGTCCAGGGTTCAAATCCCATCTCTGCCAAACTGTATCAATTGTAAGTCGCTCTGGATAAGGGTGTCTGCTAAATGCTGTAAATGTAAATGTAATGTAAATGATCGCAGGGCGTTGACCAAAATGGACGTTGACCAGACAATGCCAGGGTCACTTAGTAGTTTTACATTTACATTTACAGCATTTAGCAGACGCCCTTATCCAGAGCGACTTACAATTGGTACAGTCTTACAATCCAAGCAATTGTAGGTTAAGGGTCTTGCTCAAGGACCCAACAGTGGCAGCAGCAGAGGTGGGATTTGAACCCTGGACCTTCTGATCCAGAGTTCAGTACCTTACCCGCTAGGCTACCACAGTCCCCACAGTTTTGATACATTGTACTTTGCATTTTAAACAAATATACTACTTAACTGTACTGTACTGTACATGCAGCAATTCTCATCTTTGTATCTTTTCTAAAAAGGGTCTCTTCGTTCAGCAGGTGTCAGTTTGTCATTTAGGCTACGTTCACACAGCAGGTAAAAGTGGCCCAAATCCAAACTTTCACATGTGATATGTGACACATATGTACTATCTTTGGGGCACTGTGACACAATCTGACATCTTCAGTTCCAGTTTGGACCATTTATATGTGGTTTTGAATGGCAGCAATATGACTCAGTCAGAATTCATACGACTTTTACGTCATTCGCCAAAAATGCACCTGAGGAGAAGGCGGACGACAGCAGTGTTGGGAGGTTTTCAGTGTTGGCATAGTGAAGTAACAGACCTCAAACATTTGGGGTGAAATTAGAAGAATTAAAGAAATGGCCTCAAGTTTCCAAGGAAAATAAAATGCTTTAAAGCAAAATTTAAAGAAAGCAATGACGCAAACCAAAGAAATAGCCATGCCCTTTTTATGTAAACATTGCCTGGGAATTATATGTTTATTTCCTTTTTAATTCTTAAGACCTCTGTTGTTAAAGTGAACGGACGTTGAAGGGATTGACGTCAAATGGTGCATACCTGTATTATGAATTAAATAATCATCGAAAAGCAGACCTTTAAACAGAATCACCCTTTAATGGAACAATTACTGGGATGCGGTCTTTCACACCCATAGTTATGTAGTTCTACACTTATTACAAACAATAATAAATAAATAACATAACTGCCTGTTAGCAAGGCTTATTTCAAAGAAACAGTTTATTCCTACTTTGAGCTTCCCACGCTCAAGCTTGCCTACTTGACAGTCAAATCTCAACAGGGGAAACAGTGCTTATTCCCTTACACACGGAAAACTCACTGAACTAAACACTAATTCTTTAGGCATGCACGCTTCCAAACACACACAACAATAATGCACTACCAAAAACTGAAAATTAAACGAACATTAACTGCACAAAATCACTAGAGCCAAGCTCCCGCCAGGGGTATGCTAATTAACATCTCCAGTGGTGTACATCATTCCAATAATCATCGTAATGGCAGGAACATGCACACTGATTTGCACACACACGTATAGAAAGGCCCCCTCCAAAGTCAACCCCGACAGGAGCTTGGTCTTAATTATTGTTTTTATTGACAGCACAGATTATTGTTGCAGATAACCTGCCTCTCATGGGGTGAGGGATGATTTGCCTGACGTGTGGCATCTTTATTTGAAGAATCCTGCTGTACCATACCATAATCAGCATAAGTAATCTTTTGCTTGTTTAGAAGAATAAAGGAATAAAGCTTCAAGGACCGGGCAGGAGTAAGAGCAATGTTTAGGTCTGAAGACGTTTATAAATTGTAGATATAAAAATGCTTTCAAATTGTGGCAACTAATTCACATACAGAATCCCACACAGGTGCTAGTCACTAGAACAATTTCTTAAAATCAATTCTCTCTGCTATTTGTTAACATAAAATAACACAGATTACTATATACAGTAATATATCCATATTTTAACTTATCAATTATGAGAAATCTAGTTCTTTCCCTACACATTACAATAAGTACAGTAAGTCTTGAACACAGGTTTGTTTTCACTTTTTACTTTAAAATAATGTGACAAATAGCCGTGCAACAAAATCAGATCATGATTCGATTCAATCCACGATACTCAGTCATTAATTTGATATTCTCATAATACTTTAAATAAAAACAAAGGAAAATTAATCACTTCTGAAGCATTAACAACGCAAAATAATGTGCATTTTCCTGTCTAATAGGAATATGGAATAATAAAGATTACTATTATACAATAAAAAAAGGGGCTGCAAATAAAAAGATTACAGTTAATTGTAAACAGGATTATAATTGTAGGAAGAGACTGGATCAGCTTCTATATACCAAAACACACCAACCAAACTAATTTCTCTACTAATAAAAATACAGCTTCAAAAGAGCACAAATAACAGTAGCTCATTATCAATATTATTAGTAGAAATTTTAATACAGGTAGACCACGTTTCACAATGGCCCGACTTAAAATATTTAGATATTACTATTTGAATCTTATTATAAACATAAATACACAGCAGCACCTTATCCTGACGTTTGAATTTCGAATGCTCCCTGGAAAGAGATACGCAGAGAGTATCGTTACACCCCTAGAGGACTTGATTTGTGAGATGTTGGTTGTTTAACTACACATACAGTGTTCTCCTACTTAGAAAGATGAGAGAGGTCTGTAATTTTCATCATAGCTACACTTCAACTATGAGAGACAAAATGAGAAAAAAAATCCAGGAAATCACATGTAGGATTTTTAAAGAATTTAATTGTAAATCATGGTGGAAAATAAGTATTTGGTCCCCAGAAACAAGCAAGATTTCGGGCTCTCCAGACCCCCCCCCCCCCCTGTAAAACTTCTTCTTTAAGAAGCTCTTCTGTCCTCCACTCTTACCTGTATTAATGGCACCAGTTTGATTGACCTCGTATCTGACAAAAGACACCTGTCCACGCCCAAACAGTCAGACTCAAAACTCAACCATGGCCAAGACCACAGAGCTGTCAAAGGACACCAGAAGAAAATTGTAAGACCTGCACCAGGCTGGGAAGAGTGAATCTACAATAGGCAAGCAGGTTGGTGTGAATAAATCAACTGTGGGAGCAATTGTAAGAAAATGGAAGACATACAAGACCATTGATAATCTCCCTCGATCTGGGGCCCCACACAAGATCTCATCCCATGGGGTCAAAATGATCATGAGAACGGTGAGCAAAAATCCCAGAACTACACGGAGGGACCTGATGAATGACCTGCAGAGAGCTGGGACCAAAGTAACAAAGGCTACCATCAGTAACACACTACGCTGAGAGGGACTCAGATCCTGCAGTGCCAGGCGTGCCCCCCTGCTTAAGCCAGTCCATGTCCAGGCCTCTCTGAAGTTTGCCAGAGAGCATATGGATGATCCAGAAGAGGGAAATCATGTGGTCAGATGAAACCAAAATAGAACTTTTTGGTAAAAACTCAACTAGTAGTGTTTGGAGGAAGAAGAATGCTGAGTTGCATCCCAAGAACACCATACCTACTGTGAAGCATGGGGGTGGAGACATCATGCTTTGGGGCTGTTTTTCTGCAGAGGTGACAGGACGACTGATCCGTGTTAAGGGAAGAATGAACGGGGCCATGTATCGTGAGATTTTAAGCCAAAACTTCCTTCCATCAGTGAGAGCATTGAAGATGGAACGTGGCTGGATCTTCCAGCATGACAATGATCCCAAACATACCGCTCGGGCAACGAAGGAGTGGCTCCATAAAAAGCATTTCAAGATCCAGGAGTGGCCTAGCCAGTCTTTTGTCATTGACCAAATACTTATTTTCCACCATGATTTACAATTTAATTCTTTAAAAATCCTACAATGTGATTTCCTAGATTTTGTTTTCTCACTTTGTCTCTAATAGTTGAAGTGTACCTATGGTGAAAATTACAGACCTCTCTCATCTTTCTAAGTAGGAGAACTTGCACAATCAGTGGCTGACAAAATACTTTTTTGCCCCACTATGTATTTATTCTTCATTTACAAACGCCAAAGAAACTTTCTACCTCTGAGCATGTGTTGTACTTACAGATGCAAGACTATGAGGAAAAATGTTCTTATTATTTAATAGATAATTAATAATTCATTAATTCTTGAGAAAAAAGGATCTGATTAAAATCACAGACCCTAACTTTTAGAGTAATCAGCATCGGATGTTACAAACACTTGTAGCCACATGCTAAAAATGATCAACATGATGATCGTACGAAATGACATCACATACTGCATAACCCTCAACTATGAAAGCCTGCAGAAGATCAAATTGAAAGTTCTATTTTTCCCAATAGCCACATAAAGGCTAACGCCTGAATTGCTGCTTCCTGATATAAAGATACAGAATAGCAGTTCAGCCAAGTAAAAAAGGCCCATACAGTTTGCACACATGAATAAGTAATGAAGAGAGTTTACTAAAACCACACATAACTTAAAAACCGACTTTACAGGCTGAGATTCAGAAAATTAATGCTAATGTGGCTAACAATGTATAGCCAGCGTGAGATCTGTAAGCTTTATGAGCTCGGCGTATCATTGTGTTTAACAATACAGCAAGTGATTTGTATTTAAAATCCCCTGAAATTGGGCAGCTGAGAAAATAAACCACATGGAAGTGCCACATTTGACTACATTAGCATAAAGTGGGCTAAAGGGGAAAAAAACTAAAACAAAATTTAGCCTTGAGATGAGGGTCCAGTATTTTTTCTTCATTTACAGTATTTTAATGGCTTGGATGAGGATATCAGTGTTTACTTGGTAATCAGAGAACAATTTACTAATCCATATTTATTTTGCTGTTTTTTTTCAATCACCATCTGTTGCTTTAATAATACCCCTAACATTTAATTGGAATATGCCACTAGGAAATACACCATAGCTCCATAACTCATTAGTCACGGTGCAACGCACTCTAGTCTAAAAATGAACAGTTGACTCCAGAATTATTGGTGCCCCTGGTAAATATGGCTAGCTGCCACTACTGGATAAGGAAGTGCTCCAAGGCCATGTTCACTCAGCAGATAAAAGTGGCCCAAATGCAAACTTTGGGCAATGTGAACACAACAAAAAGCACACTTTCATATGTGGTACTGAAATCTGATACAGATCCAATATGCAGTCATGGACTCGCATCAGAATTCATGCGACTTTTATGTCATTCCAAATCTTCATTCTCCATAAATGCGCATTGAGGAGAAATGGACGACAGCAGCGAGGGAGGTTTTCAGTGGCGGGATAGCAAAGTAACAGAGCTTCTCAATATTTGGGATGTGCAAACAAAATTACAAGGCACATATCGCAGCTGCTCTGTGTTGGAGGACATTTCTGAAGAAATGGCCCAACGCGGACATAGGAGGACATGGCTGCAGTGTGAAAGGAAAATAAAGTGCTTAAAATCTTTGCCCTCTCTTGCCTCCTCGGTCTCATGATAATTTGATTCCGAATTTGCAGCCGACCTCCATGGCATGACCAATTAAGAAGTGCCTGTTACCAGGGGCATCACTAGAAGTTTATGAATAGGGGGGCTAAGCTTTGACTAGGGGGGGTCTAGAGGTTAATCCCCATAGATAATTAAAAAAACTACCCAGAAAGGTCTGTATTATGACAAACAAACAAAAACAGCTATTTGGAGAAACTGCCTCATAGCAGCATTTTTAAAAAGAGACAATCTAGTTTATGGATCTTATATGATTTAACTATTTTCCATCCACTAACAAGAGGTACAGATCAAGATACAAGCAATGTTACTGCAGCAGCTGGTCCTAAATATACTCAAATACTGAGATTAAAGAGTGGTACAATCAAATGTGTTGGTCAGTAACTGCATTCACGTTTATGTGACAATGTGACATTTGACAGCAGATTAGTTTCTCAATTTAATTTTTATTTATTGTCACACAACAATATATTAACAACTCCACTACATCCCTGGCCAGATAAAGGGCTATTGGTAAAACCCCAGAAAAGGAATAAAAAAGTGGCAGTACCAGCCAACATAGCTTTTCAGTAAAGCTGTTCTTAAATCCAGTAAACACAATACAGCAAATAACTTTCATTATGAGAAAACTATTCTAGATCTTTGACTTTGGTAGCCTAGCGGTTAAGGTACTGGACTATGAACCAGAAGGTCCAGGGTCCAAATCCCCCCTCTGCCAAGCTGCCACTGTTGGGCCCTTGAGCAAGACCCATTTGCTTGGATTATAAGATTGTATCAATTGTAAATCGCTCTGGATAAGGGCGTCTGCTAAATGCTGTAAATGTAAATCGATTTGATTTTCATTTTTAGAACTAACAATTGAAACAAGTTGACTAATCATAATATTCTAACGAATGTATAATGAGATCTTAGATGTGTTGGCTGTATGAGACGTTTTCACTCATGTGTTTTGTAAAGCCATGCAGAGTGATGTCACAGATTAACTCTTGTTTCAGGCTCAGTGACATTATGGAAAAGTAGGGCCTCCCCCAGGTCCTAGTGCAGCAAGGTTCATTACAGTGTGAATATGGAGACAGATAGCACTGTTGTATAAGAGAGAGTAAATAAGAAAAATGATTGATGATTTAGAGGAATACTGCATGTTTATTTGGGACCCCAAAACAGGTCTAACTACAGCAGTGCCTGTTACTGTTGAAAGGTCACATGAAGCATATGATTATTCATCTGAACTGCTCGGATGGATGTTGGATATAGGTCTAAATGACTTGAATTGACTAATCATACATGTTTTAACAAAGAAAATATCACATAAATCTGACCTTAAATTTAAATAAACGTAAACTGTGCATATATTATATCTTTATCAAAAATAATTGGAGATTTAGGTAGATAGATAGATAGATAGATAGAAAGATCACTATTAATCCCAGATTAATAACTGCTGGAGCTGCTAGCGAGAAAACACAGCAGAGTACCGTACTGCATACATCTTGCTCGAAATTCAAAATTCAGAATACAGTTTCTACTCAGTGTGTATTTATGTTTATTATCCGATTCCTATCGTGAAGTCAAACTATTGTAAGTCGGGCCATCATAAAGCAGGGAGTACCTGTAATCTTCAGTACAATCATTATTTTAGTCCTATGAGTAGATCCTACAGACAAACCTTACATTCAAATCCTCTCCTGGCAGTCCACACTCCCTCTGAAGAGTAGGAAACATTGCACTGGGAGGTTCTCAGACACATCACACAAAGCACCTTACCTCCACTAGTCTGACAGCTGTTTTAATAATCCATCAAAGAGGAGTCAACATCTCAGTACTTCACAGCAGCTCACCAACACAATCATATGAGTCATACTGTGCACTTACCAGACACGGGTTTACTCCTACAGGGCTATATTAGTACAGTGTTTACTCATAGCTCACTTACTAATAGACATCTGTAGGGTGCATTTATTTGATTTAGGGCTATTTGTTATCCATCTGTTCTTCTATTGGACTGCATTTTCTAATGGTCCAATGTAGTCAGCCAAGGATATTGGTGCATTTGACCAAGCTCTACTTTCTCAATGTGGGCACAGCTATAGGTTATGCTGGTGCCACACAGCTCAAGAGTCCAGCTTTTGAGCTTAAGCTTCTGACAATTTGGTATGCTCTCTGTTTATTTGCCTTGGTTTCTGCATGAGTACACCATTTTTTCCACCTCCCAAAAACTTGTGGGAGGTGATATTTCTACAGTGCACTTCCTCTTTGTGTGACAGTGTAAATAAATGAGTGTGTGATCTCCCTTGATGACTGGCACAAGACAGCTTTACAGAGACCCAGGTCCAAACCCCGAATGAGTAAGCCTAAAGTGATAGTGACTGTTACAGCATGTTTCTTCCAGCACTAAATACGAAATTATCAAGTAAACAACCATTAACTCATACCAACCATACAACCAATCTATAAAGCAAAAGTTTAGGTTCTCAAAGACAAGTTGGATCTGAAAAATAACAGAAGTAGATTACATTCTTTATCCCATACAATTGATACATTCTTACAAGCAATTGTGGGTTAAAGGTATTCCACCCAACAGTGGAAGCTTGGCAGAGGTGGGGTTTGAACTCTGGACATTCAGGTGTAGTCCAGTACCTTAACTGTTAGGCCATCAGAGTACCAGACCAATCCATTAAGGTCTATAAGAAGCAGCACTGAGACTGCAGAGGCAGAAATGGGTAGAGACAAATTACTCATGTAAAGGCACTGTTACTTTCAGTAATTATTTTACCTAAGTAAAGGTACAAATATCTAAAAAAAAAAAAAAAAAAAAAAAAGAATCCTGAGCAACCCCAACCTTCATTGTCAACTACCTTGCTGTGCTGGCTTACAAGTATTGCAGTTTAAACCACAATGTCCAGGGTTCAAATCCCACCTCTAACTATGGATTAAGGGCATTTAATCCATAGTTGCTTGGAATGTAATATGGTTAAGAGCGTCTACTAAATATCTAAATGTAAATACTCATCCAAATGATTACTTGACTAAAAGCAATAAAGCTAAAAAGGCACTTAAATAAGGCCTTACTCATGGAAAAACATATCCTATATAAATAAAGACAAACATTATTTTGACCTGTGCATTACTACATACAGTACCATTCACTTCCATACAGCAGGAAGACATCAAAACATAAAGCATAATTCCTAGAGATGCACCGATTGCAACTTTCTTGGCCGATTATGATTAGAATTATAAATGACAGCATACAGAAACAACTGCTAAATAAAGCTAACAATAGCTGTTGGTTTGTACCTGACTCTATTCTCTCACTGGCTTTAGCTTTGTGGCGTTGGCCACAAAATATCAATCACTGCAAACTTGCTCAAATTGTAGTTTATAACAGCCTTAATAAGAACCTTTTACCAGTTAGTGCACGGGTACAAGTCCAAGCAAAGATGCTGATTTGAAACTCACCCCACTCCGGTAGCAGCGTACACCAACCAAGATGGTAAATCATACATACTGTAAGCTACTGAATGCACTAAAAACACTGTTACACTAAACCCAGGCATAAATGGTACAAACCCAATTACAAACACACACTGTGAGCTTTTATTAACTAACAAGCAGTGATATTTTAACAGCAAATTTGGATTTAGTTTTAGTCATAGTCTTTTGACTAAAACGTAATTTAGTTTTAGTCCTAATTTAGTCATATGAATTGTTTTTAGTTTTAGTCGACTAATTATAATAAGATTACAGTCAACTAAGTTTACAGTAGATGTAAAGGTTGCAATACATAAATGCTTTTTTTAACATTTCTCTTTAATTATTTATGTCATTATACACACTTAGATGAAATGAAACATCTACATGCATGCACTGATAATAATAGTATACATTAAAGTTGTTATAACTAAATTTACACCATAGAGCTGCTTCAAAATCGGTGTGGACATTCAGCAGATACTCTATAATAGAATCAAACTGGAATGAATGATATATTATAAGTAGTGAGGCACGATATATCGGCGGCCGATATATTATTTGCCGATATATGGATTTTTTTCAGATATCGGCATCAGTCCGATATTAGAATTTTTGCCGATATTATAGCCGATATTTCTAATATATTTCCATATGAATACTTCTTTGATTTTTCTTCAAGACTTCAAGAAAAAAAAACTACCTTTTTTAAAGGAAGGTTAAAAAATAAAAATAAAATTTAACCATTTTTCCTTTGAGTGAACTGCACCTTGTGTTTACAGTTCTGATTTAACTGTTTTATTGTTCATTATTATTTTATTTTATTGCAAAAGGGATTAACTGTAATTGAAATGCAGAAAGGTTAAATTATCGGATTTGAACATCGGTATCGGCCACAATAATGAGCTAAAAATCGGTTATCGTATTGACCCAAGAAATTCAATATCGGTGCATCCCTAATTATAAGATTTAATTAAAATATAAACTCAGGTCTGTATGCATGCATTAATGATAACAGTACACAGTAAAGTGGTCACCAGAACTCATAATTTCCATCAATCTGCTTCAAACTCGATGTGGAAACTCATGAGATATTGTGGAATACAATCAATTATATATTGTGAGCTTTATTAAACACAGAAAATCAGATATATGTGCATGCTCTATATGCATTTATTCATAATTACTGTATAAAACGTAGTTATGTTATACGAATACTACTTAAAGACAGTATGAACACTTTTTATACAAAGTAAAATATATCCACGTCGCAAACTGGAAACATATTTGAATCCCTACCTTATTCGCTGAAATATTGGCTTGAACTTTGAGTGCGTTTGCAACGTACTACCGTAATACCGCTAAAATAGGAGCTCAGTTCATTCAGGTGCGGATAGCTTGACCACAGTTTCAGGATGACATGCCTGCAGATGTCGTGTCAAGTTTGTTGTGTTCTTACCGGAGATGGTCGCCCACACAGCTTCCAAAGAGTCTTGTTTTCCTTGACATCAAATAAATGTGACAATATAGCGACTCTCCTCTTTCTCCCAAGTGTTGACATTGTCGAGTTAGTTTCCTGAGAACCAGGCTAGTTTTACGGTCCTCCCGGGGTTATATCAAACGTCTGCGTCTTACAGCATTACTGATTGGATCTCTACCCAACTCATCCCGCCTTTCCACAGGTGCTAAAGTTAGATGCTGAAGATCTGATTGGATCTCGTCTCTGCCAAATATTTTCACCTCGTTTTTATTCGTTGACAAAAGTGTCAATTCATTTCGTCCTAGTTTTTGTCGTTTTTCATTCATTTTAGTTTAGTTGTGGTTTCATTTTCGTTAGAAAAAAAGGGGTCCTTGACGAAAACTATGACGAAAATCATTTGTCAACGAAATTAACACTGCTAACAAAAGCACAAGAACCCAAAAATAAACAGACCATCAAGGCACATGCTAAACATTGGGAAACAAAGACACGGAGAGACTGAGCATTAACTGTGTAAGTTTAAAGCTAGACATCAACTGAATTCTGAATTAACATTACTCAAAGCACTGTGCAGTTCGTGTGTGTGTGTGTGTGAGTGTTTCTGCCGCTGTCGCCCTCACAAGTGCACAAGTGTAGGCTAAATGTGACCGGCACAGAATCTGTGCTATATGAGGCTGGTCACATGATCATCGGCCAATAAATGTAGCCCATTACTACCCATCTCTGAGTAAAGGCTGTGCTCATGCTTACACACACGGGATAAACGAGAACCTGCTCTCTCTAGAGATCCTGCTAGAGAAGTGCAGCTCGGCCCAATCCACAAGATAACAGGCAGGCAGGAGGACTAATCAGAAAGTCCTCTGTGATACCATAATATGCTGACATTGTTGTAAGTAGGTGTGGTTTGAATAAAAGACCATTTTCTGGAATGAGGAGTGTTCGAATAACAGGGTTTGACATCAGTTCATAGCTGCAGACTCTTGTCAGAAATACTCAACCCCCATAAAAAAGCAATGTTTTATAAAAACAGTAGGATATACAAACAGTTGTGAGAACATGCCAGCTGCAGTCATACTGTAGAAAGTCATATGTAACCAAGTCATTCGGTGAGAATGTCAGAGTGTGATTGTTTTTTCTCCCCAATAAATCATAAGCACCCAATACCTGACCTGAACAGCATACACCAGGCCATGCTAATGAAATCACTCTTTTGTACACAGCAAGTTCCTTTTTCTCTGAAAGCCAAGACAGCGCCGGTGCCGTATCCACGGCAACTGATGAGAGGATAAACTTACAGCGCATTTGTCCATTTTCATTAGGTCTAGTCATTTATCAAGGTGTTTAAAATGTAGCTTTTAAGGCAAAAAATGGACTTTTCCCCCCTATAAATGTTTCAGTACTGCTTGGTGCTTTGTCATCACTTTGGCCTTGATTATCATTCATCAAGGTCATGTGGTGTGTGGTGGAAATTCAGTCAGGACTTGATACAAGCATCAGAATTTCAGCCGCAGACTTAGAAAGTAAGGGTTTTACTGAAAACATGCAGGTCACCCAATCAAACATAAGTCAGATTGGCACCCTGTCCAAGATTATTGGTTATTCATTAATCTTAGTTGAGTTGTTTGTTTGTTAATTTGTTTTTTATTTAACCTTGCTATCAGCATCAGTGGCCATTGCAGCGACACACGCAAGGTTCTATCTATACACAACGTTACATCAAGACCAGTCAGACATGTACACTAAAGTCAATGCCAATTTAGAATAATCAGTTAGCCTAATACACGTCTTTGGCCTGCGGGAGGAAACCGGAGTACCCATGCAGACTTCACACAGAAAGGACCCACTCTGGCATTGAACCCAGGACCTTCTTGCTGTGAGGCAGCGGTGCTACCCACCGAGCCAGCGTGTCGCCCAAGCTTAGTGGAATTCAATATTTTAGTGAATCAGATATCTTACAGCAATGTTTTTTCATGATACTTGTTCCAATAAATAGTGCAGCCTGGGTGTACAATCTCCTTTGAAGCTCCCCACACAGAGTTATTAGACAGCCACTGAAGCCCATGTGTCTCTGAGTGTCTACTGAGCAATCATGTACTCACTAATTTGATAGGAAGAAAAACTAATGCTCAAGATTCTCCGGCAGTGAATGGAGAGTCGGCTGATGCGCTTTGCACAGATGAAAACGTCACTCCATTTATTTGTACAGTGCGCTTCTTGTTTGCTTTGAATCAAAGGGGCAGAACCTCATAACCAGCCAGTCAGTAAATCAGGAATCGAGAATTTGACTGACTTTTCAAGTCGCGGTCATACTAGACTTTTGCAGTTTGCTTGGCTCTGCAAAACAGGCATGGCAGGGCTAGAAGATTGGCGATGCAAACAGTTTCTGTATCTAAAGGTACAATATGCCCTCTGTTCTCTAACAAAAGGTATAATATGTCCTTTTAATTCAATAAGTGAAGGTACAGGATGTCCTCTGTTCTAAGTTAAGGCAGGACAGTATGGACTTTGGGTTTTATAATACAATACAGTTTATTTTGTCTGTAACTAAAGCATATTTTACAGGTACAGCATATTTTCTTGGGACTATATCTGAAAATACAGCAAGTATGTTTACTTGGTTCTATAGCTAAACGTACCACATGCTTTTTGGGTTCAGTAACTAACCAGTAACCAGGTTATATGAATAAAGTTACACCATACTCTCTATAACTAAATGCACAGTGCATCAGACTTGCGTGGAGCCCCAGATCGAGGGAGATTATCAATGGTCTTGTATGTCTTCCAATTGCTCCCACAGTTGATTTATTCACACCAACCTGCTTGCCTATTGTAGAGTCACTCTTCCCAGTCTGCTGCAGGTCTACAATTTTCTTCCTGGTGTCGTTTGACAGCTCTTTGGTCTTGGCCATGGTTGAGTTTGGATTCTGACTGTTTGAGGCTGTGGACAGGTGTCTTTTATACAGATAACGAGGTCACACAGGTGCCATTAATACAGGTAACGAGTGGAGGACAGAAGAGCTTCTTAAAGAAGAAGTTACAGGTATGTGAGAGCCAGAAATCTTGCTTGTTTGTGGGTGACCAAATACTTATTTTCCACCATGATTTACAATTTAAATTCTTTACAAATCCTACAATGTGATTTCCTGCATTTTTTTTTCATTTAGTCTCTCATAGTTGAAGTTTAGCTATGATGAAAATTACAGACCTCGCTCATCTTTCTAAGTAGGAGAACTTGCACAATCAGTGGCTGACTAAATACTTTTTTGCCCCAATGTATATCTAAAGGTACAGTAAGTTTTCTTGGTTGTTGGTTTTTTCTTGTTTCTATAATTAAAGCTTCTCTTAGTTCTATAACTAGAGGTAAATTACATCCTCTCAGTGCTATAACTAAAAATACAGTCACACCCTCAGCAGTCGACCACTCCACAAGTCGTCAAATTCAGTTCTCGAAGCATGTGTTCGGCACTCAGCGCACTTGCTTAAGCGTGTACGAGTCGAGACGGATGAATCGGATGCCTTTTCCAGCTGAAACATAGGAGCACATCATCCTCTCTCTCGCTCAGTGCAGATCTTCACTAAAATCTCTCGCTAAACTGTGACGTGTTTTCTTTAAACATATATTCTTAGTGTAAATAAGTTACCATGGTTCCTAAAGAAATTACTGATAACAGCCCACCAAAAAGAAAATCAGTGAGAACAATGACAGCACTTAAGGTACTTATAATAAATGACAGTGCTTGTATTCCATCTAACTGTTTTTCTTTGGGTGTACACATACAGGGTGTCTATAAAGCAGGGCTCCCAGTAAATCTATGTAATGTGGATAAAACCTGGGCTCCTTGTGCTTCATATAGATCTGAAAACAGCCTCTCGTGTACGTTGGTTGGTGGATAATAGACTTAAAGTGGGACTTACTTTATAGACACCTTGTGTAGTGTTTAAGAATATAACACAGCTCCATTAATGCATGTAATGCCTTAGGCAATGTGGATTTTCTGGGGGTCTGGAACGGATTACTTGTAATGGAAAATATTTTCACAGTATATTTTGCCTTCCGGAACGAATTAACGACAAGTAACGAGGTACCACTGTACATCACATCCTCCATCTCCTTCAAATACAGAAGAATTAGTCATTCAAATTGATTTAATATACAGTTCTCCTACAATAATCTTTAGGTTCCTTGGTTTATTTGTATTACGTAGTTTTATTTAACATCACATCAGCACCAATGGCTATATTCCCGACAGACAAAAGGTATCAACACACCAGTCATGGGACAATGTAGAGTGATCAATTAACCTAATGCATGTCTTTGGGAAGTGGGAGAAAACGGGACGTTAGGTTCTTTTACATGAGGTGTAAGAAATCATATAGGTTCTCTAGCAAAGATACAGTACATCCTCTCAGATCTATAACTAAAAATACAGTTCCCATGTTTCACTATGTTTTCTCAGTTCCATAAATAAAGATACAGTAAGTTCTCTAACAGAAGACACACCACGTCCACAAGGTTCTATAACTAAAGTTACCATTTACCCTCTCAGTTCTATAACTATAGTTAAGTGCATGCTCTCAGTTCCATAACTGAAGGTACACCACGTTTTCCGGGTTCTATAGCTAAAGGTACACCACATTCACCACGTCCTATAATTAAAAGCAGGGGCATCATTAGACCCTGGTTCACTAGGGCCCAGTAAAACAGCGCTGTACCCCACAGATATCATGGCTGTTAACAGTCAGTAAGAAAGCCATAAAGCCTTCAGTTTTATCCTGGATTACTGAGCAGAATTGCAGAACATGCATCACAAATTTACCACAGGCACTAGCGTTACCACCGGTCCTCTATAATCAAATTTTGAGTGCCTTATTGAAAGAATATGGGACGCGATTAGCCCTGTATTTTCATACACATCGTTTCATCCGTATACTAGGTCACCATCACAGAGGTGTGAATAATAAACTAGTGACTAAAATCAAAGGAGAGCTCAAAATCAGTAGGAAAGGGCAAAGACAGGCTAGCTCAGCGTCATCAGTGCCCTAGTTACAGAGACTGCCTTTTTTGTACGGTTTTTAAAAAAGTCTTCCGACTCAAGTTCGCCCAAAAAAAGCTGTTGGAGGAAAGATGGAGACAGGATACCTGTGGGCCAGTCCTGTCCCTGATAACAAACACAAGGCAAGCCATACAATTTGTCATAGGATTTTTTTTTCCAGTTGCTCATGCTGGACTATGTGACTTGAAACAGCATGCAGCTGGTGATAACCATGTCCAAGCTGCTAAAGAGCAGAAGATACAGAGTGCAGTCCCTCTGCTCCCTTTACCCTATGCATCCCCTGAGGCAGATATGGTATGATGTAGTTGTTTGTTTTATGTTAATTAGCTAACTTACCGAATGATGAAGGTTTTCCTGAATATTATTATCTGATAAGCTAGGGAAAATCAATAACATAGGTAGGTCAAAGTAGGTAGGACAGTAAGTGAAGTATCAATTCAATGGAAATTAGTCTTATCATAGTGACAATGTCACATCTGTTCTCACCGATGTAAGAACTATTTAGATTAGTAGATACATTATCACAATTTTGAAAATGTACAGTTTGACATTGTATAAAATAGTATAACCTACCAGAAATGTTACACCACTAAAGCTAAGACTACTTCAATTAGTAAGTGGTTAGTGCTCTCACTTTACAGCTCCAGAGACTCCTAGTTTGATTTTTGGACCAAACTACATCTGTGAGAGTCTACATATGTTTTCTCCAACTGTCCCTCTGTGTTTTGGTGCGCCCATGTTTATATTACACAATGGGGACCAAATGTCCTCACAAAAATAGATATATCTGACATTTGTGACATTGTGGGGCCTTTTTTCTGGTCCTCATATGGTTCAGGGCTTTTTTACAGAATGTGAAACATTTGAAAAACCAAATTATTTGGTTACTGAGGTTAAGGTTAACGTTAGAGGTAGGTCTAGGTGTAGCATGTTTTCCTTTTCTCTTGCTTTTCTTTCATAGCTTTTTTTCCCTTTTTTTCTTGGTTTTCTCGTATAGCTTTTTTCCTTTTTCATTTTGGCTCCTTATCTCTTTTCAAGACAGATACAAAGTTAAATGAAACACAAGCTTATTAAATGTATTTTTATAGAGATTTTTTTTTCCAGTGAGTGTCAGTATGCAGTTCCTACAAAGTTGGTGAGACATGGTGTGTGTGTGTGTGTGTGTGTGTACCTCAGCTTGCTATACTTGAGGACCAAATGCCCTTGCAATGATAGGAAACCTGGAATTTGACTTGTGAGGACCAGTCCTCACTACTTTGACTGCTTTTTTTTTTTTACAAAAACTGCATTTTCTCTTTGAAAAACCAAAAGAGACAAAATACTTACTTTATGTTACTGAGGTTAAGGTTAGGTAGGGGTAGCATTAATTAGCTACAGTAATCCTTGATCCTTGTCATTCATGCCAATGGAAAGTCCTAAAAAGTATAGTAAGACAACAAGTGTGTGAGAGAGAGAGAGAGAGCCGATGTAATGGATTAACGGCCTGACTAGTGTCGGTTCCTGCCTTGCACCCTGCACTGCCGGTTAGGTGCTGGTTTCCCCTGCACTGCCGGTTAGGTGCTGGTTTCCTGAGACCCTGAAGTGGCTATGAAAATGAATTAATGAAAGGATGCTTTAATATGCAGTTTGTTTAATGTTTAACATACAATCACTTTCATATACTTCTTCAGCGAAATACCTACATTTACTAGGTTATAATTAAAGGTACAATTTGTCTTCTTGTTTCAGTTACAAATGGCTTGTTTGTTTGTTTTATTTAATGTTGCATGAGCATCAATGGCTATTCACAACAGGAGCAATGTTACATCAGTACTAGTCATACACATTCACCCTGGGCCAATTTAAAGCAACAAATTATCCTACAGCATGTTTTTGAAATGTAGGAAAAACTGGAGTACCCGCAGTAAACCCAGAATTCAGAATTCATTGTTCCATCAATGATGGCAAGCCGTCCTGCCCAGATGCAGCAAAACAGGCCCAAACCATGATACTACCACCACCATGTTTCACAGATGGGATAAGGTTCTTATGCTGGAATGTAGTGTTTTCCTTTTTCCATACATAACGCTTTTCTTTTATACCAAAAAGTTTTATTTAGGTCTCATCCGTCCACAAAACATTCTTCCAATAGCCTTCTAGCTTGTCCACGTGATCTTTAGCAAACTGCAGACGAGCAGCAATGTTCTTTTTGGAGAGCAGTGGCTTTCTCCTTGTGACCCTGCCATGCACACCATTGTTGTTCAGTGTTCTTCTGATGGTGGACTCATGAACATTAACATTAGCCAATGTGAGAGAGGCCTTCAGTTGCTTAGAAGTTACCCTGGGGTCCTTTGTGACCTCACCAACTATTACACGCTTTGCTCTTGGAGTGATCTTTGTTGGGCGATCACTCCTGGGGAGGGTAACAATGGTCTTGAATTTCCTCCATTTGTACACAATCTGTCTGACTGTGGATTGGTGGAGTCCAAACTCTTTAGAGATGGTTCTGTAACCTTTTCCAGCCTGATGATCAACAACAACTCTTTTTCTGAGCTCCTCAGAAATCTCCTTTGTTCGTGCCATGATACACTTCCACAAACATGTTGTGAAGAGCAGACTTTGATAGATCCCTGTTCTTTAAATAAAACAGGGTGCCCCCTCACACCTGATTGTCATCCCACTGATTGAAAACACCTGACTCTAATTTCATCTTAAAATTAACCTAGAGGTTCACATACTTTTGCCACAACTAATATATAATGTTGGATCATTTTCCTCAATAAATAAATGACCAAGTATAAAATTTTTGTCTCATTTGTTTAACTGGGTTCTCTTTATCTACTTTTAGGACATGTGGGAAAATCTGATGATGTTTTAGGTCACATTTATGCAGAGAAATAGAAAATTCTAAAGGGTTCACAAACTTTCAAGCACCACTGTACAGTTTCTATTCATTTATGCAAATTTGAGAAATAGTCCGTGATTGGCGATTGTTTCTGTGATGCGAAGCGAATGAAGGCCAGTCTGTGATGAGAACAGCAAAGTCATTATAAGTTAAGTCTGTTCACTCTGCCGCCATCTTGGTAACATCAACAGGCAGTTATCTGAAGACCAGACTCCTATCTCTTTGAATGGGAAGAGACCTATATATCCGAAACTAAAATTAACGTCTAAAATGCATATTTAGAATCACTGGTGTAGTCTGACAAAGATGATATAACTTCCTTGCGTTGTTGGGTTCAAATAACACAGAAAAATATGATTTTGTAAAGGTTATTCTGGCTACTGCGCATCCCGCCACTACAAAGGAGCCAAGACTTGCTGTCCCTCCTCTCCTACACATTTACTAATATGCTGATATGACGATGTTAGACTGTATATTCTTTTTGTATACAATATAGATAACACATTTTTTCACCACTTTGGAATCAAACCTCGGAATCCACAAGAACCCGAATCAATAAAATGCAAAAACCCTAACGAGAAAGACATGCAAAATCCATACGGGGTGAGTTCAAGGTCGGGACGAACCGGAAATCTCTCTGCTGTGAGGCGACCGTGCTAAACACTTGTGCCACCGTGCCACCTTATACCAGTTTCTCTATATTCTTTAAGTAAAGGTAGAATTGTGGTAAAGGTAAAAACTTACTTCAGGTTTTACAGTTAAGGCCACTAACAATTTCTTTATCAAATTCATCCAAATGTACATTTACATCGAGTTTGTCTTTTAAACAAAAAGTATGCTGCATCCTGCAAGTTCCTTAGTAAAGGTGTAATATGTCATCTCAGGTCGGTACACCACTTCCTAAATGTACTTTAATTAAATGCTACAACAGGCTCTCATTTAACTAAATACACAGTTCAACTAAAAAATCCTGTAAATTCCTTACATAAAGTTACATCACATATTCAAAGGTCTGAATCCAAAGAAACACCTTATCGTCTATGTTCTTCACCTAAAGGCACAATAGTGTGTGGACCTGCAGAACCACTTTACCTGGGTTCTTCATCTAACTGTACATTTCATCCTCTAGCTTCTGTGTTTAACATTACAGTACATTGTCCATGTAGTTTATGAAGGTAAATGGTCAATCCTTCCACTACGACTTTTTTAGGATCCTTAGAACCATACAGTACATCCTATATGTTTTAGGTAAGGTTACAGTGTCCATTATATTATGTCCTCTATATTCCCACAATACACGTACAATAGTCACTCAGACATTATACACTGGTCTATTACTGCTCTGATTAGGTTCTTTAACTAAATGTACAGTACTGTGCTTGGATTACGGTAGATATACAATTGTTTTAGCAATTTTATAATGACCATATATGACTATGTCTCAGTCTCTTTATTAGAGTATAACCATAAAATACAGGAAATTAATATGTAGCATTAAAAACTGAAAAAATCAGGAAAAACAGCTTCTATCGGCTAAAGTGGCAAGTATTTAGCATGACCTCAAATTACACATGAGCAGCATCTGGCATCAGGATGTCAAGTTGACCCTTCTATGGTGCGAAGAAGCTTGAACAGGAATGTATTTTGTTTGGAAGGGTAGCAACCCAGAAACCACTTTTTAAGAAGAGGAACAGGTTGAAAAGGCTAAGATATGCTAAAGATCAGAAGTCCAGTCATCAACAATATGTTATATATGGTCATTATAGCATTGATAAAACAACAAGAACGGTAATGGTGGCCTAAGACTTTTGCACAGTGCTTTATACTACCCCGTCTATGTTCTCCAGCTGAAGGTACAACAGTCAGTCTTAACATTATATGCAGCTCCACTACTGCTTCCATTAGGATCTTCAACAAAAGGTACACCAACTCCTTTAAGTCCTTTGACTAATATAGGCACCTGTAGGATCTCGGACTAAAAGTACAGTACACCATCTGGATTCATTAAACAAAGGCACCATAAAGACTCCGGGTCGTCTAACAGCATTCAAATAAAGGTTCACCAAATCCTCAGGATTCTTTGACTAAACATGCGTCACATTTAAAATCTAAAAGGTACACCATATTAGTTCTTTAAACAAACCTATGTCAGAGCCTCCAAGTTCTTACAGCAAATCTTCCAGGTCACACAGGTGCAAAAGACATAGTTGCCAGTACATCATCCAGGTGACGGGCACAGTTTGCCACGATTGAGCCAAAAGAACTGGGGGAAGTTCTTGAAACGAGACCCCGTGCGAATTTCCAAAAATTAGAAGTGATGGGCGCCTACCTTGGGTCAGAGTGCCGGTGAGGAACCTGTAGAAGAAGCGGGCCACTTTCGTCAGCTGCCGCTTGCACCTCTTCCTGCAGTGGCTCATGGTGGGTCAGCTGGCTCTTGAGAACTGTCGGATCCCGCAATCCTTATCCTTCTCTTCCTCCTCCCTTCCTCGCTCGCTCGCTCACTCTCGGTTCCTCAGACCTTGCTTCGCTCCACCTGTGGGGTGCTATCTGTCACTCCCAGCCTCCTCCCCTTCTTTTCTAATGGCTCTGCCTCTTCATCGTAGGGAAAAGCAACACACCATTGCTCCTTAGCATTACTACCAGGAGACACTCGTGACGGTCATGATTTCTTTACTTCTCTTGGTCTCTTTTCCCAAGTTTACGTCAAGCTACCTGAAGTCTCTAGCCGCTGATGAGAAAGTATTACATGGACAAAAGCAGACAACAGTGTGGCATCGTCTTCGAGGGAGAGGGAACACGTGTGCTTTCAAATCAGGCACACAAGTACACTACAGTAGTTGCAGGAAGGCAAAAAGTTCACCTTAGAAGGACAGGAAAACCAAACCCCCTCCTTCTTCTAGATCTTCTGTGGATGTTCTTCTTCAAGTCGAATCTCCCATTTTCCTCCTATCATTCATGCTCAACATGAAATTAGATTAAAAAGAAGATGGTGCCGGAAAAAAGGCACTCTGGGAAAGAAAGGCAGGTGGACAGAGCCGTCCCATCTTCTTCTCTTCCTACTTATCTATCCGTCAGCGAAGGAAAAGCAGCACTTCAGTCAATCCCTTGATCCAATGAGCTCAGAGGCAGCTCATACCCATAGGCTATACACACACACACAAACACACAAACACACACACACACACGTGCACGCAAGCTGCTTTACTACAGGGAACATGCACACTCCTGGCTTATTTGCTCGGCTACACTCTCATTTCATTTGTTTTTTCAGCGCATTGATCTCTCTCGCTCTCGCTCACCCTGCACTCGCTTTGCTGGATGCTGTGAATTAGCTGTGATTGCAGTTGCCCGGGTGACCAGAGACTCCGTAGATTTTTCCAACAACCAATCACACACGCGCTTCCTTTTTACT
Organism: Ancistrus triradiatus; assembly: GCA_025084515.1. NCBI lineage: Eukaryota > Metazoa > Chordata > Actinopteri > Siluriformes > Loricariidae > Ancistrus > Ancistrus triradiatus. The sequence goes on along the minus strand of JAJAGP010000076.1, from coordinate 165,369 downwards.
CGCCTGGATCAAAGCAAAACAAACAAAACGGCTCTACAGGGTCACACAGATTTTCCATCAAGTGCTTATGGAGTGCGACTGCCACAGTCATACGCAGTGTGTGTGTGTGTTTGTGTGTGTGTGTGTGTGTGTGTGTGTGTGTGTGTGCACGTGTGTTGGGGGGTTAAAAATTTACCAGTGAACTCCAAGCTAGAACATCAATATCCCTTTGAACATAGGTGGAGAGCATGCTAATAACTATTTCATAATTATCCAAATGAACTGATTGTATATCATTGTTTTGTATTCATGTTGTACATTGTATGTATAGGTTTAGGCCGTATAACAACCGCATCACATTCTGTGAAACAGGACGTTGACCGAAATGGACGTTGACCAGACATTACCATAGTCACACAGTAGTTTAGATACTTGTTTTAGTTTCACCAATAATATTAATTCAAACACAATTGGAAAACATTCAGTGCAGTACTGTACAATGGGGTAATTCTTATTTTTGTATCTCTTATAAAACGTTAAACAAGTCAGCAGGTGATGCAAGGGTTGATTTTAGTAGCGTTTCGTCATTCAGAAGTGAATTAGATATATACAAGACAGATTTTTATTTGACCATTAAAGTAAACAGACATTGACTGCATGGATATTAAACAGCACATACAGTGAGGCAAAAAAGTATTTAGTCAGCCACTGATTGTGCAAGTTCTCCTGCTTAGAAAGATGAGAGAGGTCTGTAATTTTCATCATAGGTACACTTCAACTATGAGAGACAAAATGAAGAAAAAACAGACCCAAAAGAAAAACAGCCCCAAAGCATGATGTTTCCACCCCCATGCTTCACAGTAGGTATGGTGTTCTTGATAAGCAAGTCAGCATTCTTCTTCCTCCAGACACGACGAGTTGAGTTTTTACCAAAATGTTCTCTCTGGCAAACTTCAGACGGGCCTGGACATGTACTGGCTTAAGCAGGGGGACAAGCCTGGCACTGCAGGATCTGAGTACCTCTCGGCGTAGTGTGTTACTGATGGTAGCCTTTGTTACTTTGGTCCCAGCTCTCTGCAGGTCATTCATCAGGTCCCTCCGTGTAGTTCTGGGATTTTTGCTCACCGTTCTCATGAATCATTTTTGATGACCCCACGGTATGAGGATGAGATCTTGCGTGGAGCCCCCGAATCGAGGGAGATTATCAATGGTCTTGTATGTCTTAAAATTGCTCCCACAGTTGATTTATTCACACCAACCTGCTGGCCTATTGTAGATTCACTCTTCCCAGCCTGCTGCAGGTCTACAATTTTCTTCCTGGTGTCCTTCGACAGCTCTTTGGTCTTGGCCATGGTTGAGTTTGGAGTCTGACTGTTTGAGGCTGTGGACAGGTGTCTTTTATACAGATAACGAGGTCAAACAGGTGCCATCAATACAGGTAATGAGTGGAGGACAGAAGAGCTTCTTAAAGAAGAAGTTACAGGTCTGTGAGAGCCAGAAATCTTGCTTGTTTGTGGGTGAACAAATACTTATTTTCCACCATGATTTACAATTAAATTATTTAAAAATCCTACAATGTGATTTCCTGGATTTTATTTCTCATTTTGTCTCTCATAGTTGAAGTTGAATTACAGACCTTTCACATCTTTCTAAGTAGGAGAACTTGAACAATCAGTGGCTGACTAAATACTTTTTTGCCCCACTGCAAGCAAGCTGCTAGAAAATGAATCCCAGGTGGTGCATGTTGTAACTCTATCTGCACCCAGTGAATTTCGGTCTAGGGTCCGATACCACTCCCCTTGACCCTGTCCAGAGTATATAAGTACAGAACTGTTGAAAAGTCTTAGGCCACCATTAGATTTGTTGTTTTAGCAATGGTATAATGACCATATATAATTATGTTTCAGTCTCTTTATTAGGATACAAACAGAAAATACAAGAAATGTGTATACAAAAAAAATTTATAACAAAATGGTTTCTACAGGGAAGTCAGTTTTGTGTAATTTCCCTGAAAAAAAGTTGTTTCTTGGCTGCTACCCTTCCAAAAAAGACTATTCCTGATCAAGCTTCGGACTGTAGTAGGGTCAACTTGGCATCCTGACAAAGCTGCCAGATGCTGCTATTGCTCAAGTGTAAGGGAAGGTCACACTATGAGATACAGATACAAGATGCATGAAAATACCAAGTGTAAAGGTCTGAGTACTGTTGCTGAAGTTCTTCCCTTTATAGTAACTTTTTTTCCCTCTAATGGCTATGCCCAGCATAATAATAAACCTTGTCACAAAGTAGAAGCTATCTAATGATGGGTCCATATGTATGACAATGAGTTCAGTATTTCAATAGCCTGGTTGGGCTACAGCAGCTGAAGACCACGTCAGGTTCCAATGCCAGCAACAAAGAATACAAATCTGAGGCAACAGTGGGCACAAGTTCACCGAAACTGGACAGTTGAAGGTCATAAATATATGTCACCCCCTCTCCTTCTCATTCTCAAAACCAATCTGTGCACAAGTTAACTCATTAATGTTGTGCACAGCGGCCTGACATTTTCCTTTAGAATTATCTGATATCATTCAGAAGTCATTGTTCCATCAATGATGGCAAGCCGTCCTGCCCAGATGCAGCAAAACAGGCCCAAACCATGATACTACCACCATGTTTCACAGATGGGATAAGGTTCTTATGCTGGAATGCGGTGTTTTCCTTTCTCCAAACATAACACTTTACTTTTAAACCAAAAAGTTCTATTTGGTCTCATCCATCCACAAAACATTCTTTCAATAGCCTTCTGGCTCGTGATCTTTAGCAAACTGCAGACACTTAAGTGTTTCAGAACATCAAACCAATTTAAATATTAGTCAAAGACAACAAAGGAAAACACAAAATGCAGTTTTTAAATGAAGGTGTTTATTATTAAGGAAGAAAAAAATCTGCCATGCACACCATTGTTGTTCAGTGTTCTTCTGATGGTGGACTCATGAACATTAACATTAGCCAATGTGAGAGAGGCCTTCAGTTGCTTAGAAGTTACCCTGGGGTCCTTAGTGACCTCGTCAACTATTACACGCCTTGCTCTTTGAGTGATCTTTGTTGGTCGACCACTCCTGGGGAGGGTAACAGTGGTCTTGAATTTCCTCCATTTGTACACAATCTGTTTGACTGTGGATTGGAGGAGTCCAAACTCTTTAGAGGTGGTTTTGTAACCTTTTCCAGCCTGATGAGCATCAACAACTCCTTTTTCTTAGCTCCTCAGAAATCTCCTTTGTTCATGCCATGAAACACTTACACAAACATGTGTTGTGAAGAGCAGACTTTGATAGATCCCTGTTCTTTAAATAAAACAGGGTGCCCACTCACACCTGATTGTCATCCCATTGATTGAAAACACCTGACTCTATTTTCACCTTCAAATGAATTGCTAATCCTAGAGGTTCACATACTTTTGCCACTCACTAATATGTAATACTGGATCATTTTCCTCAATAAATAAATACCAAGTATAATATTTTTGTCTCATTTGTTTAAATGGGTTCTCTTTATCTACTTTTAGGACTTGTGTGAAAATCTGATGATGTTTTAGGTCATATTTATGCAGAAATATAGAATTCTAAAGGGTTCACAAACTTTCAAGCACCACTGTAATCCAGAATCTCTAATGGATGCATCCAACACTTTTTGAATCCATGCCTTAAAGATCCCTTAGTCAGGAATAATAGTCAGTACATTTATAACAGTCTAAGTCTAATCTCTGCAATTAATCGAAAATGAATTGAACCTTACATTCAAACTATTAACCAATGTAATCGTGCCCTTATCAATTATTTTGATCTTTTTTTTTTTTTTTTTATTCTGTTAATGTTTTACCTACTGTGCGTGATCATGTGCTGTCCCCTTAAAAACAAGCTACCGCATGTAGTCACGCGACTCCACAATATAGTCAAACACTACACAATATGAAAAGCATTCAAGAAGATGGAAAGAAATAACAGATGCCATATCCTACTACATCCCGAAGGATGGTTTCAATTGGTTGAAATATTCAATAAATAACCATAAATCGTATATCTATGTTTTCCTTCTGTTATTTTAAAATCACAATGATATGCACTCTTTCACTAGGAAAAATCTCCGTCTTAATAGTTGAGCATAAAAAACAACCCCAAACGAATTAATCGTTCAATAATTGTAATCGAAGTAAAATGTTCAATTAAACATGATATTGATTTGAGGTCATATCACACAGCACTAAATGAAAGTGCATATATCAGCTCCACCAAGCTGCCACTGATCAGTTATAAGTCCCTCTTGCTAAAGGTGCTGGGTAAATGTTAATGTCCTGTTTGTAAAGTTGCCAGGAGTTCAGCTTTTTCTCTTCTCTTCCATCTCATTCTCAGACCCCATGTAAATATGGGTCGGAATTTGCAAATAGTTAATTTGGGAGAAAACCTGCTCAAAAAAATTGATTTTGACCTTTGATACACTATACAGACAAAAGTTTGTGGAGACACCCATTCTAATAAGTGAGCTCTGCTATTTCAGCAACACATTTATACTATAAAACTTACATTTCTGGATTCTCTATAGACACAGTGGCAGCAGAATGGATTATACTGAATCCCCAGGGACTCTCAGTATGAAATATTTATAGGTTTCCGCCTTCCAACAAGTCAGTTCATCAACTTTCTGCCCTGCTGTTCTTAACCAAAGTCCATAGAGAATTAATTTGCCAACTTTGATTGAGATCTTGGCTGGCTTGCACAGAACCTTGACCTTAACTCCATCAGACACCTTGAAAATGGCATGCCAAAAGTAAGCCAGGGTTTACCATCTAACATCAGAAGACGAACTCACAGTCATTTAGTCAAGTGGAAAGCTTTTTAACAATAACAAATGCTGTTATAGCAGATATAGCAAATGTGTGGGAAAACGCCATACTAATAGCTCTGTTTCGGTGTAATATTCTGGATGTCCACAAACATTTGTCTATATTGTATATCTCTATATAGTGTCTCACAGAGATCTCAATACATTTCTATAACTATACATTGAAATACAAGCTTCAGTAATCATAGTAGCACCCTACAAGAATGTAACATTTCAGGAACACATAAGTATCCTCATTGTTGGGAGCTGATTGACATTTTAAGCGGCACACATGTCTTCTGATTTTCCCTCATCAACTTTTTGCCAACTCTCTTCTAACCTCCATAGGAGAGTTCTGATTTACATCAGGGTCATCTGTCTGACCTTCTCTCTCTGTCCTTCTAACTAATCCTGTTAAAGGACAGTGCAGAACATGAACAGATTGAATCGTTCTGGTCCAGTCATTCAGGTTGGATTGCTCATAATAGCTCATAGTGGACATATTAACACTTCAGGAGAAACTCCAGGAATCTGACTTCAAGTCCTGCTGAGTCCCCAGATCTGCCATGGTGTAACCTCATTATGGTACATGCCATAAGTGCATAAAAGCGCATGTTCAACATTAGCTAATGAAGATCTGGATAATTAGATGATATAAATTATGAATTTGGTATTTTGGAACCAAAGAAAGAAAGAAAGAAAGAAAGAAAGAGCCGACAGAGAACCCCCAGAGGATATCACTGGCTACAAATAGACGACCATATAATCACCACTGAATCTGGATTCTTTTTGGAGGAACGCGCAAATTTTTGATGAGTTGTAATAAGAGGGCTGGATAAAATTTAAACAGAAACTAATATGAGAACCGACATGAGGGAAGCCCTTCTGTATGAGATCTGTGGTTTAGCACATTTAGCTGATAACTGGACACAAATGAATTAATTAAAACTAACAAAAGTCAAAGTATTAATATGTGAAATTGATAAAAAGTACATTTACGTAATTACAAATACATTTAACATCTGAGACACAGACCAACACGTGCAATGGAATTTCAAGTCTTCCATATATTGATCCACCTTTGTGTTCATCACCCTGCCTTAACAAAAAGGAACATAACATTTTTCTTGTCAAATGTTTATCCATGCCTAATCTGGAGAGAAAAAGTAGAAAAAAGAAAATAAACACACAAAATAAAAAATTACTATTATTATTATAATTACTAGATTATTTTGTGGACTGTGGTAGCCTAGTGGTTAAGGTACTGGACTCTGGACCAGAAGGTCAAGGGTTCAAATCCCACCTCTGCCAAGCTGCCACTGTTGGGTCCTTGAGCAAGACCCTTAACCCACAATTACTTAGATTGTAAGACTGTACCAATTGTAAGTCGCTCTGGATAAGGGTGTCTGCTAAACGCTGTAAATGTAAATGTAAATGATCATTTGATCACAGCTATTTATCTAAACAATTCCGTCAAGTTGGCAGTGAAGGGTTTATTATTTAATATAACAGCTATAAACTTTTTTTTCTTCTTTATGTGTGCATTAAAAGCCTGTGTCCTTCAAATATACAAATCAATAATTGCTCCGGATTTGCGTAACGGGCTATAAGTTTAAATGCTTCATATAAACAAAGCTATAAGCTAAAATAAACATACTATCACCGTTTGCAACAAAAACACTAGTGACTTATTGCACCAGGGTCAACATATGTAACATCAACAAAGCCTCAACATGGCTTTGTTGGAACTAAAGCTTTAGTCTCATGATCCACACTGGGATCATGCACAGAAGAGTGCAGATCCGAAGCCCCAAAATCACCTGAACATCAACACTGCTGAGTCTCACTTCCGTCACGCTTGTGCTGCCTCCACTTCTACTTCTGCCTTTAATGCCATTCAAATCGCTGTCCATGCTGTTTTTGCTGCCAACATTGCCACTATTTCTACTGCCATCTGGTACTGTGCTCTTCGGCTGCTGCTGCACTCAAATGTTGACGTGCCACACCCTCTGGGTTTAAACTTTGCTGATTGTCATTGCAGCCTTATGTGTATTTTCAGTTCTTCTTCATTTGTTGTGCCAATAAACATTCCATCTGCACCAGAGACTGCATGCTGTGTTTGGAATTCATTACTGAATGCTAAGCCCAACCCAAGACTCTGCAGACGGTACAGAATCAGTCGATGCTTGTCCAAGCCTGGAGGAAGTTCTAATCAACCAGCTGGTTATGATCCAGCAGCTTCTCTTTCAGAACCAGCAGCTCAATCAAACAGTGCAGCAGCTGGCAGAGTGCTTTGCGACAGTACCGACTGCGGCCACCGGTACCACTAAAATGATGAAAGACCCACTCATTGGCCCACCCTCCGCTGTGAAGCGTTGAGCACCTATTGTCTTGGTAATGACACACCGACCCCCACATCCAAAGAATGTTTCTCTGAATCTCCCATATTAATTCCTGCTTTAGAAGCTATAATTCACTTGTGTGATTTTGCCTAAAAATAAAGCGTTATTTCTACTAAAACAAAGAATATGCATGACTTCTACAAAAATACAGCACATGCATGATCTACTAATAATTCATTTTATTACATAGTACATGCAATAAAGTTAATGAGAAGACAGTACATACATGTATGTGTTTATGCCTTTTGCGTCTGCACTGCCTAATACACGCAGCCATAGAAAAGGGCAGGTATAAATAATGATAAATAACAAAAAATCTATCACGGGCATAGTACATGCTATAAAGGTAATGAAAGGACAGAGACAGAGAGATAAAGGTAACAAAAGGACAGAGAGAGAGAGAGAGAGAGAGAGAGAGAAGAAGAAGAAGAAGAAGAAGAAGAAGCAGATGCCATAAGGTGCTATATCTATCATTGAAAAAAAAATCTAATTCTTCTATTTATCCATCCACATATTTACAATAGAAGGAAAGTGCAGACATCCCACAGTTTTATAACAAAACTTGGCTGATGGTCTCCTGATGGTTCAGAAGGAAAAGGGAACATGTCCTCAGAATCAAGAAAAGTCAGTCGAGCTAGTGTTAAGTGAGCAAGCTGTCTCTTCCCTGAGGGTTCCCTTAGGGAATGCCTGTTCTTTGTCCTTGGATGTGACCTCTACATCAAGCACAACCCTGACTGACAAATCCTCCAGTCCCTAGTCTGATTTTCAAGTTGGATTTACAAAATGCATATAACCTCATCTGCGTCAGGGAGGGTGATGAATTGAAGACCACTTCTTCCACCACTAATGGGTATTATGAATCATGGCTATGCCCTATGGCTTGACCAATGACTCAGAGATCTTACAGTCCTTTTTGAATAAGACTAGCCAAGTAGATTTGTTTCATTTATATAACTTATATTGATGACATACGGATTTACTCCAAGCACTTCCTGAACCGGGTCACTCGTATCCAAGTTCGGAAAAGGATATTTGAGTTACAGTTGTACATTAAGGTTGAAAATGTCAGTTTCACCACTGCACTGTCACCTTCCTCAGTGTTACCTCTACTGGGGAAGTACAAGTGGATGCGAGTTTTGCTGAGGATCTAGAACGGTCAGGCTATTCGTAAGTTAATCTATGTTTGCCAAACAGTTCATCTTATTTTTATAAGGGCTCCAAAGCCAACTCACTTAGTCAGCTGCAGCTGAAGGAGCATTTATTTCTTTGAAAGTGAGGTTTACCTCTGTCCCAATGTAACATCAACCAGACCCCTCTTACCCTTTGTGGTGGAGGTGGATGTCTCTGAGGTAGGAGTCAGGGCCATCCTCTCCCAGCAGCACCGTTTCACCTACTTTGGTCCCTTTTTGCTTCCAGAAGAAGTCGCACACTGAATATAACTATAATAATAGGCAACAGGAATGGCAACACAGGTTGGAGGACACACTCCATCAGCTCGTCATACCGACCACTAAATCCTAGAGTACATACGACATTCCCAGTGTTTGACTCCTCGTCAGGCTGGGTGGACCCTGTTCAATTTGCCATCCAGGCTAAAAAAACATCAAGGTTCTATGATCCAGCACTACAAGAGACAAAGCTACAGCTGACACTGTATGACAAGGCACCACAGAGAAAATACACTCTTCAATAACTTTATTCGGTACACCTTATTGTTTTTGCCCTCATCGTCCATTTTATAAGTTCCACTTACCATATAGAAGCACTTTGTAGTTTTACAATTACAGATTGTAGTCCAGCTGTTTCTCTATGTACTTTGTTTATCCCCTTTACTCTATTCTCTAATGACCAGAGTAAAGGGGAACTATTTGGGTGGTGAACAATTCTCAGCACTGCAGTGACACTGACGTGGTGCTGGTATGAGTGGATCAGACACAGCAGTGCTGCTGGACTTTTTAAACTCCTCACTGTCACTGCTGGACTGAAAATAGTCCACCAACCGAAAATGTCCAGCCACCAGCATCATGTGAGCAGGCTTTCTGGTGTGTGACTGGCTTTCATGGCGCTATTAGGAGTTAACAGAAACTGAGAAACTGAGATATGATTTTACACTTAGGATCAGTATCTTTGGATGATATCAGCTATTAGTAACATTGCAAATATTTGATTATACAATTGGATTAAAATAACAAATACAAAAATACAACAATACAATTCTGTCTGGAACACATGTTAAGCCAAAGTTCTAGTCATTACTCAAAAACCAATAAAGACTGAAAAAAAATGCTACACAAAGTTCTACTACTGAAAATTCGATGTAGAATGTGACCCTTGAAGTGAAGTCTTGATATCCCATGTGATATAAAATAAGTGCACAACTATTTTTTCATGAATGGTGTGTGTGTGTGTAAATATTTGCAAACAGTTGCACTAGTGTGTAGCTTTTCCAATTATGCCAAATATACCTAATGTCTGAGCAGTTCTGCTCAGTCTCGGTACCATTTCAAGGAAGGGTAGTAATGTTTACCCCCCAATGCTAAAACAAACGTCCTGAGGGAATGTTGTGCTTTAGTGCATTGATAGTCTGACTGGATGATGAATAATTGCTACTCATTTATATGGAAATATTTGACTTTGTTTTGCATAGTTTCTGGACAACTGCTGTTTAATTTAGTCCCAGTTGTAATGCAGTGCATGTTTCTCAACCCCAAGTGCAAATATTCAATTGTAATAAGATATGCTGTTCTGGCAGCTTAGCTCTAATGATATCAGGCACAGGCACACACACACACACACACACACACACACACACACACACACACACACACACACACACACACACACACACACACACACACACACACACACACACACACACACACACACACACACACACACAGAGAGCAAAACCCTAACAGATAAAAGTGGCCATCTGACAATAACCGACACAGCCAGGAAAATAAAAATGAGAAAAGTACACAAGGGTCTGAGTCTGTCAGTCTTCTGGTGAGGTGCTGCTCCAACAACATGCCAGATTTCCTCAAGCACACACAAAAAAACACGTGTGTTACGGCGTCACTGCAAACCATTACTGGCATACTACTCACCAGCAACACCAGAAATTCACATCTAATTTCAGGTAAGGTCATAATTAACCTCACAGCTGCTTGGTTTCCTTCTTACTCCACTGCTAAGCATACATTAGAAGAAATGACTGAAAAGACTAAAGTATGACACACTCTCACATCTAAAGACAAGTCACATGCTGCATTCGAAAAAGCTGTATTTGAAAAGTAAACCAAAAAAATGTTTTTAAGTAAATTCGCGGTAATTGGACACGTGACAGTGGCGCAGTGGGTAGTGTGATAGTACGCTACATCATATAACAGAACTTGTTACTATACTACATACCAGGTACAGGGGTCAGTATTTAGTATGCAGTACATACTAGTGTAGTATGCAGTATGTAATATAGTAGTGTACCATTTCGAATACAGAGTACTCATGAATTTGCAAAGAGTGAGAATCATGCATGGTCACTATTTGCAAGACTGCAACTAGACTGCAGCTCAACTTCCTTTTGAGATGTCCCATCATGATTCACAGCGTTCTCATGAAGTGTTCTTCCATACAATATCCCTCAACACCACAACTTATGCCAATCTTACACCAAACGATTTTAAGCAATTTCACAGCCACAGACAAATTTCCATTGCCGGAATAAAATCATGAGAGCCTTGCTAGACTTGCATTGCGCTTGCATCACCTCGGTCGTTTGGTGTAAGTTGGTCAAGATAGCTGTCTGAAGTCAGTCTTTTTCTCATCCTGACGGTCCGAAAAAATCAACAGTGTTTAATATTGTCGTAACTTGTAAGCCTTGGCTCACGCAAATAGTGACAAGAACACTGCCAATAACCAATAGGCGAGCTCTCTCCAGAACCAAACAAGAAGCAGCAAAGTGAGTGCAGAAAATCTCTGGCTCAGCCCTTAATACTAGTACTTTGAAGTAGTGTCTTGATATTTGGTTATACAGTACAGTGGTACCTCGGTTCTCGTCGTTAATTCGTTCCAGAAGGCTTATCAAGAACCGAAAACGAGTACCGAGCATAATTTTTCTCATAAGGAATACTTTAAATTTAATTAATTGGTTTCAGACCCCCAGAAAATCCACACTGTATGAAGCATTATATGCATTAATGGAGTTGTATTGTACAGATGCTCCCTGATTTATGATGGAGATATGTTCCAACAAATCCATCATAAGTCAAATGTATCATGAAGTGTTTGGTAGAGCGGTCTATAACGTGTCATGTACAGGGAAAGGATATTATGATCAGTAATGTTTAAAACACTTACATCAACCTACAGTTGGCAAAAATCAATAACACAAAGCTTATTTTATAATAAAGTGTTGAAAAATCTCATGTAACTTGGTGAGTAATGGATTGAAAGTGAAAAGTAAAAGCAAAACACTTACTCTACTGGTGAACTCTGTGCGCATAGCTGCTAAGCTACCTGCAGCCCGTCTCCCAGAGGCTTCAATTCTCTTTTGTTTTCAGTTGGCACTTATGAGCTAATCATTAAGACCCATGGTGACTCACAATTCTTTTTTATTTCTGAAGTGTAAACAATACAAAACAATCCTAATTTTCTAGAATAGCACAACAAATGACTAGAACCAGAGGCTTTAAACTGTAAACTCTGTAAATCACATGCTCTACTGTAGCTTCACCATATATTAAATAAAACATTCCGTTATTATTTCTGAAGAATATAATTCAAAATAATGTGCACCTTTCTTGTATAAAAAATGTTAACAATAGAATATTTAGTCTGCTGCAATTAAATATGGAATTAGAAGTTTTAATGCAATATAAGTATTTTATAATATATATAAATATAAGAGCATGACATATGATAATGAAAAAATGTAATTGCATGTGACATCATCAATGTCAATCATTATGATTCACGTCATGACATTTTTGGATCGCAACACATCCCAGCACAACACAACTCTAACAAGACTCTAATGGTTTTATTCCTACATTGGAAATTTGTTTGCAAATCGGTTGGTTTGTTTGGTGTAAGGCTGACAGAAGGAGTGATCGGTTGATCTGTTAGATCACATTAAAAAAGACCTAGCTAATGCTAACCATACATCAGAAGACTCTGAAAAGATTTTTCAATGACTAAAGTCTGACACCCTCTCACATCTACAGACAAGTCTCAGAGTTTTTAGTTACAGTATATAATGGGGATCTTGCATGGTCACTATTTGCAAGAATACAACTAGATTCCCTTTGAGATGTCCCATCATGCCCCTGGTGTAATTTCACAAGACGACAAACTGTTCAACAATGGAGCAGAAACAGAAGCCAGCTTTTGGCCACGGCTGACCTTGTGTGTGAAGTGATTTGCTCAGAAAAACAGCCAAAAAGAGACAAGACAGTGCAGAATAATAAGTAGTGATGCACGATATATTGTTTGCCGATATATGGACTTTTTTCAGATATCGGCATCGGTCCGATATTCAAATTTTAGCCGATATTATAACCAATATTTATAATATATTTGCATATGAATATTTCTTTGATTTTTCTTTTTGCTTGTTACTCATTAAGCAAAATATCTGATGATGCTGACTGTATAGTTATGTATGCAGTTCTATTCTTTCTTGGAGCTTCTCAGTCATAAGCTTTCTTATATGCCTAATTGTTCTTGTTGCTGCCTGTACCAGTTCAAGACTAAAAAAACAGTTTCCTAACTTTTTAAAAGGAAGGTTAAAAAAATAAAATGGAATTAAACCATTTTCCCTTTGAGTGAACTGCACCTTGTGTTTACAGCAATCGTCAGGTCTGATTTAACTGTTTTTTTTATTCTTTAATTATTTATTATTATTTTATTTTAGTGCAAAAATGATTCACTGTATTTGAAATGCAGAAAGGTTAAATTATCAGTTTTAAACATCGGTATCGGCCACAATAATGTGCTAAAAATCGGTTATTGTATCGGCCCAAGAAATTCAATATCGGTGCATCCCTAATAATAATAATAATAATAATAATAATACATTACATTTTATCATAAGTAATAATATTTTCACCAAACGATCAAGATGACGCGAGCACTACACAACTCTAAAAAGACTCGCAGGACTTTTTCCTGACATTGGAAATGTTTGTGCGACAGTGAAATCGCTTGAAAAGCCATTTGGTGTAACGTCGGCATAAGTACGAAAATATAACTTTTATTATTATTTTAAGAAATGTGACCCAAGCACCAATACCAACAATTTGGTCTCAGCCATTCAGGAGAATCTTTGAAATTTCAGATCTTATAATACACAAATGTGTGTCCACCTCTCTCTGCTAGTATAACCTACTACTGATACAATGTTCAAACCCATCCCAGCTTGGCCCAGAACTCAGTCTGCACCACCACCGTGTAGAAAAATGCATGGCAGAAAAGAGAGGAGATGAACAGTCCTATACAGCACCCTCCATATTCACTGCACATCTGTGCAGCACACATGCACAACCGTCATAAAAGAGGGCCCATTGAAAATTCCCACTCATGTCCTTCCAGGCAGCAGCTGCTGCAGATCTCTTAAAGACGACTTCAGAATTAGCTTTCTATAGAAAGATGTTGTTTGAAAGGATGCTGAGCTTGGAAGGCTGGGATGTAATTTGTCGAAACGTGCACTGCATTCGCATGTAGGACTGTTTCTTTAATGAACAGGGTGTATATGTGTTGGAGTCTAATATTAAATATTGATGCTTTAGGGTTGACCGGGGAGTCATCAATATATCAAATACTAATACTGTAAAATGCAAATTTCACTAAGCTGAAGTTTGTAATTAAAAATACATTAACACAGAGGAAATTTATTTTAGTTTTTTTTTGTTTTTGTCATCTCTGGCACAAACTGGCACTCAAAAGAAATTGCTCAAACAAAAAATATGAAATATTTAAGCAACAGGACCCGAGAGGGAGTTCTATTGCTTTTATGAAACAGTTTTTTTAAAGAACAAAATGAATCAAAGAAGTCTGAATTCCATACTGAACATGCTTTAACACTGACAATACCCTCCACCAAAAAAGGGGTCCACAAAAAGTGAGTTGTTGCTATGCAACGGTAACAATTCCCTACCCCGCCTTAACACAGAATGCTACAGAAGGCATATGGCTTAGAAAATACTACCAAGTAACGTTAGTTTGGAAGACAAAGTGTAAATTAGCGAAAACTAAAACCACAAATAAAACTCATTAAGAATTAAACAATAATGAGCTTTCAGTTGAATGACTGACTGGAAAATAAGTATTTGGTCACCTACAAACAAGCAAGATTTCTGGCTCTCACAGACCTGTAACTTCTTCTTTAAGACGCTCTTCTGACCTCCACTCATTACCTGTATTAATGGCACCTTTTTGACCTCGTTATCTGTATAAAAGACACCTGTCCACAGCCTCAAACAGTCAGACTCCAAACTCAACCATGGCCAAGACCAAAGACCTGTCGAAGGACACCAGGAAGGAAATTGTAGACCTGTAGCAGGCTGGGAAGAGGGAATCTACAATAGGCAAGCAGGTTGGTGTGAATAAATCAACTGTGGGAGCAATTGTAAGAAAATGGAAGACATACAAGACCATTGATAATCTCCCTCGATCTGGGGCTCCACGTAAGATCTCATCCCGTGGGGTCAAAATGATCATGAAAACGGTGAGCAGAAATCCCAGAACTACACGGAGGGACCTGATGAATGACCTGCAGAGAGCTGGGACCAAAGTAACAAAGGGTACCATCAGTAACACAATACGCCGAGAGGGACTCAGATCCTGCAGTGCCAGGCGTGCCCCCTGCTTAAGCCAGTACATGTCCAGGCCCGTCTGAAGTTTGCCAGAGGGCATATGGATGATCCAGAAGAGGATTGGGAGAATAGCATGTGGTCAGATGAAACCAAAATAGAACTTTTTGATAAAAACTCAGCTAGTCGTGTTTGGAGGAAGAAGAATGCTGAGTTGCATCCCAAGAATCCCATACCTACTGTGAAGCATGGGGGTGGAAACCTCATGCTTTGGGGCTGTTTTTCTGCAGAGGGGACAGGATGACTGATCCATGTTAAGGGAAGAATGAATGGGGCCATGTATCGTGAGATTTTAAGCCAAAACCTCCTTCCATCAGTGAGAGCATTGAAGATGGAACATGGCTGGGTCTTCCAGCATGACAATTATCCCAAACACACCGCTCGGGCAACAAAGGAGTGGCTCCATAAAAAGCATTTCAAGATCCTGGAGTGGCCTAGCCAGTCTCCAGACCTCAACCCCATAGAAAATGTGTGGATGGAGTTGAAAGTCCGTGTTGTCCCTGTCGTAGCATCACTGCTCTAGAGGAGATCTGCATGGAGGAATGGGCCAAAATACCAGCTACAGAGTGTGTGCCAACCTGGTGAAGACTTACAGGAAACGTTTGACCTCTGTCATTGCCAACAAAGGTTATGTTACAAAGCATTGAGTTGAACCAAATTTATTGACCAAATACTTATTTTCCACCATAATTTTCAATTAAATTCTTTAAAAATTCTACAATGTGATTTCCTGGATTTTTTTTTCTCATTTTGTCTCTCATATTTGAAGTGTACCTATGATGAAAATTACAGACCCCTCTCATCTTTCTAAGTAGGAGAACTTGCACAATCAGTGGCTGACTTAATACTTTTTTGCCCCACTGTACAACGAGGGGGGAAAACAGAATAGGAAATTCACATACTTGAAAAGGAAATTTCCAGGAGGCAATAGTACAATCTTTCACATTGCAATACCAGTTAAAAATATTGACAGCTGAAAGAATCAGCCTCTAGATGTTTCATTTTGGATTTAAAAGCACTTAGCAATATGAATTATTTGAGCAACAAGGACTTCTGCAGCATGTCAAATGTACACAGAAGCCCTTCTTCCAATTTCCAGTGCAGAAAGCATTAAAAAATTTCCGATAATTGTCCAACACCATTTTGCTTGAAAAAATCGAATAGGTAATTATATACAACAATTATATACAAAAGTATACCAGTGTAAGAGCATACCGTTGCCAAGGCAGGCCATCCTACCCAATATTCAAATGCACAATGTTGCTTTTCATCCAGTGCAACAGAAATGTAACATACTACCTCCAGTGCAACCACAATTATTTTATTATTGACAAAATGATATTAGTGTAAGACCTCCTTTAATCAATCACTCACAAGCACTTCAAGAACTTTATCCGGTACTGAATTCCATATTGGTCCATATTTAACACTGTTTAAAACTTTTCATAATGGGAGAACGGACGCAAATTTCCAAATCCTAGGAATATCCTTATTTTTCACTGTAAGGGTAAAAAGATGCGCAAGATGCTTAGCTGCAAAACAAGCAGCCGGTTTCAAAAAGTAAGGATCAATAAGATCAGACCCTGAAGGTTTTCTGCGATCTAAAGTTTTCAAGGCTTTATGACATTTCTGCACAGCAAAATATACCAAATTACAAGTCTGACCAGTACACACTGGAGCATCAGTACAGAGTTTCATATACATGGAACAAACAGAGTCAAACAGAAAGCCAGAAGATATGAAATGCTCATTAAAACAATTCACATCTCTCTTTATCATGAACAGCAACAGAAGCCTTCTTAACAACAGTAGGTACAGCGTAAGAGTGTGTGCTCACAGAAAGGCACTTTATAGTTTTCCAAAATCTACCATTTAGATTTTCAGCAGCAACAGGCAAATGATATTTTGCTCTTGCTCGTTTGACCACAACTTAAAACAAAGGGAGATCAGCACAAGAGTTCAAACGGAAATTACTTTCCACGTTAACAATTAACAATTAAATTAAAACAAGGAAAGAGAGAAAATCAATCATAACACCTCTCTCCCCAATGAGGGTTCTTCCAACAGAGGACTTTTCCATGGGCTCCTGACTCAAACCTACAAAAACAGCAAATAAGAACACATAAGCACAACAACTTTATGCCAGTCTTGAGAGGACATCAGCATCTACATCATCCTTCCCTTTTATGCGCCTAACGTACTGATTTATAGGCTGGAGAAGCAACTCCGCAGCATAATTCGCTGATTTTGAGTCCTCATTCAATCAATAAAGACCAAAGGGTTATGGTCTGTATCAACCACAACAGGATCAGAAAAGGACCGGAGGATACACAGAAATGTTAAACATCGCTTCTTTCTCAATAATGGCCTATCGAGTAAAAAAATATATATATATTATAATCAAAAACTGGATGGTCAATCCCACCTGAGCCAGACTGTGTAAAAAAAACAACCAAACAAAAAAACATTTCACTGGTATCGACAGCCAAGATGGCTTTTCAAAATTTGGGGCTACAAAAACAGGCACATTTCTAAACAAAGTTCTGGCATAGTCAAACGCCTGTTGACGAACTTCAGACCTTAGCCTGAACTAATAAGGTATGTTAATGATGTAAAGTTCTGACGAAACCTACAATAATATCCAGACAGTCCCAAAAACTGTCGAATACACTTCAACCGCATTACACCACTATGTACACGGACAACCCAAAATTCGCTATATTCCTGAACTGCATTACAACCCCAAATCAGAAAAAGTTAGGACGGAAAAATGTAAATCCCTTCCAGTCTTTCTTTGAGGAACATAGTTTTTAAACATTTCAACAATTTTCATACACATTTGTTGATAAACTGGAGAT
Organism: Ancistrus triradiatus; assembly: GCA_025084515.1. Taxonomy (NCBI): domain Eukaryota; kingdom Metazoa; phylum Chordata; class Actinopteri; order Siluriformes; family Loricariidae; genus Ancistrus; species Ancistrus triradiatus. Next base: position 147,399 of record JAJAGP010000076.1, on the reverse strand, counting down.
CCTCTGCCCATCTTTGCTCCTCAAAGTCTCCTCAGCCTTTTGTGGAAACTGCTTTTGTACCAAATCATGACTAAACTCACTTGTTGACATCAAGTCAAGTCAAGTCAGATCTATTTATATAGCGCTTTTTACAATGGAGCATTGTCTCAAAGCAACTTTAGATTATCTCCTAATAACTACGTCCAATCCCAAATTGAGCAAGCCTAGGGCGACAGTGGCAAGGAGAAACTCCCTAAGCGTTATCAGGAAGAAACCTTGTGTGGACCAAGACTCAAAAAGGGACCCAACCTCCTTGGGCGGCGTAGATGATAAATGTAAGAACGAAACTAAAGTCATGGAGTCAAAGTTCAAATAGAATGTGAAATGTGCATCAGCTGTTTGAAATCATAAATTTAGTATTTTACCTCATTACTAGCTATAATTTGCCCCTGTCCCAACTTTTTTTTGGAATGTGTTGCAGGCCTGAAATGCAATAATGGCTGTTTATTAACAAATGAACTGAAGCTGACCAGACAAATCATGAAATACATTGGGTTCATACTGTCTCAAATTATCAGACAGTATCGTATGTTCATCTCAGTGTAGTAAAAGCAAACTCAAAACAATATTTTTAGTAAAATATTGCTTTAATAATTCTTTAGTTGTGCTGGGTTCTAATTCTTTACTAGTGCCATTGTAATGCAAGCAAATACATCTTGCAGATCTTTCCTTGGGAACGCTTGAACAGATTCCATCAATCCACAATGTTTTGACCTTGGCTTGAAATGCAGTTCTTGACACTAGTATCCAAAATCATGTACATTACTGATGCACATCTATGATATGTGGACCTGAATAGTGTTTGTTGTGCTCCCTCACATTGAATCTAGTGAATGCAATCTCCATTACAATCACAAACATCAGTCAGGCCCTAGGGTTTCCTTGACGCAACTGAGGCTCTGAAACAAACGCTGCACACGAACAAACTTCAATCGTACCCACAGACTTCTGGAGGTCACATACTCCTACAGCTTCCTGATGAGCTCTACAACAGAGCTGGAATACAAAAGACAGTGCGGATAAAATCACACACGTGCACTGATAGAAAAAAAACAGAGTGGAGCTTGTCACGGTCAGAGCTGTAGAAAGAAACTAAAAGCAGGAAAACTAGTACAATACATAGCCTGAGGTTTGCAGAAATATGTTTGATATGGTTGTTTGCAATAAAAACGGATTCAAATTTGGGGGAAAAAAGGTTCTATGCAAACAATGTGTTAACATGAACAAAACATGAAATTTTACAGGGGTAAAATACTAACATAGGCGCCCACCTAGCACCCCCACTAACACCTCTAAATATATCGCCCACGTGTTTGAAAACTTCAATAGCTGCACCCTGGTACGTGAAGAAAGTTACGTTCGGAACATAAAACCAATTTAAATATTAGTCAAAGACAACACAAGTAAACACAAAATGCAGTTTTTAAATGAAGGTGTTTATTATTAAGGGAGAAAAAAAAACAAACCTACATGGCCCTGTGTGAAAAAGTGATTGCCCCCTAAACCTAATAACTGGTGGTTCCACACTTAGCAGCAACAACTGCAACCAAGCGTTTGCCATAACTTGCAATGAGTCTTTTACAGCATTATGGAACAATTTTGGCCACTTATCTTTGCAGAATTGTTGTAATTCAGCCACATTGGAGGGTTTTCCAGCATGAAATCCTTTTTAAGGTCATGCCACAGCATCTCAATAGGATTCAGGTCAGGACTTTGACTAGGCCATTCCAAAATCTTCCAAAGTCCATTCCAGGTCCTGAAGCAGCAAAACAGCCCCAGACCATCACACTACCACCACCATATCTTACTGCTGCTATAATGTTCTTTTTCTGAAATGCTGTGTTACCTTTACACCAGATGTAAGTGTTCAGCTTTTGTCTCGTCAGTCCACAGAATGTTTTCCCAAAAGTCTTGGGGATCGTCAAAATGTGCTCTAGAAAAATTGAGACGAGCTGTAATGTTCTTTTTGCTCAGCAGTGGTTTTGTCTTGGAACTCTGCCATGCAGGCCATTTTTGCCCAGTCTCTTTCTTATGGTGGAGGCATGAACACTGACCTTAACTGAGCCAAGTGAGGCCTGCAGTTCTTTGGATATTGTTGTGGGGTCTTTTGTGACCTATTGGATGAGTCGTCGCTGATCTCTTGGGGTAATTTTGGGCAGCCGGCCACTGCTGGGAAGGTTCACCACTGTTCCATGTCTTCGCCATTTGTGGATAATGGCTCTCACTGTGGTTCGCTGGAGTCCCAAAGCTTTAGAAATGGCTTTATAACCCTTTCCAGACTGATAGATCTCAATTACTTTCTTTCTCAATTGTTCCTGAATGTCTTTGGATCTCGGTAGAATGCAGCTGCCCAAGTGCTAACTCAAACTAGAAAATTTGATCATATCACTCCTGTTCTATCATCACTGCACTGGTTACCAGTCAAATTCCACATTGATTACAAAATATTTCTTATAACTTATAAAGCTCTACATGGCCTGGCCCCACATTATCTGAGTGACCTCTTAGAGTTTTACAATCCAACTCGTCTACTTCGTTCGCAGGGTACAGGACTTCTTTTAGTTCCTAGAATTAAAAAAGTCACAGCCGGGAGAAAGGCTTTCTCATACATGGCCCCCCAACTCTGGAATAAACTTCCCACTTTAGTTCGAGACTCAGACACTCTCCAAATTTTTAAGTCTAGGCTAAAGACATACCTATTTACACCGGCTTTTCACTAGATTTAGACCAGGATGCATGGCTTGGGTCACTGGGGCCGGAGTCTGGAGTCATGTCTGGCCTGCCTGCCTTATCCGTTAGCCGGGAGTGTCGAGTGCGCGGTCTGGCTGGGCTTCGGTCCTCGTGATCTTGACTTGTGCATCCTTGCCTTAGACTAAGGGCAGAGCTGGGGGTTCATAGTCAAAGAGTCTTATGGTGATCAGAGACGTTGGGTTGCTGTCTTCTGCCTCCCGTGGGGTTGCCATGTCTCATGTGATCCTCTTGGCTGTGTTAGCTACCAGTTCTCCTCTTTTCTAGCTATGCTGCTATAGCTAATGCTGCCGGGGGTCTCATGCTACACATGGCATCAGTGATTGTTAATAGACACTGTGCTCTTAATCAATAACTAATTACATTTTCTGTTTTCTCTCCGAGCTGTGTTCCGGTACCAGTTCCAGCCCCACACATGATGTTCATCCGCTGCAGCTCCACTCAAGCTGCTTCCGTCATCAGCTCCAGCCCCATCATACACGGGCCACTTAATGCCGATGTGCATACTTCACATTTTATTTTAACTATGACTTCATGACTTACTTGTTTAGATAAATTAGTTTCGTTCTTACATTTATCATCTATGGAGGTTGGGTCCCTTTTTGAATCTTGGTCCTCCCAAGGTTTCTTCCTCTTAACACTTATGGAGTTTTTCCTTGCCACTGTCGCCCTAGGCTTGCTCAGTTTGGGTTTGGACGTAGATATTAGGAGATAATCTAAAATTGTAAATTTGCTTTGAGACAATGCTCCATTGTAAAAAGCGCATTAGAAATAAATCTGACTTGACTAGTGAATTTGTAGTGTGTAAAGACAGCTCATTTAGACAAAAACATATTAATGTTGTGACATTTCTTTGAGAAATTCTTGTTATCATTCATAATTCTGTCAATGATGACAAGCTGTTCTGGCCCAGATGCAACAAAACAGGCTAAAACAATTATACTACCACCACCATGTGTCACAGACAGGATAAGGTTATGTGTATGTTTGTCTTTATGTTGTGTTTTTCTTTCTCCACACATAACATTTAAATTCTCATTACAAATTCTACTTATAAAGCATTTTGCCACTCACAGATAAGTAGTATTGAATCATTTTCGCCATTAAATAAATGACCAAGCATAATATCCTTGTCATAATTGTTTAAATTAATTGTCTTTATCTACTTTTAAAACTTCTTTAAAAAGGCAATGTTTTTCTAGGTCATATTTATATTCTACACACTGCTGTAGGATATTAATGTGGCTCTATATGTCTCAATTCTATTGTTAGATGTCAGATGAGGGTGGACAATCTGATGTGTATTTCTGTGCACGTGTTTGTTTGTTCCAGCCTGCTTGGCACCTGTTGAGTGACGTCTCTTAATTACATCTGCTATGGGTCATTAGGATGCCAGTTGTTGGTTTTTCCCATTGCCCAGTAGGCATCCCCTCCATTGCTAGAGGTAGGCTGGGATACTTGTTAATAATTCTCATCACCTCCCATCCCTTCAACCTATTAACACGCTCCCTTAAAAAATTACTCACACTTCAGAGTAATGGTCACAAAATGGGTAAAAATTATAGCTGTTATGTTGCTGGTTAGTCTTCAATTAAGTATAACTAATATAAAACCCCCACAGCTCCAGACAGCCACGTTCCAGTGCCGGCCCATCTGTTGACTGCATTGAATTTGCATGTTCTCTGCATGTGTGAATTGGAATATGAATGAGGAATGATTGAAATGCATTACCCCCTAGAGAGCTGGCTTTATTTGAGCTGTTGAGACTTTTGATAGTTGTTCTTTTATACATATACAGTACATACAGTGGGGCAAAAAAGTATTTAGTCAGCTACTGATTGTGCAAGTTCTCCTACTTGAAAGAGGTCTGCAATTTTCATCATAGCTACACTTCAACTATGAGAGACAAAATGAGAAAAAAATCCAGGAAATCACATTGTAGGATTTTTAAAGAATTTAATTGTAAATTATGGTGGAAAATAAGTATTTGGCCAATAAATTTGGTTCAACTCAATACTTTGTAACATGACCTTTGTTGGCAATGACAGAGGTCAAACGTTTCCTGTAAGTCTGCACCAGGTTGACACACACTGTAGCTGGTATTTTGGCCCATTCCTCCATGCAGATCTCCTCTAGAGCAGTGATGTTTTGGGGCAACATGGACTTTCAACTCCCTCCACAATTTTTCTATGTGGTTGAGGTCTGCAGACTACAAATGCTTTTTATGGAGCCACTACTTCGTTGCCTGAGCGGTGTGTTTGGGATCATTGTCATGCTGGAAGACCCAGCCACGTTCCATCTTCAATGCTCTCACTGATAAAAGGAGGTTTTGGCTTAAAATCTCACAATACACGGCCCAGTTCATTCTTTCCTTAACACGGATCAGTCGTCCTGTCCCCTCTGCAGAAAAACAGCCCCGAAGCATGATGTTTCCACCCCCATGCTTCACAGTAGGTATGGTGTTCTTGGGATGCAACTCAGCATACTTTTTCCTCCAGTTGAGTTTTTTTACCAAAAAGTTCTATTTTGGTTTCATCTGACCACAAGATATTCTCCAATCCTCTTCTGGATCATCCATATGCTCTCTGGCAAACTTCAGATGGGCCTGGACATGTACTGGCGGGCACACCTGGTACTGCAGGATCTGAGTCCCTCTCGACGTAGTGTGTTACTGATGGTAGCCTTTGGTTACTTTGGTCCCAGCTCTGTGCAGGTCATTCATCAGGTCCCTCCGTGTAGTTCTCTGGATTTTTGCTCACCGTTCTCATGATCATTTTTTGACCCCACAGGATGAGATCTTGTGTGGAGCCCCAGATCGAGGGAGAGATATCAATGGTCTTGTATATGTCTTCCATTTTCTTACAATTGCTCTAACAGTTGATTTAATCACACCAACCTGCTTGCCTATTGTAGATTCACGCTTCCCAGCCTGCTGCAGGTCTACAATTTTCATCCTGGTGTCCTTCAACAGCTCTTTGGTCTTGTCCATGGTTGAGTTTGGAGTCTGACTGTTTGAGGCTGTGGACAGGTGTCTTTTATACAGATAATGAGGTCAAACAGGTGCCATTAAATACAGGTAATGTGTGGAGGACAGAAGAGCTTCTTACAGAAGAAGTTACAGGTCAGTGAGAGCCAGAAATCTTGCTTGTTTGTGGGTGACCAAATACTTATTTTCCACCATGATTTACAGTTAAATTCTTAAAAAATCCTACAATGTGATTTTCTGGATTTTTTTTCTCATTGTGTCTCTCATAGTTGAAGTGTACCTATGATGACAATTGCAGACCTCCCTCATCTTTCTAAGTAGGAGAACTTGCACAATCAGTAGCTGACCAAATACTTTTTTGCCCCACTGTATATACTGTCAAAAAAGCTGCTGGAGTTTTAAAACACTGTTCACTAACTATCCACTTTATTAGAGACACTCATCATATTGTTCCCTTTTGTTGATGTAACGTCAGGGACAGTAACTCAGCTGTTGTTGCACAGTTTGTGTTGGTCATCAGTGCTCACAGGACGCTGGCGGCTGGACATTTTTGGCTATCTTCAGTCCAGCAGTGACACTGAGGTTTTCAAAAACTCCAACACCACTGCTCTTTCTGCTCTTCTACAACGCACACAATAAACCAATAACTGAGCCATCTGAAGAGCCACTTTTTGTCATAAAGGAACCACACATGGCACTCGAGCCACAGAGTATCTCTGCTCTTCCCTTCCATCAGTGGAAAGTGGCCACCATTACATCTCTACTGACCAAATAATATGGATGGTGGACAAAGACCGCAAGGTCATAGTACTAAAAATGCAGTGTGGATAACATTGGTACAAGTTTAAGTGCTGGTTAAGAATACTGCCCCGAATTAAACACCCAACAAGCAGCGTCCTTATTTCATGAAGAGCTAAACCCACATTGTGCATTAAAGGATCAATAAGTGTAGCAGGCCACAGTAGAGACAAATGTGGTTCAAACAAGAGTTTCAGCTCTCATTTAAACACTCACATAAAGACCAAGATCAGTTCATTAAAACAGTAAAATCAGGTAAAGGTCCTGCTTGAGTCACACTGGCCCTACTCTATATCGGTAGACTAAAGCACATAATAGGTTCTCTTATCGCGCCATTATCTGAAGCCGGTAAGAAAAATGTCAATACCGCCAACCCTAGTGAGATACTTTCGAGCTGACAGAAAGGTTATGGAACCTTAGACAGCTGCTTATTTGCAACTGTGGTGAGCAGAAAAGCAGCGCAAAAATGCAGTGTAGAAACTTGAGGCAGATGGGCTACAACAGCCAAACATCACATCGGGTTGTAGGTCTGTCAGACAAGCCTTGTCTGAGGAATCTGGATTATTGCTGAGGAACAAAGATGTACCAAAAGCATGAATCCATGAAGCCAACCAGCCTTGTTTCAACAGGCCAAGCTCTTGAAATTTGCGTAACGACCTAGGGAATGTTTTCTTGTTAATAACAATCAATCACTGCTTGAATGCCAGGGACTGAGTACTGTTGCTGGCCATGTGCATCCCTTCATGGTCACAATTTCACCCATCTTTTAACAGCTACTTCCAGCTTGAAAATGTACTATGTCACAAAGCCAAAGTCGTCTCAAATCAACAAGGAATGTTTCCATCTTGTGAAATCAAAGAACTGAGGCTGTTTTGTGAACAAAGGGAGGAGCTCCCCAAAATTAGTATAGTGTTCCTAATAAAGTGCTCGGTGTAGAAAAGAGTCAAATGTAAGCAAGAACACACACCGCAGTACAATTCTGTGGAACATGGCTTTGTCAGGTAGAGCAAAGAGTGGCACGGTGACACATCGGCTAGGGGTATCACACCACAGCTCCAGCAGCCCTGGATGAGACCTGGCCTGGCCATTGCTTGTGTGGAGCCTACATGTTTTCCTTGTGTTTGTGTGGGATTCCTCTGGGTGCTCCCATCGTGTTAGCTCAACTGGCATCCCTAAAGAGTGTGTGTAGCCTGCGCTAAGGTTCCTAGAAACCTGTTGTGCTGATTAGGTCCTGGCTTTATTGGTTATGGAAAGTGAGTTTGAACAAAAAAGGGTCAGTAGATAAGGTACTGGAAAATTGACCAGAAGGCTGAGGGTACACACTGCCACTTTTGGGCCCTTAAGTAAGGTAGCTACTCTCAGTTGTTTAGAATATAGCTTGTATGACTGTATCAACTGTAAGTTGCTCTGGACAAGAGTGTCCGCTAAATGCTAAATGTAATGTACTAGGCTGATGGAATAAACAGGGACAGACCTCTGCTTCCATCTAGTGGGTAAAATCCAAAAGAACAGAATACAATCAGCAACACTGTAGGTGAGTTAAAAAAAACCTCATTCTTTAAAGCATAGTACTGTTATAAATTGTGTCATTATACATCCAAGGTGTTGCCATTTCTTGTTTTGTTATTTTGTTATCGTTATACTTTGGGGGAACATTTTCAATTACACCACATTCAGTTTTTCAAAGATTTTTTATGTAAGATGCAATGAAACACAACGTTCTGAAATAAATAACTGCAATAAAGTAACATGTAGATAAAAAAGATCAAATAAATGGTGGTGTAATCTTACAAATATTTAAAAGTTTGAATACAGAACACATCCTTGTGCCACTGAGGGTAATGCACAGATGCTGAGCATAGGTATAGGTGTTTAAGTGTTCTTGACAAATAAGTAAATAAAAGCATAATGCCATTGGGGCGGCCCAGGGGTCTAGTACACTAGCCCGTTACCGCAGTAACCTTGGTAAGTCCTGGTTGTATTTTCCGAACAAATTGGGTGTCACATGGGGACACAACGGGCTGTATCATAGCGAAAGAAAGCCATTCGGGACACCTAACTCCAATGTGGCAATGGCGGCCCCTGCTGGCCCATTCAAGGTATTAGGATATGTCAGAGTCTGAGGGAGTGAGTTTCACAGTTCAAGTACACCAACACCGAAGGGCCTGCCACCCATAGTGGTTCATTTATATCTGGTACGACATATACAGTGGGGCAAAAAAAGTATTTAGTCAGCCACTGATTGTGCAAGTTCTCCTACTTAGAAAGATGAGAGAGGTCTGTAATTTTCATCATAGGTACACTTCAACTATGGGAGACAAAATAACAAAAAAAAAAATGAAAAAAAGCCAGGAAATCACTTTTTTGTACTTAATTGTAAATCATGGTGGAAAATAAGTATTTGGTCACCCACAAACAAGCAAGATTTCTGGCTCTCATAGACCTGTAACCTGTAACTTCTTTAAGAATCTCTTCTGTCCTCCACTCGTTACCTGTATTACCTCGTTATCTGTATAAAAGACACCTGTCCACAGCCTCAAACAGTCAGACTCCAAACTCAACCATGGCCAAGACCAAAGAGCTGTCGAAGGACACCAGGAAGAAAATTGTAGACCTGCAACAGGCTGGGAAAAGTGAATCTACAGGTTGGTGTGAATAAATCAACTGTGGGAGCAATTGTTAGAAAATGGGAGACATACAAGACCATTGATAATCTCCCTCGATCTGGGGCTCCATGCAAGATCTCATCCCGTGGGGTCAAAATGGTCATGAGAACAGTGAGCAATAATCCCAGAACTACATGGAGAGACCTGATGAATGACCTGCAGAGAGCTGGGACCAAAGTAACAAAGGCTACCACTACGCCAAGAGGGACTCAGATCCTGCAGTGCCAGGCGTGCCCCCCTGCTTAAGCCAGTACATGTCCAGGCCCATCTGAAGTTTGCCAGAGAGCATATGGATGATCCAGAAGAGGATTGGGAGAATATCATGTGGTCAGATGAAAACAAAATAGAAGTTTTTGGTAAAATCTCAACTGGAGGAAGAAGAATGCTGAGTTGCATCCCAAGAACACCATACCTACTGTGAAGCATGGGGGTGGAAACATCATGCTTTGGGGCTGTTTTTCTGCAGAGGGGACAGGACGACTGATCCGTGTTAAGGGAAGAATGAACGGGGCCATGTATCATGAGATTTTAAGCCAAAACCTCCTTCCATCAGTGAGAGCTTGAAGATGGAATGTGGCTGGGTCTTCCAGCATGACAATGATCCCAAACACACCGCTCGGGCAACGAAGGAGTGGCTCCGTAAAAAGCATTTCAAGGTCCTGGGTGGCCTAGCCAGTCTCCAGACCTCAGCTTCACAGAAAATGTGTGGAGGGAGTTGAAAGTCCGTGTTTATGGCCCCAAACATCACGGCTCTAGAGGAGATCTGCATGGAGGAATGGGCCAAAATACCAGCTACAGTGTGTGCCAACCTGGTGAAGACTTACAGGAAACATTTGACCTCTGTCATTGCCAACAAAGGTTATGTTACAAAGTGTATTGAGTTGAACTTTTGTTATTGACCAAATACTTTTTTTTTCACCATGATTTTACAATTAAATTCTTTAAAAATCCTACAATGTGATTTCCTGGAATTTTTTTTCTCATTTTGTCTCTCATAGTTGAAGTGTAGCTATGATGAAAATTACAGACCTCTCTCATCTTTCTAAGTAGGAGAACTTGCACAGTCAGTGGCTGACTAAACTGACTACCAAAGTCCCACAATTAATACATTTTTAATTAAACATAACTTCTATTATGGTTTTGCTAAGCTATTTGTAACTAAATAATTGTACATATAGTATACTATTAGTCATAACCTGGCTTTGGAAGGCTTTCACCACAGATGTTCACCCAGCTTTTTTTTTTTTTTTTTTTACTTTGTAGCAATTAAACAAATCACATGTATGATCATTTTTGTTTAACAGCTGAACATTTCTGGCTTTGTGAAACTCAAACAAATTAAACTATATTAATTAATGGCATATTTTTTCTAGATCAAGTTGAAGCACAACTATAGAATCACCCAATGTCGAGTTATATAAAAATCAGCAAACAAACAAAAATACAATTAGTACATTGTTACTCTTCCTCCTTTCTTTGAGGCAAGGACTTCACTAATGAAAAACAACATTCTACATCGAGCTGCTTCCAACATTTTGGAATATAGGATGACAGAGCCTTGTTATGAACCTTTTTTTTTTCAATTCCACCATAAATTTCCAGTCTAGAGATCTGGACAGTTCATTGCTGCTGGCCCTGTCACTGGGTTGATATGCCTTTCCTGAATAAAACTAACTGTTTCCACCCATTAGTTCTTCATTTGTTTTGTTATGCATACTGCTTTGGGTTTTCCATTCAGACTCTTTGACACCTTCTGGTGTCTACCCATGTGTTTGCCTTTAATAATCTTCCCATTTTATTTTCACTTGCACCAGTTTTGCCACACCTCTGTGTTAGCTTTCCTTGTTGAAGGAGTTTTATAATCCTTTCCCTTGTTTCAACTGACAAGTGTCAAGTGAGGCCATGTATTGTCTGCAACAGCTTAATATCTGAAAGCACTCTCTTTTAATTGCAGACTAGTTTGCACTGATGTTTGTTTTAGAAATGCTAATTAAAACTTGAGTTTTAAGTCAGTTTTTACTGAGTGATTCCATATTTTTCCTCTCTATATGATCTGAAATGAACATGCCATTAATTACACTCATGTAATTTAATTTGATTGTGATATGTTTCACAAAGCCAGAATGTTCAGCTATTAAGCAACAACTGTGTGGTGCCATATCTGTGATTTGGTTATCTGCTAGATTCCATCATTTTGCCCAGGAGTTGTATTTAAGAACAAAAATGCCAGAATAATAGGGGAGAAATTTCACTCAGAGAGGGTTTTGCTTGTGAAAGTGGTTAAATAGTGTTTGTTACAATGAACAAACACTACCAGCATTTATTAGCTGAACTGATCTGATTACATGTTCATTCATTCTAATGCTTCATGATTTCATACTCATAACAGACTGTACAGCTCACAAGGAGGGAACCAACCCTAGACAGGGCATACGCATGCAAATATGCCCACACTATGACACTTTAGAGATGCCAGTTGACCTATGGAGTACTGGCCAGGAATCAAAGTGAAGATTTCTGGAGCTCTGAGGGGACATAATTAAAAACCACACCACCTTATTCCAAGTATTGTTAATATTACCAATCCTATTGTCATTATTGGGCAGCATGGTAGTGTAAGTGGTTGTCTCACAGAGATTCCCAGTTTTCTGAATTCCAAAGACGTAAGTTAGGTCAGTTGGTCTCTCTAAAGTGTCCCTGTTTGTGCGTCACCTGCAGTGGATTGGCAACTTGTACGGGGTTGGTTCCTGCTCCCTACAATCCTGAATTGGATATGAAAATAAATGAATGATGAATTATTATTATTAGTAGTAGTAGTATTCCTTAAAACAAACCCTTTATTCACTACAGTTACACAGTAAGAGTTACTCAGAACATGAAGCTCTGACAGTGGCACTCCCATTTCAACACTAGAGTGTGCACTTACATCAGCAGTGTGGATTATGAAACCTGGTTCAGTTCTACAGTCACATTGTCTGAAAACAGTACATTTTGATCTCATAGTGGTTTTAGATGCACTACAGTCCTAACATGCATATCTTTGGACTGTGGGAGGAAACCGGAGCACCCGGGATAAAGCCACACAGACACGGGGAGACTCCATACAGAAAGGATCCAGGTTACTCCACCCTGGGATCAAACCCAGGACCTTCTTGCTGTGAGGCAATGGTGCTACCCACTGTGCCGCCCTCTATCATATGAATGCATGCAGTATGTATTTATTTACAGCAGTAAATGAGATGCCCTTGTCCAAAGCACCCTAAATGCAAGCTGAGCAGCTTGTTGGGGCCAAAACTTGAACTCAGAAACCTCTGATTAATAGTCCAGAGCTTTAATCACTGTCCACTTCTACATCATTTAGCATACACCTTCATCCAGAGTAACTTAAAAAAGCACTTAAAGGGTAAGGGTTTTGATTAAAGACTTAACAATTGCAGCTTGATTAGTGCTGAGACACAAGCGTAACGTTCTGATAGCAGTCTAGAGCCACAACTATTGTCCTGTCTACTTAGGTGTGTGCAGTCCAGAGCTTTAACAACTGAGCTACCAAAGTCCTATTTAGATGTCTATCGGTTGTTGTTATTAAGACTATTCCGTGGTAGGTGTACCTGTGTGTGTATGTTGCTCTCTAAACCACAAAGCAATGCTTCAACCATTTATAAATGGAGGCTTAGAACAGGCCCAACCCAGGTAAAAATGTATTGTGAAATTTGACAGTAGAACCATGAAGTGGCCAAATTACCACCAAAATTCATAGTACAACTGTGAAATAATTTATGGTCAGTTCATAGTCAAACAAGTTTACAGTTGTACTATGAAATTTCACAGTAGAACCATAAAGTGGCCAAATTACCATCAGAAATTCATAGTAGAACTGTGAACTTCATGGTCAAACTGTGAAAATTCACATTAAAACTTTCAAGCAATTTACAGTTTTACTATGAAAATTCCCAGTACATTTTTCCCTGGGAACAGTACAATATGGTACGAAAGTAATTATATAATACTGAATTTCTTTGTTCATTAGGACTTCACTGACAGACTGGAGGAAAAAAAACCCACACAGACTTGTAGCCGGGCGGTGCATCGATCTAAGCCGCAGTGACATGACCACAGCAGTGCCCCACCAACCAGGTCAATGACAAGCTGGCATATGCTGACGCTTTCACCCTGTGTTCTCTGAAGGTAGGTACCAAAGGTCCAGAGACCCAGACCAGAAAAAAGGAAAGTTTCACATTATGTATCAGAATATCTTCTCTCATTAAGGTACATTCTTTCATTTGCTATTCCCACGTATTCCAATTCAGGGGCACGGCGGGGCAAAAGTGGAAACCAACACACACAATCGCTCAAACACACTGGGAGACTATTGATGCCAATTAACCTAGCACATGTCTTTGGAATGCCAGGCTGGGACTAGAACTCAGGTCACCGAAGCTATGAAGATGTCCGTGCTAAGCACCATGCTGTCCCTCATTAAGGCACAACATTTGTTAAACATATATGTATTTATTAAAATGCTTCTCCATTTTGCTAGCTATGTTTAAAACACATTCATTTCTTCACACTAATGCTTCCTTACTGCATAATTACTTTGTTTCGTAAGAAGCAACGGTCTAAACTTTCCAAGGACATGTTTAGGGATGCACCGATCTAACTTTTTCAGTTCCGATACCGATACATAAACTTTGCATATAGGTTGATACCCGATATCGACCCGATACCATTGTTGAATCAATAAGCCATGAACCTTAAGGCATCAGTATTGACGTAAACATTACTAATAACTTTGTAAAACAAAATATAACAACATATAAACGTATTAAATTGCTATTTATTTGTCACTTAATTAATAAAAATTGTGCAGGACCTTGGCACAGTATTCAAACCCAAAATCAAAAAAGGATCTTAAACGATATTTATATTGTATTCATTTATTATGAATCAGTGATATTATATATTGTATTTTGCAGTGCCAGCACCAACCCTTGCAACATTTGTTTTGCAGATACTGCACGCTGCCATCAAACAACGCAAATTGTACACTCTAACTTGTATTTCAGCTGTTTCAATACTTTCAAGTGGAATATCGCGGTATATAGCATCGTATCGCAATGTATTGTGACATCATGTGACTCAAGTATCATGATGCTTATTGTATTTCCAATACCCACCCCTAGTTGGTGACAATGCTCTCAGTCTGGACCCTCACTGTAGCGATGAGAGTCAAACAGGGGTACAGGATTACTCCCACCTTGTTTTCCATCTTTATCATAGGTATTCTCCAAATCACTAGCCTGTAATCAATACAGGGCCAAGAGAACCAACATCACAATGCAATCACAGAGTACTCCACAGAGAAAGTTTAAACCATACTAAATGACTTTCTGAAAACAGACTGGACCTTGGTCACAAGCCTAAACATCACAAACATCCTACACCAGTCTCCACGTCCACCCGACCTATCAGCCACGTAGTCCACTGTGATGATGGCAAAAAGTCAAGCAGTATTCTCTGCAATAGCATGTACACACTGGAGATCAACCACAGCTTAATGTTAGTAAAACGCTCTAAGATCATCCTGACTGACAGGTTCAAACAAAGCTACTGTATGACGCTGGACCGTGTTCAGTAGACACCTGGAAGTGCTGGAACTAAGAATCAGATACATGAACAGACACACCAACACCATCAGTTTGGAGGACGAGCATCATTTATTTATTACTAATCATGATAAAGTGGCTCCAACTCCATTTGAGAGGTCACATCATCTGGATGCCTTACACAAGGCCAAATAAATCCTATATGCTCCGCTTAAGGAAGGGCAATAATGTCTGGGGTGGATAAAAGCAGAACAAATGCACCTGGGAACAAAAACACTTTGATGAAAACCTTTACAGTGGGAGCAGCACTACAGAAACAAGACTATTACTCTCTCTTCCAAATTTTCTGTAGAGTCACCAATAAACAGCCCTACAAACAACAGTTATTCTCCATTTCAGTAACTGCTGTTGATCTGCATTTACATGCTATTTGATAACACTTATGTCATTATAAGGTAGGTGGACCTAATAAACTGGCAAACAAATGTTCAGTACTGTGCAATAGACTTAGGCAACCATTAGATTAGATATAAGACTGTTTAAACAACGGTATCAACAATGGTACAAAGACCAGATATACAGTGGTGTGAAAAAGTGTTCGCCCCATTCCTGATTTCCTATTTTTTGCATGTTTGTCACACTTAAGTGTTTCAGAACATCAAACCAATTTAAATATTAGTCAAAGACAACAAGTAAACACAAAATGCAGTTTTTAAATGAAGATGTTTATTATTAAAAGAGAAAAAAATCCAAACCTACATAGCCCTGTGTGAAAAAGTGTTTGTAACTGGTTGGGCCACCCTTAGCAGCAACAACTGCAACCAAGCGTTTGCGATAACTTGCAATGAGTCTTTAACAGCATTGTGCAGGAATTTTGGCCACTTATCTTTGCAGAATTGTTGTAATTCAGTCACACTGGAGGGTTTTCCTGCATGAACGGCCTTTTTAAGGTCATGCCACAGCATCTCAACAGGATTCAGGTCAGGACTTTGACTAGGCCACTCCAAAGTCTTCATTTTGTTTTTCTTCAGTCATTCAGAGCTGGACTTGCTGGTGTGTTTTGGATCATTGTCCTGATGGCCGGACATTCTCCTTCAGGACTTCTTGGTAGACAGCAGAATTCATAGTTCCATTTATCACAGCAAGTCTTCCAGGTCCTGAAGCAGCAAAACAGCCCCAGACCATCACACTACCACCACCATATCTTACTGCTGCTATAATGTTCTTTTTCTGAGATGCTGTGTTACTTTTACACGAGATGTGATGGGACACACACCTTCCAAAGAGTTCAACTTTTGTCTCATCAGTCCACAGAATGTTTTCCCAAAAGTTTTGGGGATCATCAAGATGTGTTCTGGAAAAACTAAAGAGGAGCTTTAATGTTCTTTTTACTCAGCAGTGGTTTTCCTGTACAGAACAGCTTCAGTTCTGGGATGTTGGTGGGTTTCCTCACATTAGCTGCTCGCTTCAGTTCCTTCCTCAACATTTTCATTGGATTAAGGTCAGGACTTTGACTTGGCCATTCCAAAACAAGAACTTTATTCTTCTTTAACCATTCTTTGGTAGAACGGCTTGTGTGCTTAGGGTCGTTGTCTTGCTGCATGACCCACCTTCTCTTGAGAGTCAGTTCATGGACAGATGTCCTGACATTTTCCTTTAGAATTCTCTGATATCATTCAGAATTTATTGTTCCATCAATGATGGCAAGCCGTCCTGCCCAGATGCAGCAAAACAGGCCCAAACCATGATACTACCACAACAATGTTTCACAGATGGGATAAGGTTCTTAAGCTGGAATGCAGTGTTTTCCTTTCTCCAAACACAACGCTTTTCTTTTTAAAGCAAAAAGTTCTATTTTGGTCTCATCCGTTCACAAAACATTCTTCCAATAGCCCTTCTGGCTTGTCCACGTGATCTTTAGCAAACTGCAGATGAGCAGCAATGTTCTTTTTGGAGAGCAGTGGCTTTCTCCTTGTAACCCAGCCATGTACACCATTGTTGTTCAGCGTTCTTCGGATGGTGGGACTCATGAACATTAACATTAGCCAATGTGAGAGAGGCCTTCAGTTGCTTACAAGTTACCCTGGGGTCCTTTGTGACCTCGTCAACTATTACACACCTTGCTCTTGGAGTGATCTTTGTTGGTCGACCACTTCCTGGGGAGAGGTAACAGTGGTCTTGAATTTCCTCCATTTGTACACAATCTGTCTGACTGTGGATTGGTGGAGTCCAAACTCTTTACAGATTGTTTTGTAACCTTTTCCAGCCTGATGAGCATCAACAACTCTTTTGCCACTCACTAATATGTAATATTGGATCATTTTCCTCAATAAATAAATGACCAAGTATAATATGTTTGCCTTATTTATTTAACTGGGTTCTCTTTATCTACTTGTAGTACTTGTGTGAAAATCTCATGAAATATATAGAAATATAAAACAAATTCTAAAGGGCTGACAGACTTTCAAGCACCACAGTTAACAGCCAGTATGTGCATATAGCATGTAGTACTACCATGAAGCTCCGGAGTCCAAACCATGCAACGTTCCGCTTCGAAAACAAAACTGCGAAAACAGCAATATCATATTTACAAGCAGTCAGCCTACTAGCCTAAAATACAACTTTATTTAACGTTTCATCACAAATATAAAGACGACAGTCTTAAAATCACTAGCCAATCACCTCCACTGGCTGCATCTGGCTCCATCTGTTTCACCATTATTCTGTCATGCCTACAGCACCAAAATTTACACAAGTCACTCCTATAAATTGAAGCCAGTTGCGTTGCTAAACATAAGGAAGGATAAGAGCAGTGAGTGATACAATAAAATTCAAAACTCACTTCTGTGGTTCTCTGAACAATATGGTCTTTCGGTGTAAATAACCAGTATGAGAACACAATTGGTTGGCTCTAACAAAACATTTATTCATGCTGCATGACCTGGCGAAGTCACTCATGTTGAGTCACATTGACATTTATGTTATTTAGCAGACACCCTTATCCAGAGCGACTTACAATTGATATACTCTTACAATCCAAGTAACGGTGGGTTAAGGGCCTTGCTCAAGGACCTAACTTAAAAACCTGGATGTTCACAGTCCAGTACCTTAACCACTGAGCCACCACAGCAGTCCCAATATGCAGACATTCAACAGATATTCAACACTTTATTATAAAATAAGCTATGTGTTAACGATTTTGCCTAAGTGTACAGTTTAGGTGTTTTAAGCATGTTTAAGTTAGACTATGCTATGTATATCGAAACTCCTCGGTTTACAATAAATTCATCTTTCAGTGGGTTTTTCAGGACATAGTCCCATCATAAATTGGGGAGAACCTGTAAACTTTAGAAACAAGCCCCCAAAACCTGCAACTACGGTAGATTACTAATATTTGTAAGTGACTTCACAGAAAATAAGCCCAAGGTCACTTCTAATAAGAGGAGGTAGCAATTAACCGCTTGAGGTTCAGATCTACGTTCTATCATGTGTGTAAGGAATACATGTGCTGAAAACTAATTCCTGAGCTACAATCCAGCTCTCTTTATCAAATTTCTTTATCAAAATCTGTTTTCTAGACCTTAATCCAATCAAATAAATGCAGAAATCCAACTATGATTGGATCTGTAAGTGCATATAAACACGCTGACAAATTCCAGACACGGGGAATTCACAGGACATTCATTGTATCTTGTAATGTGTGAGACTTGTACGCTTCATGAACGCTTATTTTTTTTGTTTTACAACTTCTTAAACACTTAGTGGATTTGTCATGCTTTGTTTTGAGATCACATGTTGATCTCAGCCTTGTTTCAACCATCACAAGAAGACGACTACAGAACCAACTGAAACGTCAGTTTACATTGTGTGTGCCTGATTTCATGTTGATCTATCACTCGACATCACAAGGCAAGGAAAGAAGTGACTGAGTGGTGAACCCACAGTGTGATCTACAGACAAGCTGAACTGGCTCATGACAGATCAGAGACATCATTCCTCTCACCAACCAAGAGACATCAATAGAACGAAACTGCAAATCTTCTCTACCTACCTTCCTCGGTGTTGGCATGGTAACGTAGTTGTAATTAGTAACATGAAATTTACCTGCAGTGGTGCTTGAAAGTGTGTGAACCCTTGAGAATGTCTTACATTTCTGCATAAATATGACCTAAAACATCATCAGATTTTCCAAAAAGTAGATGGAGAACCCAATTAAATAAACAAGGCAAAAACATAATTGGTCTGTTACTTATTGATGAAAAGGATCCAACTTATCCATAAGTGGGAACAGCAAAAAAAACCTTTGTCTTTGGAGTGATCTTTTTTGGTTTTGAAATTGAGTTTTGAAATTGTACTCATCCTGTCTGGCTGTGGATTGGTGGAGTCCAAATTGTTTAGAGATGGTTTTGTAACCTTTCCCAGCCTGATGAGCATCAACAACTCTTTCCTCAGAGGTCCTTTGGAGGAGCTTTGCTGTTCGTACCATGATACACTTCCACAAACATGTTTTGAAGCTCAGGCTAGGGGTGGACGATATGGTAAAAATATTACATCACAATATTTAGACCTTTTCAAGATACACAATAAGAATAAGAAGAAACCGGAGAACCCGAAGTAAACCCATGCAGACACAGGGAAGACATGCAGACTCCACACTGAAAGGACCCGGGTCGCTCCACCTGGATTCTTGCTCCCACAAAGGAGCTTGTGGTAAAAAAAAGTCACAAGTTATACTGGTTTGGATTTTACACAACAAAGACTTTTTGCAAATCTTCAAAGAGAAAACTGGCACGTCTGGTGGAAACACAACAAATCTGTTCGACCAATTCATAAGTTAGCACCCCAACAAGTGTTCCAAAAACCAGATAGCACAGAGACTGCATACAACAGCCAGAAAGAGCACTTAATCAAACAAAATAACAAATTTAGCTGAAAGATCACTGATGCCATGACATTCTACATGGCCAAGAAAATGACACCCAATAAATTGGTTTAAAATGAAGTGTTTTAAGTGTCCTATATAAATAGTTTGCAAATGTTAAAGACTTACTACAGTGGTACCTCGGTTCTCGCTGTTTGCTCGGTACTCGGCGCCTTGTTAAATCTTGTAGGAGTCAAGGCCAAACTTGATTCACGATTCAGTAAACAGTGATTCAGTTTCACAATAGCCCTTGCTCAGAGAAAAGAAGCTGTTTTTATGGTGTTTTTCTTTATTTTTACATCTACAGTGGGGCAAAAAAGTATTTAGTCAGCCACTGATTGTGCAAGTTCTCCTACTTAGAAAGATGAGAAAGGTCTGTGATTTTCATCATAGGTACACTTCAACTATGAGAGACAAAATGAGAAAAAAAATCAAGGAAATCACATTGTAGAATTTTAAAGAATTTAATTGTACATTATCGTGGAAAATAAGTATTTGGTCACCCACAAACAAGCAAGATTTCTGGGTCTCACAGACCTGTAACTTCTTCTTTAAGAAGCTCTTCTGTCCTCCACTCGTTATCTGTATTAATGGCACCTGTTTGACCTCATTATCTGTATAAAAGACACCTGTCCACAGCCTCAAACAGTCAGACTCCAAACTCAACCATGGAGAAGACCAAAGATCTGTCGAAGGACACCAGAAAGAAAATTGTAGACCTGCACCAGGCTGGGAAGAGTGAATCTACAATAGGCAAGCAGGTTGGTGTGAATAAATCAACTGTGGGAGCAATTGTAAGAAAATGGAAGACTTACAAGACCACTGATAATCTCCCTCGATCTGGGGCTCCATGCAAGATCTCATCCCGTGGGGTCAAAATGATCATGAGAACAGTAAGAAAAAATCCCCAGAACTACACAGAGGGACCTGATGAATGACCTGCAGAGAGCTGGGACCAAAGAAACAAAGGCTACCATCAGTAACACACTACGCCGAGAGGGACTCAGATCCTGCAGTGCCAGGCGTGCCCCCCTGCTTAAGCCAGTACATGTCCAGGCCCGTCTGAAGTTTGCCAGAGAGCATATGGATGATCCAGAAGAGGATTGGGAGAATATCATGTGGTCAGATGAAACCAAAATAGAACTTTTTGGTAAAAACTCAACTTGCCGTGCTTGGAGGAAGAAGAATGCTGAGTTGTGCCATACCTACTGGGAAGCATGGTGGTGGAAACATCATGCTTTGGGGCTATTTTTCTGCAGAGGGGACAGGACGACGGATCCGTGTTAAGGGAAGAATGAACGGGGCCATGTATCGTGAGATTTAAAGACAAAACCTCCTTCCATCAGTGAGAGCGTTGAAGATGGAACGTGGCTGGGGCTTCCAGCATGACAATGATCCCAAACACACCGCTCGGGCAACGAAGGAGTGGCTCTGTAAAAAAGCATTTCAAGGTCCTGGAGTGGCCTAGCCAGTCTCCAGACCTCAACCCCATAGAAAATTTGTGGAGGGAGTTGAAAGTCCGTGTTGCCCCAAAACATCACTGCTCTAGAGGAGATCTGCATGGAGGAATCTTTCTAAGTCGGAGAACTTGCACAGTCAGTGGCTGACTAAATACTTTTTTGCCCCACTGTACATTACTGTATTATTAGTGAAAATAAGTCTCCATTGGTTCTAAAAAGGTTAGTTTATAAGAGCTAGCCTGAACACAGATAGGCTGCAGTTAGCTTAGCAGCTCTGCTAGTGCCCCGAGTTCACCAATAGAGTAAGTGTTTTGCTTTTACTTTTCACTTTCAATCCATTACTCACTAAATTACATGAGATTTTTCAACACTTTGTTATAGCTCAAATGGTCTCTGTTATTTTTTTTCTTTTCTTGAGCCAAGTTACTCTTTTACCTAACATAAAAAATATTATGGATCGTGATTCCATCTAACATAACATATTACATTTTTGCATATTTTTCATATTACATTTGACTGCAGGGACAGCACAGTGTTGGTTGGATATGTGGAACTTGCTCTAAAACAACTTAGTTTAAGCTTAGTATCTTGAGCTGAACCAGCATTATGTCATCATAACACACTCACTACAGATGTGGAACACCATTCATCCATCTGTAAACATAACACATTCATTCTAAGTTGGAGTAACACACCACCTATTCTTCTACTTGCTATTCAAATTCATTATTACCTGACACTTTCTGGTTTGCTCCTTATGACGCGTAGTTATATAAGATTTCCACCCAGTTATTTTAAGGCTTTTTTGTCAGAAGTACAAGAACAATCAGATCTACTTTATGAGCTACGTCAACTCTACCCACACAGTGCGGTTACAAAAGCAAGCTGCAGTTTCTGTGTGGTATGCTGACAGGAGCACAATGGAAGTGCAGAGAGTTAAGTCCAGTTCCTGAGCTTTTATGGGAGGTTAGAAGGAGAGAGACGCTTTCTCTACAGCAGTACTAATGATAAGAAACCAAATACAAAAGCAAACTTTGTTCAAGTACACAGTTCAAGAAGCGTGTTTTTGCATAAGAGTGCCAAGAAGTGAGACTGGAAGACATTCCTAATAATGATTTAGTTACAAAAAGAATGTGTGCATGGGAGAAGGAGCATATTTTCAATCAAATACAAGCCTAACTATTCACAAACAGAGAAAAAGTATTTTCAGCACGACTTCTGGAACTCGCTATTTGTAATCCAACCCATTTAAGATGATACTGTAGGTATACACCATTACTTTATTAACATGCTTATCCACATTGTTTTTTTTATTATTATTATTATTGGTAAATTAGCATACTTTATTGGTTTAATATTATTGGTTTAATTAGTTAATACAAGCATATCCCGAGGCAAGTCCCACGTCCTAAACGTAAAGTACTATTCAAGTCACCACATGGAGTGGTTTTAGTGTGCTATTAGCCAAACTAAACAGATCATCAAAGTGAGTTCATAGCCAGAAATTCTCATGGCTACTGAGATCATTTTTTGCCAAGAACAGCTAAAAAAAAAAAAGATTAACAATATAACGGTATGTTGGGAGACAACCCAGTTCACATTTGCTCGCTAGCGTTCATCAGTTAGCCAGCCAGCTAATTACTATGCAAACTACATAAGCACCAATGTACCATTCTTTGTGTAGCTTCAAATGTCAAACCAAGTTCGACGTTGTTGGATCTCCATCGGTGATCTGTTCTGTTTTCTGTTCTCTACAGCACTTACAGTCTTTGTAGCTTAAAATAATTCTTTTTGGCAGCATGTTTCTAGGCAGTACAAACTTCAACACTCATTCCAAAGTTTCCTGCAACTGGTCCTAGAATTTCCCTTCTTGCTAGGCTACTGATAAGCAAAGCTGAGCAGCTCGGCTCCCTAACGTTACAGTGATACAGCACCATGCAAGCAATACAAAAGGCTCAGTTATGTGATTCAACATTATTTTAACACTTTAAAATAAATAAATGACTTTAAAGAATGGGTTTGTGGAGCCACTCAAGTCTTTTCTTACAGCCCAAATCCAAGTCACAGATGGTATAGTCAAAGTCGAGTCGCAAATAATCAAATTCTGGACTCGAGTTGCACTTCATGTCATGTGACTAGAGTGCACACCTCTGGTTTTTATATACAGATCCGTTTTCTTCTGACATCTTATTTGTAAAACATCATGTAACATGGAGTCCACATTCAGTATTTGAATGTTGGTTTAGCTTAAACTGACAGAACTAATAAGACTTTCTAAGAGGAACACAATAGTTTGTTTGGTTTATTTAACATTGCTTTCAGCATCATTGGCCATTTACAACAGACACAAGGATACATCAATACACAAGGTTAATTTGAAATTAGTAGTGCATGCTCAGACCGGGACAGTTTAGCGTAATCAATTAACCTAATGCATGTCTCTGGACTGTGCGAGGAAGCTGGAGTAAACCCATGTGGACACAGGGAGGGCATGCAGACTGCAGACATGCAAAGTCCATAGTCCATGGACAGCAAAATGTAGTCACTTGAAGTGGACCTTAAAATATTACAATAATATGTAAACTATTCAAAAATAGTTACAAAATATAATTTTACAGCATTAGGCTACATTAGCTACAGATAACTGGTTAAATGTCCTCAGGAGGTAGGTCTATTAAACATTATCCATTTGCTTGAACTAGACCCCTGGAATCTTTTCTTTGCTGCAATTCATTCATTCTTGGGGTCGACTTTCTGAGCTGCTGAGACCCTCAGGGTGAAATGTCAGTAATATGAGTACTGTGAGCTGATTTGTTTATCTTCATCACAGAGAACAACTGCTCACACAGGTAAGTGCTACCAAACGGACAGCGTACGGGTGGTGTGTAGGTGGAGCTCGGACATTGTTTCTGGGATGAAAGAAGGGAACTGAGCTGCTCCAACTGAACGTCAATTGTATTTGGTCTTGCATGTCAAACACTCCATTTGCATGTTCATTGGTGCACTCTCCACATCAGCTACAAACAGATTGCAGGAAACCTCAACATTTTTGTTCAGAAAAATTTAAGTAACCTCATATTATATTGGTTCCTGGATATCGCCTGTATATCTGTCAGGAAACTGCCAGAGTTCTGTCTGATTTCCCTCTCCTCTGAACAACTCTCCTGCAGCTTCTCATGTTGTCTGGCTGACTTTCAGCTGTTTAGCAACTTTGTGGTATTACCACAGTATTTTGGCATTTGTCACATTTTGCTTCCATATTGTTTGTTAGAATAAAAATCTCCAAATCATAATTGATTTAATTTCTACCTAGGAGAGCAGAGCTATATCACACCTCCTTCTGTCTTTTTGACTGACATGGATTTCCAGTGTGCTTATGTGAGAGAGTGCGGATGGAGACAGGCAGAGGGAGTCATTTCTATCCTGCACTATTACTTACGGCAATTTTTTTTTCCCATAACAGATATGACATCAATTTCAACAGATATATAAATTAACTTATGATATCAATATATTGTATTTATGACCAGATCGATAATTTAAAAAGAACTGCCAGGATCGGAAGTACCAATATCTTCGTACCAATCTGCTCATCTCTAATAAATAGCTATACTGAGCAGAATTTGATAAAAATAATATTAACAGAATTTCACTTCAAAAGAAATTTTTACAGTATAAAGAATTCCATAAACTGGTATATTTAAACGTACATCGTTTTAACACTGTAACTGTTTTAAGCCATAGGTATGAGATGTTTAACATCCATTTGCTGTTTAACATCCAAGGCAGAGTTCTTAAAAATGACAATGAATTACAAAAAATCCGTCTTTTTAACTCTGAACGTTGCGGCTGTAACAGCTCATGACCTCAACAGCCACTAAATTCCACTGATTCGCAAGAAGAGGCAGGAGTTCGACTTCAAGAGCAGAATCCATCATTCACGAAAGCTCACCATCAAACCGGTGGTGTTCTTTCTTGCCTGTTAGCTCACATTTGAATTCGAGACTGTTGTAAATCGGCTGAGCAGTTTAGAGACTTTTTTGTGCAAGTTACTCATGTTTGTGTCTTTCAATACTTATTTGTAACAAGCTGTGAATGGTGTTTGTAAGTTTATGTACCTGTCCTATTGTAAGTAGTAGTCCTTTGTTTGTCCCACCACTACCTATATATTGTCTCTAACCTATAATTATATAAACTGGTTTACATGCA
Organism: Ancistrus triradiatus; assembly: GCA_025084515.1. Lineage (NCBI taxonomy): Eukaryota > Metazoa > Chordata > Actinopteri > Siluriformes > Loricariidae > Ancistrus > Ancistrus triradiatus. Next base: position 121,969 of record JAJAGP010000076.1, on the reverse strand, counting down.
CTCGTCTCTGTTTCATCTGGCTGATCTTGTGTTGTTCATAACTTCCTTCAAACAAAAGTATCAGCTCCATCACACCTCTTAAGTGTTAAGGTTTTCCTCTACACAGGCTCATAACAATACATTACTGTATTTTCTATAATTATTATAAATATCTTTATTATAAAGTAAAGAAAGGTTTAGCATGTGTAACAGTTTAGACTTCAGACACTGTTTCATTAGGGAACGGTAGCGTTCGAAACTGTGTTTTCGGCGGCATCTCATAGATGTACAGCAGGGCAAAAAAGTATTTAGTCAGCCACTGATTGTGCAAGTTCTCCTACTTAGAAAGATGAGAGAGGTCTGTAATTTTCATCATAGCTACACTTCAACTATGAGAGACAAAATGAGAAAAAAAATCCAGGAAATCATATTGTAGGATTTTTAAATAGTTTCATTGTAAATTATGGTGGAAAATAAGTATTTGGTCAATAGCAAAAGTTCAACTCATTACTTTGTAACATAACCTTTGTTGGCAATGACAGAGGCCAAACATTTCCTGTAAGTCTTCACCAGGTTGGCCCATTCCTCCATGCAGATCTCCTCTAGAGCAGTGATGTTTTGGGGCAACATGGACTTTCAACTCCCTCCAAAAATTTTCTATGGGGTTGAGGTCTGGATACTGGCTAGGCCACTCCAGGACCTTGAAATGCTTTGACCTTGAAAGGAGCCACTCCTTCGTTGCCCGAGCGGTGTGTTTGGGATAATTGTCATGCTGGAAGACCCAGCCACGTTCCATCTTCAATGCTCTCGCTGATGGAAGGAGGTTTTGGCTTAAAATCTCACGATACATGGCCCCGTTCATTCTTCCCTTAACACGGATCAGTCGTCCTGTCCCCTCTGCAAAAAAACAACCCCAAAGCATGATGTTTCCACCCCCATGCTTCACAGTAGGTATGGTGTTCTTGGGATGCGACTCAAGCATTCTTCTTCCTCAAAACACGACGAGTTGAGTTTTTAACCAAAAAGTTCTATTTTGGTTTCATCTGACCACATGATATTCTCCCAGTCCCTCTTCTGGATCATCCATATGCTCTCTGGCAAACTTCAGACGGGCCTGGACCATGTACTGGCTTAAGCAGGGGGACACGCCTGGGACTGCAGGATCTGAGTCCCTCCGGCATAGAATCATAGTGTGTTACTGATGGTAGCCTTGTTACTTTGGTCCCAGCTCTCTGCAGGACAATCATCAGGTCCCTCCGTGTAGTTCTGGGATTTTTTCTGACCGTTCTCATGATCATTGTGACCCCACAGAATGAGACCTTGCGTGGGGCCCCAGATCAAGGGAGATTATCGATGGTCTTGTATGTCTTACATTTTCTTACAATTGCTCCCACAGTTGATTTATTCGCACCAACGTGCTTGCCTATTGTAGATTCACTCTTCCTAGCCTGGTGCAGGTCTACAAACTGGTGTCCTTCAACAGCCCTTTGGTCTTGGCCATGGTTGAGTTTGGATTCTGACTGTTTGAGACTGTGGAGATGTTTCTATTATACAGATAACAAGGTCAAACAGGTGCCTTAATACAGGTAACGAAGTGGAGGGACAGAAGAGCTTCTTACGAAGAAAGTTACAGGACTGTGAGAGCCAGAAATCTTTCCTTGTTTGGTGGTTGACCAAATACTTATTTTCCACCCATGATTTACAATTAAATTCTTTAAAAATCCTACAATGTGGTTTCCTGGATTTTTTTTCTCATTTTGTTTCTCATAGTTGAAGTGTAGCTATGATGAAAATTACAGACCTCTCTCATCTTTCTAAGTAGGAGAACTTGCACAATCAGTGTCTGACTAAATATTTTTTTTGCCCCACTGTATGCATCATTACATGCAATTTTCCTATGAAAATATCCTTTATTGTTGTATTACAGTAGCCAGAAAACACTATGCCGCTCCTGTCAATGTCCATTCAGTCAACGTCTCTTTCACAGATCGTCATGCGGACATTAAACGCCGCATACCTGTAATAATAATCCAAGATTTTGTTCCATTTCTGTGAGTTTTTGGGCTAATTCCTTAATCTAATGTGTAGAAATGCACACAGACAACCAGTCTGAGAATCTCTGTGACAGACACTCCAGAGTGCACTTACTGTACAGCTCAGACATGGCTCACAACAAGTGTGTAGGAGGAAATGCGAGATCTGGGTTTCACTTTCAGCCTTTCCTTCACATGAAAATGCTTCTCTCAGCTTAACTGTGCACTTTAGCCGTCTTGCAAACAAACAACCTCTTGTACTTGCAAACTGTTACCACAAGATCACAGAACTAGAGCAAAAGCACAAACTCTTAGAACAGGAGATCCCAAGTGAAAAGTACTGCACAGAACCTGTCAGCTTACAGCAACTTATCCAGACAATTTGTATGACTTTTGAGGCAGACTGGTACAGTTGTAGTGCTGGGTGAAATCTGCTAATGGCCGTGTGGTGTGACTTGTAAGGGAGTCAGAAAATCAGAAATGTTTAATATTGATATGTACAAATCAGAAATAGTTATTAAAGGTTTCAATAAAACACATTGTTTATTTCATTTAGTTTTACAAAACAAGACAAATCAAAAAAATATGCAAATTCTGTCCATATAATCATGATTTGGTACAAGAGCAGTATCTACAAGCCCAAAAATGGGCAGAGGATCTCCAGTCTGTCTACAAGTGCATGAGAAAATTGTCACCTGTTGACATCACCTGTTTGCAAATCACATCATTATCTACTTTTTTACCTCATTACTAGACCTAAATTGCCCTGTCCCAAGTGTACAAGTACTTCGTTACAGTACTTAAGTATATTTTAGGTATTAGGTACTGGACTTCAATTGATTATTTCTTTAACTTTATACTTTTGCTTTTACACACTACATTTCAAAAGAATAATGCTTTTATGAATCTATCAAGTTTTTGTATTAACACTGAAAATATTAAACTTAAGACTTTCAAACACATTTAAAAATTCCGCATAATGCATTCTACTACTACACTATACACTGTTTTTTTATTAATCACACGTTAGAGGTTTTCTCATGTCCCTGAGATGGTGAATTCTTTTTCTGTGATGAATAAACCAGGTATATTATAAAACTTTATAATATTTTCAAATACTTCATATATTTCTAATGTTTTGCATAATTGTTTTTAAATTAAGTAGTGCAATAGCGTGAAGTGAAAATGCAGTGCCAGTGTTTCAAAGAGTGGATGATAACTACTGTTTGGGTTAAATATCATGATTTACTGCATTACTTAGTGTTGCCATGTCTAGATACGAGCTATTTATGAGCATTTATTTAAAAATCCAAAGTATTCCGTATATATTGGTCATCCATTGTATGAAAACAGTTTTATTCTGTTTTGAATTCTGTGTATGTATGATTTTTGCTGTTGTTTCATGCTTCAAAAATCGAGGTATTAAGGTTTTTTAAATAAATACATTTTACATTTTTACCTTAAGTAGATGTAGTAGCATGTATTTTTATATTTCTACTTGAGTAAAATATAAAAGCCATACTTTTACTTGAGCATTTTTAACAGGTTATTATTACTTTTACTTGAGTAAAGGACTTCCAGCTCTGCTCCCGGTGCAGAGTGACTTGCCATTGAGCTGCGCAACTGAAGGTTAAAAGCAGTGGCAGTTTGACTGAATGTGCTTTTAACTCACAACCCTCCCAGGAATAGTGTTAACCACAGACCCACCAATTTGCACGCAAGATATTGAAGAAGGAATTTCACTACAACCTCGCTACTAGGAAATGAAGCTATAATAAAATACTGTGACACTGCATTAAGCACCCTTCTCCTAGAAACCATATGGTACATCTCAAATGACATATTACATACTAAACACAGAAAACAAAACAGTAACACCAACATTTATACTAATTGTACTAATGGGCGGGGGTGAAAGTAGGCCGGAACAGTCCAGTACTGTGTTACGCTAAAAGATTCAGTGGGAGGGGAGAGCAGCTGTCACATTCAAAACAAGTCACGATCGGACTTTCAGAAAGAAAACACACCTGCTAATGTCACCTCCTTATCGAATGCTAAGATGTTCTGAACTGCTTCTGTACCGTTCGTGCTGTGTTATGATCTGTTCATTACTGCATTTAAGTTCAGTACCAGCTTCCCATGCCGCAGCTGACATATAATTAGTGTTATGGGGCTTTGGCAGGCAGACGAAATGCTGAAAAATCTCCCAAATAAAATGTGATCATATTAGATCGTGACGTTTCATTATATTCTGTTTTATTCCAACAGCTAAAGACTGAGATACCAGTCCATAGCTTCAATGCCTTCATCTTGCAGGAACTGCTGACTCACTCCAGCCACATAAGGTCTAGCATTGTCTTGCATTAGGAGGAACCCAGGGCCAACCGCACCAGCATACGGTCTCACAAGGGGTCTGCGGATCTCATCTCGGTACCTAATGGCAGTCAGGCTACCTCTGGCAAGCACATGGAGGGCTGTGCGGCCCTCCAAAGAAATGCCACCCCACACCATTACTGGCCCACTGCCAAACCGGTCATGCTGAATTTTGAATCAGCGCTCACATAACTGAAATCTATTTGAAAAGAGCGGTGTAATTTACTCACCTAAGTGAGTCTCATCTCGAAGAACTGGCTTTGCTCAAGAAAGGCAAACCACCTACTTTAAGCTCACGTTATACAAACAAAGGTTACGGGGCACAAAACAGTGGTGTGTTTAGAAAGTCAGTCACCCATGGTGTCTTATTTTAATTGGGTATCCAAATAGGCAAACAGAAACCGAATTCCCTTAGTCATTTATCAACATGAGTAGAAAAAAAAAACAAATGAAATGAAACAAGTGTGTTAACTGTCAGACTCTCTCTCTCTCTCTCTCTCTCTCTCTCTCTCTCTCTCTCTCTCTCACTCACTCATGGCTGATGGAGCATAAGTGATTGCATATCTGAATTCAGCCAGCAAACATATGTATCTTCTTCTTTCAGCTGTTCACATTAGGAGTCACAGCGGATATGACCCACATGTTAGACCTGGCACAAGTTTAATCCAGATGCTCTTCCTAAAGCAACCCTCCTATTTTATGCAGCACTGGGATTGGCACTGAATTCAGTGGCTGAGCTTTCAGAATCAAACAATTTAGAGAGACCATTTAATTTGAAGCATGTCACCGGACTGTGGGAGGAAAGCGGAGAACCCAGAGAAAACCCACGCTAGCACGTGGAATACATGCAAACTCCACAAAGGCAGAGTAAGGGACAGGAAACAAAACAGATCTCCGTAGCTATGAGGTCAGCACGTTAACCACTGCTGCCACTGCTACCATCCATAGCATCTGAAGCCTAAACTGTTACACACCTCCAGAAGTTACGTAACACTTCAGTTACAAGCACACGTTAACAATCACACACTGTAAAACCAAAAGATAAACGCGCACGATGGAATATAAACAGACATAAACGTACCTCACTGGATGCACACAACCCAGAGGGAATGAGTCCACTTGAAGAAACACTAATGTCCAGAACAGGCAATACAGTATCACCTTTTAAACACTTTAAACCTTTAAGAAGGTTAATCCAGCACGGTTCTACTAGTAGGAAGTCAGACAGATCAAATGACCAGTGCTCAGCAATTCTAGGTATATGTAGGTGAAACCGGCACAGTGTTTGTAGCATTAAGCAGAGTACAAACTTTTCCATGTCATGTCTCTGCTTGTGTTTGTGTCCTAAAAGTGTCCTTGTGTGAACACAGACTGCAACGGAGCTCCTACTTATACATATATTTACTGTAAATCAGTAGTCATGAAAAAATGTAATAAATAAATGAAAACAAAACATCAATGTATGACATAAGTCGTATTTATGGCTGTTAAAATACACACGCTGAAGCTTTTTTTATTTGACCAGCTGTTTAAAAGACAGATCTTTATATCATATTATAATTTGTTATAATTGTAAAAACCTATGTTGTTAAAGTGAACAGCCACACATACACACAAACACACACACACAGAAGGATAGATATAGATCAATAGATATCTATCTATCTATACAGATCAATCATTTGTGCAATCACTGAAATCCTCACCGCCAAAGAAACATTAAATAAAATATACTGCACACTATAAAGGTTTACATTTTGTTGTGTGGCAATGGATTTGAATATAAATCATCTGTTTCAAATATTAGTGAGTGATTTCAATCATCATGGTTACTGATAGCAAATGTATTAGTTGGCTAAAATAATTAGCATCTAGTTTTGGGTTCAGCTATTCTAGCTACCATATTTAGCAAAGTCAATGACATCTCTGAGCATTCCAAACATAGGACAGGGTAATGGCAAAGGCATGATGAATTCATTTTACTCATCATTAACATAAAGCTAAATAATTTACGACTCCTAAACAACTGTCTGAGACGGATGCTAGCAAGCTAGCTAACTCAGAAGCCACTTATCAGAAAGGTTCATATTCAGTTTTATCATGCACAGACAGGGGCTCGACATAAGGAGACTAAAGCCATCTGCCTCAATGCATTCCTTTAAAAGTCACCAAAGGCATTACGCCTTATGACATGAATACAATTTACACAAAATCAACCCAAAGCGGGAAATCGACGCTAAAAGGCTGTTGTGGGGTAACACGTATGAAGCCAGGTGAGGACTGGAGTAATGAGGTGTGTGTGTTCATGCTCAGGCTGGTGTAAGTAAAGACTGAAGTCCCTCTGGAAGAGCATAACAACCGAGAAATAGAGCAGAAAAGCAGAGTGTACTTTCTCATGTGTAAAAACTCATTTGTGCTTATTATAAATACATTAGGGCTTGAGAATAGAGTTAAAGCTCATTAACCCTTAAAGACAAAATGCCCTTGGATTTCTGTCAGCAGAATTATATTAATGGTATTTGTCATGCTAAGTGAGTTGGATCAAATGACTTCCAGTTTGATTACAGCCAACACATTAAATTTTGCATGAACTTCAACTTTGGTGATCTTGGGTGGTGGCTTTTTTCTACATTTTTCTTATGCTTATGGTTTCCAAGTTAGCTTCTTTAAAGAACTTGAAGAGTAAAGTACATTTACTTATTTATAAGACATGACTTATTACCTTGACAAATGGGGGGATTGGAAAAGGACTTCATAGAATATGATACGCATCACGATTCATTGGTCGTGATACAATTGTATCACGATAGATTGGGATACGATCCATATTGCGATGTATTGCAATATAGAAAATAGAAAAGCAGCTGAAATACAAGTTACGCTGTACAACCTGAGTCGTCTTAATACATCACATCACACTGATAATTCAGCGGACAAATTGAGTCAAAACACTGTACATCTACAGAAGCAGAGATTGTAGTTTACACCCCATTCAAATCGTGTTTTTTCTTCCTAAAAAAATCTGTTACCGTATTTTTCGGACCATAAAGTGCACCGGATTATAAGACCCAATATCAACGATCGGCTGCTAACGGGTATATTTTCATACATAAAGCGCACCGGGTAATAAGGCGCATTAAATGAAACAAAACTCTTAAGTTCCCTTGGAAGCTCAGTTTGGTCTTTACCTGGCGCAGGGCGTCTTTGGCTTCATCCACTTCCCGTATTCATTGTATTCGTTAATGTTGAATTCTATCACAGCTGCTCTATGACCATGTTGACTGCGTGACTGATAGCGTTGTGTTTGAAAATCCGCTTTCGGAAAAATGACTGAATGAAATGGCACGTTACCCTAATGCTGAAGGCACATCCGTATTACTCCACGATGCTGCGCAACTACGGTGGCCCGTAAGCTTGTAACCTACAAAGAACCGTGCTAAAACATTTGACAGATTTATGAGCGCGTGTACCATCTACAATCGGTTCTAGGTCAGGAAGCATAACCAGAATTAATTCATACATTAGATGCACCGCATTTTAAGGCGCACTGTCGATTTTTGAGAAAGTTAAAGGATTTTAAGTGCGCCTTATGGTCCGAAAAATACGGTAATCATAAAAATAAATATCGGGATGTATTGCCTTATCGATTTTTTACAACAGCCCTACTGACAGTCTTCCAATTGAACGTGCTTCAAAAGCGGAAACAAATTATGGCATCGATGCTCAAAGTGGGGGCGCACTCCCTAGGGGTGGCACGGAGCTATTGCAGGGGGGGTACAGCAAGGCAAATGGATAAGACATGTTTAGCATACGTAATGCATTCCACTTGTAAAGGTGATGTCACTTAATTTAGTTCTGTTCCATAGGAAGCTGTAGTTTTGTATGAATTACAATGTTTAAAATAAATTCCAGTGGAGATTGGAAGCAAAAGAGTCAAGTCAAGTCAAATTTATTTCTATAGTGCTTTTTACAATAGAGCATTGCCTCAAAGAAACTTTACGAGTTTAGATTATCTTCTCATATCTACGTCCAATCCCAAATTGAGCAAGCCTAGGGCGACAGTGGCAAAGACACCAACGTGTGTCATCTACAAAAGGGGGGCACTGCAGAAAGAGTTTGAGACCTGCTGCATTATGGCTTGATTACAGACTGTAAAATATCACATTCACTCTTTGTTTCTGAGACTCAGAAAAAGCAACAACTCGGTTCATTTTAATTGTAATGATTCATATGTCAACGTGAACAATGCTATCAACCCTTATTCACAGTATCAAGCTGATTTCTATTATACCAAGCTCTAATTTGTTGGTATTTCTAAAAAAAAAACCATCTGCTCCCTATTTGCAGGCAACAAGTTGTCAGTTTCAGACAGGGGTGCTATAGGGGTGTTGGTTAAGTCCTTACTCCCACATTCACTTTACTGCCATTTTCCCAATTTCAGGTCAGCTATGATCACTGAAACATGTCTTAATACCCTGACAACAAATGAGTGATGACCCAGTTCTCTGCCACACTTGCTTTTTCCTCAGCCCACATATTGCCAATGGCGACGATTTCAATCGAATATGCCAGTACACAGCCACAACTGCACCTGCCGGGCCACATTTGGCCTAAAATGAAAAGCCTGCACAAACGTTACCTATGATAATTCACACGTGGGTCACGTACAACCCACAATCCGAATGAACTTTATTGTGGCTGGCAACTGTCAACTTTGGCCCGCAATACACTTGCTATTGCCAAAACCGAGCTGTTAAAGCCTAAACTGAGCCATTTTAGGATCAGCACATGTTTATCGTTACGTCAACCATGACATAAAAAGAAAAAGACCCTTGCAAGGATTCAAAATGCCTCGAGGACTACCATTTTGTGAGAAAAGGGTTGCTTTAGTGTTAAGTACTTAGTATTCTCCAGGCCTCTGGAAGTCATTTGTCTCTGATACCTGAATCCTTTTCAACCTGTCTGGCTGTCTGCCTGGCTGAGCTCCACGGTTTAATTCAGCCAGAGAGAGCTGCTGACAGGACCCGAGTCTGCTCAGCAATTTGTTCAGCTTAGTGGAGATGGCCTGGTTGGACCCAGAAGAGAAGACGACAGGGAGACTAGAGCAAAAGGAGAATCTATAAAAGCTTCCCAGGTTATCCGAGTCACTTAATATCTTGTAGTGTCTCAATAGACCCCTAAGTCTATGTCTGTCCACCCACTGATTTCCAACAAGTCTTCACATGATGGTGGCAATCAAAACCGGAACACGTGTTACTTACTTAAGTAAAGCCTACAAACTTAAGAGGAATTAATTATTGAAAAGTAAAGACTTTTCCACCTGAATCATCTAATAACAAACCTGCAAAAGGTCAAGAAATAGTTCCAAAGATGAGTTTGCAGAAAAAGACAACATGATATTTTTATTACTGGACCGCTAAAATTCTGGAGGTAAAAGGACGCTGAGTGTTGAGCGGAACTAAAGGAAAGTATAAACCTGGTCATGGTTTCTGGGTGAATGGAATAGTATTAATCTCTGTCCTCTCGATCAAATGCTATAATAGCCAATATATGGCACCTATGAACATATATAAATTCAGCTTGGGCTGTGTATCTTTTTATAAGATATTGTACAAAAATCTTTCTCTTAAAAAAGAAAAAACTTTGTTACTAGATAATTATGACATAAACAATTGTTATACCTCAAGAATAAAAGACAACAAAAGACAAGTCTTTTCTCTGTACTGGCACCAGATGGTGAAATGACCTTTGCTGGGCTGTCTCTCTTTAAATGGCCACCAACTCATTTAATAATAATCAGGAAACTGTTTCTTAACAGGTGTTTTAAAACTATTGCGTTTCGATGTGAAAAAGTCTTTTAGGCTGAATACAAACTACTGGTGTTCGGTGCTGTAGATAAGGGATTGTACGGATGGGATGGTATGGAAAATGCAAATAAAAAAATGTATGCAGTGTTCCTTACCTTTCCTTAGACTTTTATTTAATTGCAGACAGTATAAACCTGACATATTTCAGTTTTTTTTCTGGTCCCCTTCATTTCATTTGTTAATAAGCATCCATTCCTGTACTTCAGGCCTGCAACTAAATAATGATGTGATTTTAAACAGGTGATGTCAACAGGTGATTATAATCATGATTTGGTACAAAAGCAGCATCCATGTTAGAACTGAGATTTACATATTAAAGTTCCAACTTTTTCTGATTTGGCTTGTTTAGCATTGTCTTGCTGAAAAATGCATGGATGTCCCGGGAAAAGATGTCATCTTGAAGGCAGCTTATGCTGCTTTAAAATCTCTGTGTACTTTTCTTCATTAATGCTGCCGTCACAGAAGTATAAATGACCTTCAGTTTAGGCTAGTTACCTTTTAAGCACTGATAATCCTTGAATCGTTTCATGATATTATGCATTGTGGAGGGAGAAATATGCAAATCCCCTCTAGCTTTTCTTTGAGGAACAACGTATTTAGACATTTCAATAATTTCCTACACATTTGTTGATAAACTGGAGATCTTCTGACCATCTTTACTCCTGAAAAACCAAGCCTTTCATGGATACTGCTTTTGTACCAAATCATGATTGACATCACCCGTTTGAAATCACATCATTATTCAGTTTTTGACCTCACTACTAGTCCTAAATTGTCCCTGCCCCCAACCATTTTTTAGAATGTGTTCCAGGCCTGAAATGCAGTAATGGATGAATATTAACAAATGAAATGAAGCTGAAAAATCATGAAATATCTTAAGTTCATACTGTCTGCAATGACATAAAAGTCAAAGGAAATGTAAGGAACGCTGTATATATTTTTTATTTACATTGTTCATACTGTCCCAACTTCTCTCTGATTTGTTGTAAATACGGCTTATGAGGCACAGTAAGTGCATACAGATCCTCGGACTATACTACAGCCCTGGGTCAGAGCACAAAGATTGCCTCGCTTCCATCTTCTACGTCATACGTAAGTAATGTTGGTCAACTGGGAGTGCACTCACACAAACCCGATTATATTGGTGAATATGCTGTGTCTTTTAGTCTAGTGCAGTACATTTACATAGTACCAATATAGGAAAGCACTTTTTAAGGTCCATCTGATCAACGTCCGTTCGATATATTGACCAAGGTTTATTCCTTTTATAATAAATTATGAAAGACAATAAAAATCTGTCTTTTAACTCCGAATGTTGCATCCGTAAACAGCTGGTCACCTCAACAGCCAATCAGTGCTGTGGGTCCACAAGCAGAGGCGGGAGTTAAGAGTTTCAGAGGGGAAGTGTGGGGAGAGAGTGAGAGTGAGTAACTACTTTACTGGTCGTGTGCTCACTTGCTTGTTAGCGCATGTTGGATTAGAGACTGTTCTATCTCTGTTGATGTGTTTAGAGACTTTTTCCCGCTACTTATTTGTAACGAGCTGTAAATGGTGTTCATAATCATTTTTGCCTGTCCTATTGTAAGTGGAACTCCTTAGTTAGTTTCCCTGCTACCTGCATATTCTTTATAACATATACTGTATTTTTCGGACTATAAGGCGCACTTAAAATCCTTTAACTTTCTCAAAAATCGACAGTGCGCCTTAAAATGTGGTGCGCCTAATGTATGAATTAATTCTGGTTGTGCTTTCTGACCTAGAACCGATTGTAGATGGTACACGACGCTAGAGAATTCAACATTAACGAATTGTACGGAAGTGGAAGAAGCAAGAAGACGCCCTGAGCCAGGTAAAAAGGACCAAACTGAGTTTCCGACGGAACTTAGAGTTTTGTTTCATTTCATTTTGTTTCATTCGTGCGCTTTATGTATGAAAATAGACCCGTTAGAAGTTGATCATTGATATCGCGCCTTATAACCCGGTGCGCTTTATAGCCCGAAAAATACGGTAAGGAAACGGTTTCATCTGGCAGATCTTTTGTGTTGTTCATAATACTGTCTATCAGAGCATTGTTGACTTCCGTCAAACAAAGTATAAGGTCCATCATACCATCCTCCTAAGTGTTAAGGCTTTCAAAAACACAGGATCCTGTTTCAAAGAACCTAATGCGGTCCTTAAATGCTGCATACCTATAGTGGTATAAAGCATAAAACAAGACAGCTCAAACAAGAATTTATTTGATAATGCCTTGTTAATGTGATACGTTTGCTTAAAATCATAATAAACAATACATTATATGTTCTAGTGGTCGACCGATATGGGTTTTTTTAAATGGCCGATGCTAATATTTAGAGAGCCAAATGACCAATGGCCGATCTCACTTTTTTCTTTTTTTGGCAAATGAAAAACCTAATAACAATAAATGAGATACAAAATCGCTGAACTTCAATGACCACGTAAATTTCCTCTGTGTATAAGTAAAAAAATTTAAGTTTTGTTGCTCTTAACAACAACATTTATTGCCAGATAACAGCATTCTTCTTCAGTATTCATGCCTACATACTTGCAAAAAAATAAACCAGCATTTTTTTGTTTTTAATGCCAGTTCCAGTTAAAAACAGCAAGGTGAAATTCTGGAAACAAAGTTTTCATCTTCACATAGATATCCACACACTCACTGCATGTCATCTCAGCATCTCTTTTCTTAGTAATTTAATTTCTTTTAGTAAGTTCCAGTTTATAAGCTGCAAGTTCTAATGCAGGAAAAAGTTCCTCTGCATTTTCTCCACTATTTTTGAATATCGGCTGATGCAGATTATTTCAAAATGGCATTAATTGACCTGATTAATCGGTCTTTCACTAATACGTTCCCTTCCTATTAATGTTAAAATGGAATAATCACTACAGAAAACACTTCCATTTTGCATGGTCCTCAAATTGAACAGAACATTTTCATTACAAATCATAGCTTATAATATGCATAAAAAGGTGAAAAATTGAATCTTGGAAACAATACATACGTTTCACAGTTTATTAGTATTTCGTCAGATGACTATGGAGGATAGGTCCATGACAATCTGCATTCCTTGCTCTTCTTTGACCTCCAAGTAATTATTACTGAGCTTTGAGGTGTGTTTTGGGTCATTATCCTGTTGCAGTATGAATCCTTCCGCATAACGATCCAAAGACACATGCTCACTAGAGCTCTCAGATGTGTATGTATGTAGCTATTACTTATAGTTAAGGAGATGAAGGATACGGTTCTTTATCAACAGACTTGTGAACACACATCAGCACACTCCTTGCATGACTGTTCGAGCAGTCAATGTGTACGTTTGCATCATGAATACCACCCTTTCAGAAGATGCACCTCCTTTAAATTGCAATGTGAAGAATTATTCCAGTCCCGAATAATCGTTTGCAGTTGTACTTGGGGAATCATGTTAACATGAGAGACAGAGGGAAATAGAAGAGTGAGAAATGAAGTACGAAAGTATGTGGGAGTCTGCTATTGATCACTGCTAGTCTTGAAGTCCTGTGCTGAACCCTTGTGAAGAAGAGCACTTCACTAACTCTGAGCTGTCCTAAGGCTTTTCGAGTTTCCAATGGAAGTCTAGTGGAGACTCTATAGTGAGAGTCAGAATACCCTTGAAATCTAACGTTCTTATTCCCACAAGGGCTTGTCAAAAACCAAAGAAACAAGGTAAGAACAAGAGTCTGATTGCCTGTAAACTCTCACCATACTAACTCACTGCTCTAATAGGAAGTTCCACAAATAGACTCACTTTCAGAAGACTCCTACTCAAGACCCAGTGCTGCTGCAGAGGATTCATGCTGGCCACACAGATTACTTTAGGGTGAAGCAGCGTGCCAGAAAACATGCTAATCATATTCTGGTTGAAGCAACAGACATATCAGAGAACAAGAAACTTCTCTGAAAATGCTAGGCTCATTTAAAAAAAAAAAAGCGTCTGTATTACAGGAAGTATATTCATGAATAAGGCTATGTTCATGATGCAGGTGCGTTCCACAGGAAATGCAATTCACCGACATAAAAAGAAACACAGTGTTTCTTAGATTTACTTTGACTTAAGGCTTGTTTCCTTGACATGATTAATAAAGTCTCATCTTAAAATATGTCGTCTTGAAGGCAGCTTCTGTTGCTCTAAAATCTTTTCTGCAACAATACTGCATCACAAAAGTGTAAATGACCCTGACGTTTGAACTTATTGCTGTTAAAAGTCAAGTTTCCATTGTGCGATGGTCCATCCCAGAAGTTGACGCTGCTTCTGGACATGATTAACATAAGGCTTCTTTTTTGCACAGTAAAGTTTTAAGTGGCATTTGTGAATGTAACTAAGCTCTGATAAAGTAATCCCTTGCCCATGTGGTTCTATCAACTATTGATGAATGACGGTTCTTGATGTGGTTCCATCTGAGGGATCGGAGATCATGGGTCTTCAGTTTAGGCTTGCATCTCTGCCCTGTATGCACTGAAATTCCTCCAGATTCCTCGAATCATTTAATGCTATTATGCACTGTAGAGGGAGAAATATGCAAATCCCTTTCAGTCCATTGTTTTTAAACGTTTCAATCATTTTCACACTCACTTATTGACAAGCTGGAGATCCACTGCCCATCTTTGCTCCTCAAAGCCTTTCCTGGATGCTGCTTTCCTACCTAATCGTGGTTATAATCACCTGTTGACATCACCTGTTTGAAATCGCATCATTATTATTATTATTTTTACCTCATTAACAGTCCTAAATTCAAATCCCACCTCTGCCAAGCTGCCACTGTTGGGTCCTGGAGCAAGGCCCTCAACCCACAATTGCCTGGATTGTAAGACTGCATAACTTGTAAGTCGCTCTAGGTAAGAGCGTCTGCTAAATGCTGTAAATGTAAATTCCCTCTGTCCCAACTTTTTTTGGAATGTGTTGAACGTCTGAAAAGCAGGAATGGAATTAAATTAATAAATAAATGTCTATATGACCAGACAAAACATATATAGACATATGCTGGGTTCATACTAACTGCAATTTAATAAAAGTCAAAATAAATGTAAAAATAATAATAATTTGCAATTTGTATTCTTGTTCCAACTTTTCTGATTTGGGGTTGTAATAAATAACAGTGATCATCTTGATTCAACTGCTACAATCTGAGAGAGAATGGGCAAACATCTATACCTGGGTTACTTTTACAAGAGCCAAACTGTTATGGCCAGATGACTGGGTCATAGCATCTCAAACAGCAAGGCTTGTGGATGCTTCCACCCAGGAATAGTGAGCCAAGGAGGGACAAACCAAAAACTGGTGATTATTTTGTACAACTAATGCTCATACATGCACAAAGACAATGAAGGCCATCCCATCTGATCCCAACTGACAAGAGTCGTCACTGGACTACAACCCACTGCATCACATCCCCTGAGTATGAGGCTGCATAGCACAGACCGGTCAGAATGTTAACCATGCTCACCCCTGTCCACTATCAAAAAATGCCTACAATAAGAACTTGAACATGGGAACTGGATCTCTTTTTGGTCCAATAAGACCATTCGTGCTCTTTACTGAGAGGAATGATGCCACCAGGATGCACTGTGGAAGGACAAGCCACTGGAGTGAGTGTAGGGCTTTGGTTAATGTTCTGCTGGGAAATCCTAGGTCCAAGTATTCATTTGGACATTTGGTTTAAAACTACACCAGTAAACCCATAAGCTAGATCATCTTACCCAGGTACAAGTATCACAGCTGTGAATTGGCAGGTAAAACTTCTACAGGGGTTACACATGGTTATTCGCTACTTCTCCATCAAGAGGTCACACCATGTACATGAATTACGCGGTAGTCCATAACTGCTCGTGAAGCAGCACCATGGGAAAAATGAGAGAAAAATGGAGTGGGGAAACTCATTAGAGTAGAACCTCTCTGGTGATGGTGTCATTAATCTAGCCGTTTACCCGTTCCCCCATTTGGCACTCCGCTCTTGGAGAAGCGTTTGATTAGTTTTCAGGTTGGGCCTCATCCCAAAGGTTGCCAATTCATTTCAGAACAAGAACAGAAAAAGTCAAAGATTTTGTAACAGTCTCTCTGAAAGGCTCTGACCTTTCTGTCAATTAAAAAAGGATTAAATATTTAATTCATATATATATATATATATATATATATATACACACTGCTAAAAAAAATAAAGGGAACACGGAGTTTTTTTAGCAATGTATATATATAAACATTTACATATACAGGTAGTCCCCATTTTATGATGGCCCTGCCAATATTTCGACCTTACAACGGGAATCCGATAATAAACAAATACACAGAGCAGAAACCGTACTCAATTTTGAATTCTCCTGGGCAAGCGATATGCAGTACAACACTATCAGCACTCTAATGAGGAAGTCGGCAGTGCATGATGTAGGGAGTCACGTGGTAGTAGTGATGAGCGCTGGGAAATGTAGTGAGGAAAAGCCATGGTCACGCAATAACCTTTTTTTAATTTTCAACATATTTTTCAATAAATTACACGAGATATTCAACACTTCATTACAAAATAAGCTTTATGTTAATCATTTTGCCCAACTGTAGTTTCATGTAAGTGTTTTAAGCATGTTTAAGGTAGGCTACTCTATGATATATACACTATATGTGAAAATCCTCGGGTTATGATAAATTCAACTTATGGTGGATCTGTCGGGAACGTATCCCCATCCTAAATGGGGACTACCTGTACTGCTCATAGCCACAGAGTAAAATTTACAATAACATTATTTATATATATATAAAGTATAATGCAGATCATTATCATTTCATCATTGCAAAATTAGACCTATCCTTGTTCAATAGCCAATGGACATTCAGTCTAACTGTTGACTAAATGCCATGAGATTTTAATTTATTTTAATTAATTTGTTTATTAAGCATATATACTATTGCCATATAATCTATAGTTGTATATCCCCTATTTTATTATATTTCTCAAAATACTGTATCATCTCTCAAATGTATTATAGTTAATATTATAGTTAGCATTTTGCTGTATGCGACGTTTAACAACCTTTCAATCAACGTCCATTCACTTTAATAACCGAGGTCAAGCTGCCACTGTTGGGTCCTTGAGCAACAGTTGCTTGGATTGTAAGACTGTACCAATTTAAGTCACCCTGGATAAGGGTGTCTGCTAAATGCTGTAAATGTAAATGGCGCATAGCTGTATTATGTTCTCTGTTTTCATTTTTCTGTTTAGCTTCTGCCTATTTAAAGTATTTTAATACATTTAATATGTAGGTCATTTACTTTATTTCTTCCATAGAAGATCTAGGCTGCTCTAGGCTGATCAAAGTAGCTGAGCATCATTTCAAGTCTTGGTTCTCCCAAGGTTTCTTCCTCATCATATTTAGGGAGTTTTTCCTTGCCACTGTTGCCCTAGGTTTGCTCAATTGCTCAATTACAAATAGCTGTCAATCTGATTTGAGACAAATGCTCTTTCTGACTGAAAAAGATTAAAAACCCAATTGCTAATAAATGGAGCTTATTGAACAAAGACTGAAACTCATGTGTACAGTGACTATGGTAAATCACCTTATGCTATCAAAATGGTTACCTTTTGACAATATTCACCCTTTTCCAGGTGTATTTACACAGAATAACCCTCAACATAGGGAAGCACAAGTGGTTAGCTGTCCCCTTACAGCTCCGGAGATCTCAGGTTCGATTCCCAGTCTAAAATCGAACTGCATGGAGTTTGTGTCCTCATGGGTTTCCTCCGGGTATTCAAAGACATGCATTAAAGTGTCCATTCACAGCATTATTATGAAGTAGAAACAGTATGGCATCACAAACATCTTGCCGAAATTGGTCTCTCCATCCAAAATGGATGATCAAGCCCGGAAAACACTGCCCAGGGAGGCTACTGAGAGATCACAAGTCTTTATCTCTAATATTGGTTGGTCTGTTGCGACAATCTTACAAGCTTTACATAAAACTGGTCTGTATGGCAGGGTGGCAAAGAAATCAGGCTGAAATCAAATCACTATAATTGGTAAAATCCAAATGCAGCACACCAGCCAGAATACACCATATCTACTGTGAAGCACGGTGGGGGAAACTCCTCCACTACAGTAATATCACCCATCCAATAGCAAAGTTAAAAATATGTTCCCTTCCAGTCTAACAAGCTAGTCAACTAGCTATAACTGCTAGATTCCTTTACTGTGATAGCTAAAAGTGAACTACAACCACTAATTAGCTCAACGAGACCATTTTGTTTACTTGTTCAGGTCCAAGGAATCTACTTAGAGGTAATCACAGAGATTTCAATCTTTAGCTCAATATAACAAACCCTTATCTTAGTCTGGTTTCTAAATCGTAAAAATGTGCAGTCTTAATTAAAAAACACTCCCTGACCCCTGTGTGCTGTCTAATTATAGGTCGATATCAAATCTCCCTTTTATCTCTACGATATAAAAAAGCTCAGCATTTGTACCTTTACCTCCATAGGAATAAAATGTCAGGGTTTAGGGAACAAAACTCTTAATTAAAGAAGTATGATTTTATTGGTATCCTTAGGCAACGGCTGCATCTCCTTTGTTTTATTAGATCTTACTGCTACTTATGATAACATAGATCGTGACAGGCTAGAAATACTGAGGTGTAGGTTTTAAATTGTTGTCTGATAATTTATCAATAATCAATGTTTCAGACTCACAGGAATAATGCACAGAGCTCCGTAAGGGTCAGCGTTAGGTCACTTTTATGCAACTCTACATGTTAAAATTAGGTCCAGGTTTTTTGAAAGACTGGTATTAGTTGCTACTGATGTATTGACCAAATTAAATGCTGTCCACACAATAAGCAAGGTAGACAACTGTATAAACACTGTATGCTATGATGCAGAACAGCATACTAGGTACAGTTCCTTAGCTAACCTGGTAGCATAATACATTACAGCATTGTGTAGCTAAGCCTATGAATAATAGTCTGTTAACAGCTGGGAGAGGCTCTGAAAGATTAAATAACAGAAAATGGAGATGGAGGATAAAGAAAGAGACCAGAAATGCAAAAATAAGAACTTAAGTAAGTGTTTTTGTTTTAAATAATCCAACGCAGAACAAAAGGCTGTATATTGCAAAGTTTGTTGAGCAGCTGTTGATGACGCTAGCAGATCACTCCATGACCTTAGGAGAAAACATGTTGGAATACCAGGAGTCTATGAGAGTAGAGTCATCAGAAAAAGTGATATCTCATCCCCTTGGAATTATAAGGTTCTATCTGCGTTCTGACTGGTTTTGAGATATTGGGCTTCAAAGATTTTGTATTCCAAATAGCAACATGTGGAACAAGTCTCTTTCATACATGAAAATCACAGACACCCTAAATGTATTCTAAATGTGCAATATCAAAATCCTACCAAATTTGTAAATGTTTTTTTTTGGAACAGGATCAATGTGGAACCTTCTAATCCTAAGAACTCACTTTCTCCTTGGAATTATAAGGTTCTATCTGGCAAAACATAAAAAGAAGCAATGGTTTTCAAGGAACGCACACAGTTAACTTATTGTCGTAATAGATTGTCTACAAGTATCAGAAAATAAAATGTCATGGACATTTTTATTATTTAGTTTTATTTCTTGTTTTAGGACAAATCATCATTTTCATATTAAAATGATAAAGGCAGTATTAGGTTTTGTTTTATATCAGAAATGTTGACTCTAACGCATGTCTTATGTTGGAAGAAACATGAATTAAGGAAATCTGTGATTTTTGTAATTAAGACATCAATTCAAATGTATACTATTGATCTTTCAGGCCCAATATTATAAAACACATAAAATAAAGTAAAATAAGGCAATGTTTTAGCAATATTTCAAAAGGTTTAGAAACAAACTTAGGCATACAAATTATACAACCTTAGAAATATTTTTTCCATTTAATAATTATTTTCTTAAATTATTAATTAAAACTGGTTTATTAAAATGAATTCATTTTTAATTACACACTGTCACAAGCCATTGCAAAATGTCACTGAAAATATACAATTAAACAAAAAAGTTTGTACTAAAAATTAAAATAAACATTTCATGTTACTCATTCATTCATTCATTCATTCACTTTCTTCTCTGCTTAATCCTTAACAGGATCGCAGAGTGTGCGTGTGCCCTATGATGGGTTGTCTAGGGTTGTTCCTGCCATGCGCCTGATGCCGCCAGCTATGCACCGGCTCTGCCGCATTTCATCTTCATTATTAATTAAAACAATTAAAGTACACATTTTCTACTAACAATTAAAATTATCATCATAATATCATTATCTAATTTATGATTTAAAACAAGCATTCTTCGCTGCTCCTTATAATTCCTAGGGGGTAATGTGGGGAAACAGGCAAATTTTTGGTCGTACTGCCCAGCACCACTGTATGCCATGTAAATTACTCCTATTTCATTTAGGTAAAATCAAAATACTTGTAGTTTATGATTTCTCGATTACACCAAGATCAATCTTAAAACCCTAGGTGTGAACAACTGAAGATTTATCAGTCAAGGAACACGTAATATCAGCAGAATCGCCACTAGTGTAATATTAACTGGTATACATTTTCAAAGCTTAAGGACTTTTATGCTAGTTTATTCATGGTTCAGTGGTGGAACACTGATTCTTTGTACCTTCTGGTTTCCATTTCACTTAGGGCACAGTCTCGTTCTACACTACAGAAATATCTCTTTGTTCATGCACTACACGATCCTAACAAACCAAACTTCACATACTGTTTTTCTCCCTGCCAGGGCCTGCTCTAGCCCACACGGTTGTGCTCTAATAATGCCAGTGACATCAGAGGCCATGCTATTGTGGATCCTCCAGCTGGGCCTTTTGGGCTCGACCAGTAAAACTGAGGATGGTATGACAATTCACTTTTTTTATTCTGTCAGTGACTGTAAACTGTCTTATTTAAAATATTATTAAAATGATCTCAACAAAACCACATTATTGGCACCCCTGCATTTGTTACATTGTTCAACCTCCCACTGCCAATAAAACAGCACTGCAGTCCTCTTCCATAACATCTTATAAGGTTGGAGAATACAGACCAGGATCCTACATCCTACGGGGTCCTAGGTTCTCACTTTCTGCACTCTCCTCTTTCAGATCAGAGGACTGAGATGGCCATGGAAGAAGCTCTATTTAGTAGTCAGTACACCATTTTTGTAATGTTTTCTATTACTGTCCTGTTTGAAAATCCAATAGCGACCCATTTTTGCTTTCCTGCCAGAGTCAGACCGCTTTAACATGTCCTGGTATTTCATGGTGGAATATACCCTAATGGGCTTTTCCCCATTAAACGGCTTTTATAATACCTTAACAATAGACAATGTAACGCAGCGGCTTTAGAAAGAGTCAAATCTTAAATCAAAACAAGCAGCCAGAGGCAAGGAGAATGCATAAGGAGCCTTATGGGGAACAAGGCCCAAATGGAGAACCAAACCTCAGGGTGAGACCAACCAACAGATTATTATCTCACTTAAATATCCGATGGCCCTATAATCCTGATATTATGGTCTAAACCCATGGTTCCCAACCTGGGGGCCGGGCCACCCTTAGGGGGACGCCAAACATCAGCTATTCTTAGATATTTGTAGGGGGGCTCCAAGGGAAAAAAAACAACTGCCACTGCATGCTGTTTAGTGTTTTACCATCAGGATCTAATTCTAATTAGTCCATAAACATATTACCACAAGAATTACATCCTTGCTATGACCATCACCTTGTTAAACTCTGCAACTGACTTGACTTTAAGCACCTTATTTAGTTACATCACACAGTTACATAGAGTAACTAGCAACTGAGAAGAGCAGATGAGGACTCAACTGTGATGGATTGGTAAAGCCAGGATTTAACCTTAAACCTTCTGACTAGTAGTTCCATGCCTTGATCGCTCACTGAAGTGCTGAACTGTTTTACTTCAGTCACTGTTCGAAGAAAAATGTACCACTCCTGTCAGCTAAAATCAGGTAACTGAGGCTACAAAAATTGGGCAGTAGATGTTTGGAAAAATGATGGGTACTTCTAGCCATCAGAAGACGGGGGTGGATCATTCTCAGCACTGCAGCGACACTGATGTGGTGGTGGTGTGTTAGTGTGTGTTGAGCTGGTAGGGCTGGATCAGACACAGCAGTGCTGCTGGAGTTTTTAAACACTGCACTCTATTAGACACGTCTACCATATTGTTCCACTTTCTACATGTAAAGTCAGAGTCAGTAGGCTCATCTGTTGTTGTACAGTTTGTGTTGGTCATTCTCTAATCCATCAGTGCTCACAGGATGGTGGTGGCTGGACATTTTTGGTTGGTGGACTATTTTCAGGCCAGCAGTGACACTGAGGTGTTTACAAATTCCAGCAGCACTGCTGTGTCTAATCCACTCACATACAGAACAACACACACTAACACACCACCACCACATCAGGGTGACTGCAGTGCTGAGAATGATCCACCACCCAAATAGCACCTGGTCTGTGGGGGTCCTGACCATTAGAGAACATGGTATCTGGTCTTTGCTGCAGTAACTGTATTAGAATTAGTTTGCTATCGTCCAAATCATGTGATTGCTGATAGTAAAACCTAAAGCATGACTGTAATGTGATTTCATTGGTTATTTGATGCCAAAGGGGTCAATCAAATTCCATTCCAGCCAGTAAACAATCACCACATCATACCAGTTCAAGTCATTACAAGGTAAGAACTGTATCTTCCATTCATCAAATCTCATGCACACTGTGTTAACCTCTAGACAACTTTGTGTTCCCCAATGCCAAAACCATAATTAGTACTGCACACAGAACACCCATACCAACCAGCTTACATCAGAGCGCTGTGCGTGAGAATACATTAGCTCTGTGCATCTGTACAGCTGACTAGTTTGCACCTCAAAGGGGAATTCAGGACAGACGGATTACAGAGCGCAGACTCCTCAGAGTCTTGTTTTTGAGGATACAGGAATAACATGTCTAATAAGGGACTGAGATGGCTACGGAGTCTACATTTCAGTCATGACGCTAAATTTGGTTCATATTACTTATGCATTTATCAGTGTTCCGTGGGACTGACTGGCAAGATGCACACAATTACAGTGGGGCAAAGAAGTATTTAGTCAGCCACTGATTGTGCAAGTTCTCCTACTTAGAAAGATGAGAGAGGTCTGTAATTTTCATCATAGCTACACTTCAACTATGAGAGACAAAATGTGAAAAAAAATCCAGGAAATCACATTGTAGGATTTTTAAAGAATTTAATTGTAAATCATGGTGGAAAATAAGTATTTGGTCAATAACAAAAGTTCATCTCAATTCTCAAATAACACATAACCTTTGTTGGCAATGACAGTGGTCAAACGTCTTCACCAGGTTGGCACACACTGTAGCTGGTATTTTGGCCAATTCCTCCATGCAGATCTCCTCTAGAGCAGTGATGTTTTGGGGCAACATGGACTTTCAACTCCCTCCACACATTTTCTATGGGGTTGAGGTCTGGAGACTGGCTAGGCCACTCCAGGACCTTGAAATGCTTTTTACGGAGCCACTCCTTCGTTGCCCGAGCGGTGTGTTTGGGATCATTGTCATGCTGGAAGACCCAGCCACGTTCCATCTTCAAATGCTCTCACTGATCGAAGGAGGTTTGGTTTTTGGCTAAAAAATCTCACGATACATGGCCCCGGTTCATATCTTCCCTTAACACGGATCAGTCGTTCCTGTCCCCTCTGCAGAAAAAACAGCCCCAAAGGCATGATGTTCCCACCCCCATGCTCACAGTAGGTATGGTGTTCTTGGGATTGCAACTCAGCTTCTTCTCCTCCAAACACAGCAAGTTCAGTTTTACCAAAACGTTCTATTTTGGTTTCATCTGACCACATGATAATTCTCCGAGAAGACAGACGGATAAGGACCAGGAGGGGTGGGGCGGTGCGGAGGGCCGGGGTGGAGGGGGACCAGAGTTGAAGAGGGGGAAGAGGATCGAATGGTGGGAAATAGAGAGAAGAAAGGGCGGTGGGGGGCTTGAAAAGTAAGGGAGTAGGGGGAGAGGAGGTGACGGGAGGAGAGTGATAGGTTAGGAAAGAAATCAGGCGTCTGAGGCGGGTGGAACGTGGGGGGGCAGAATCAGATTTGGCTGGGATTCGAGCTGGGCCGGCTAAAAATCTCACGATACATTGCCTTCATTCTTCCCTTACACGGATCAATCCGTCCTGTCCCCTCTGCAGAAAAACGCCCCAAAGCATGATGTTTCCACCCCATGCTTCACAGTAGGTATGGTGTTCTTGGGATGCAACTCAGCATTCTTCTTCCTCCAAACACAGCAAGTTCAGTTTTTACCAAAACGTTCTATTTTGGTTTCATCTGACCACATGATATTCTCCCAATCATCTTCTGGATCATCTATATGCTCTCTGGCAAACTTCAGACGGGCCTGGACATGTACTGGCTTAAGCAGGGGGTATGCCTGGCACTGCAGGATCTGAGTCCCTCTCGGCGTAGTGTGTTACTGATGGTATCCTTTGTTACTTTGGTCCCAGCTCTCTGCAGGTCATTCATCAGGTCCCTCCGTGTAGTTCTGGGATCTTTGCTCAATGTTCTCAGGATCATTTTGACCCCACGAGATGAGATCTTGCGTGGAGCCCCAGATGGAGGGAGGTTATCAATGGTCTTGTATGTCTTACAATTGCTCCCACAGTTGATTTATTCACACCAACCTGCTTGCCTATTGTAGATTCACTCTTCCCAGCCTGGTGCAGGTCTACAATTTTCTTACTGGTGTCCTTCGACAGCTCTTTGGTCTTGGCCATGGTTGAGTTTGGAGTCTGGCTGTTTGAGGCTTATTTATACAGATAACGAGGTCAAACAGGTGCCATTAATACAGTTCACAAGTGGAGGACAGAAGAGCTTCTTAAAGTAGAAGTTACAGGTCTGTGAGAGCCAGAAATCTTGCTTGTTTGTGGGTGACCAAAAAGTTATTTTCCACCATGATTTACAATTAAATTCTTTTTTTTTTCTCATTTTGTCTCTCATAGTTGAAGTGTACCTATGATGAAAATTACAGACCTCTCTCATCTTTCTAAGTAGGAGAACTTGCACAATCAGTGGCTCACTAAATACTTTTTTGCCCCACTGTATCTTGCCGAAGCTTAGTTAGAGGTACTTCAGGTAACTGTTATATTTCTGTTAACACGTCTGCAGAACATTTTTCATTTGAACCAGTCATGTTAATTCACCTACAAGTTTGCAAGTTGCAGTTTTCTTGCTATCACTGTTACCATTCTAGCTGCAACTATGCTGCAATGTGTCACCTCAAAAGAGCAACCCGGCTGACATTGTGCTATGTCCACAAAACTTTCCAGCTGAGGATACAACATCCTACAGTGACTCTGTTCTACTGGACTAAATCATTCTTCTCATTGTTATTTTATTTATATATACAGTGGTACCTCGGTTCTCGACCACCTAGGAACTCGTCAAATTCAGTTCTTGATGCATTTTGACCAGAAAAATTTGTCTCAGTTCTCGTCGTTTCATGGTTACTAGGAGCACTTTCTTAAACTTGTACGAGTCGAGGTGCATGACTCGTTTCAGTCGAAACTCAATTCACAATTTCGCGATTCAGTTATTCAGATTCACAACAGTGACGATCTCCGCTATTTTTATATTGTTGTTCTTTATTTGTACATCTACAGTACTGTACGTAGTGGAAATAAGCCCCCATGGATCCTAAAATGGTGACAGCCAACCATAAAGGAAAACTGGCTTTCAGGATAAGCAGTTAGCATTAGCAGCTACAGCCCTGAGTAAGTGTTTTGCTTTCACTTTCAATCCATTACTCACTAAATTGCATGAGATTTTTCAACACTGTGATATAAAATAAGTGAAGTGTTAATGATTTTGTCCAACTGTAGGTTAATGTATAAGTGTTGATGTGTAATCGGCGCCGCTATGAAGTATAATACTGTATAGACTAAGTTAAACTCCTCAGTTTATATTACATTTAACTTATGATGGATTTGACTGAACATTTCAATGTACATTATTGATTATGGGAAAAATTTGCTTTGTACTAACCGATTTTCCACTGTTTTATACTCTCTTTTACACTCATAATATTATACTCTGTTTAACTAATCATAGGCTATAAATTAGTTTGTTTTACTTTATTTTGTCATATTTTCTTTAAACAGGATCTCTTTTGAATTTTTACTTACCTTATGTTTATTTAAACATATTACTATAGACATATGAATAACACCTAGGCTCCCCAAGGATTCTACCTTATAATGTTTAGGGAGTTTTTTCCTTACCACTGTCACCCTAGGCTTGCTCAATTACAGCTGGGCCTAGATCATTGTAAAGCTGCTTTGGGACAACCATGATCATGTAATGGAGCTGGAAAATGCAGGATCCCAGTGGATGTTTCCTACAAGAAACTGGTTGAAAAACATTACAACAAATTCCATTTTAGACGAATAAAGACTATTTATAAGATGGACAATATATACGAAGTCTAAACATCTATATTGAATGCGTGTCACTTGACTCAACATAAAGAAATTGGGGTTATTTAGATGATAGACAGAAGTAGAAAGATGCCTAAAATGTCTAAAATATATATAACAACACTTACATAATGCAGAAGGGTATCACCCTTTGGTTACAAAATAAAAAAAATAATAAAGAAAGAAAAAAGTGTTTTAGTACTCTAGTCTGTTCTCATAAACAAATCATAAACAAGTGGTCTCTGTCTCATATCGATCTCAAACTCATCTGGAATTGGTTTTGTCTTGGTCTCGGGGTAAGGTGGACTCGGAAATTGTTGTTGAGACCAGTCTGGTCCAGTGCGTCTGTCTGAGGTAATGTTAATAATAAACTGAACCTACTTTTAATTAATATCAACAATCCAATCAAACGGAGTAAATCGGTCCTTTCTCTACATGCCTAAATAAAATCTGCTCCCAGATTGGCTAACAGGGAAAAACAAGTCACTGTTCTTCACCTACAGTATCCAATCAATGAACAGGTTTTATTTTGAATAGTCTGATGTTAAGACTTCAAGTGTGCATTTTCTGATTAAGTGCAAGTTCTGATTAAGACGTGAAACAGAATCATTGTGTGTGATTTTGTTTGGTAACATTTATTACTAAGTGATTATATTGGGGGTTTTTTCTATTGGAAAGCTGTTCGACGAAGGGTGTTCAATCTTTCACAAAGCTCTACATCAGCATAGCAGCGTGGGTAGAGATGTCCATCGGAGCTAATTGGAACGAGGTTGTTATAGGATATTAAAACAGAACAGCTCGCCGCTCTGCGCTTGTATACTGGCTGATTAAATTGAGGGAGCAGCCTGCAGGGTGTACACATGCACATATACACAAGCTACCACTGGCCAACAGCCACTGCAATCACATTACAGCCTGATACAGTGGGGCAAAAAAGTATTTAGTCAGCCACTGATTGTGCAAGTTCTCCTACTTAGAAAAATGAGAGAGGTCTGTAATTTTCATCACAGGTACACTTCAACTATGAGAGACAAAATGAGGAGAAAAAAAATCCAGGAAATCACAATGTAGGATTTTTTAAGAATTTAATTGTAAATTACAGTGGAAAATAAGTATTTGGTCAATAAATTTGGTTCAACTCAATACTTTTTAAGGTCAAACGTTTCCAGTAAGTCTTTGCCAGGTTGGCACACACTGTAGCTGGTATTTTGGCCCATTCCTCCATGCAGATCTCCTCTAGAGCAGTGATGTTTTGGGGCAACACGGACTTTCAACTCCCTCCACACATTTTCTATGGGGCTGAGGTCTGGAGACTGGCTAGGCCACTCCAGGACGTTGAAATGATTTTTACGGAGCCACTTCGTTGCCCGAGCGGTGTGTTTGGGATCATTGTCATGCTGGAAGACCCAGCCACGTTCCATCTTCAATGTTCTCACTGATGGAAGGAGGTTTTGGTTTAAAATCTCACGATACATGGCCCCGTTCATTCTTTCCCTTAACACGGATCAGTCGTCCTGTCCAAGCATGATGTTTCCACCCCCATGCTTCACAGTAGGTATGGTGTTCTTGAGATGCAACTCGCATCCTTTTTCCTCCAAACACGGCGAGTTGAGTTTTTATCAAAAAAGTTCTATTTTGGTTTTATCTGACCACATGATATTCTCCCAATCCTCTTCTGGAATCATCCATATGCTCTCTGGCAAACTTCAGATGGGGCCTGGACATGTACTGGCTTAAGCAGGGGGCACGCCTGGCACTGCAGGATCTGAGTCCCTCTCGGCGTAGTGTGTTACTGATGGTAGCCTTTGTTACTTTGGTCCCCAGCTCTCTGCAGGTCCTTCATCAGGTCCCTCCGTGTAGTTCTGGGATTTTTGCTCACTGTTCCCATGATCATTTTGACCCCACGGGATGAGATCTTGTGTGGAGCCCCAGATCGAGGGAGATCAATGGTCTTGCATGTCTTCCATTTTCTTACAATTTCTCCCACAGTTGATTTATTCACACCAACCTTCTTGCCTATTGCAGATTCACTCTTCCCAGCCTGGTGCAGGTCTACAATTTTCTTCCTGGTGTCCTTCGACAGCCCTTTGGTCTTGGCCATGGTTGAGTTTGGAGTCTGACTGTTTGAGGCTGTGGACAGGTGTCTTTTATACAGATAACGAGGTCAAACAGGTGCCATTAATACAGGTAACGAGTGGAGGACAGAAGAGCTTCTTAAAGAAGAGTGTTTGTGGGTGACCAAATACTTATTTTCCACCATGATTTACAATTAAATTCTTTAAAAATCCTACAGTGTGATTTCCTGGATTTTTGTTCCTCATTTTGTCTCTCATAATTGAAGTGTACCTATGATGAAAATTACAGACATCTCTCATCTTTCTAAGTAGGAGAACTTGCACAATCAGTGGCTGACTAAATACTTTTTTGCCCCACTGTATATGCCATCTATACATTCAGTAGCAGTCACCAACAACAAGCTGTTTTACATGGAAAGAGGCGAGACACCAGTTGAACATATCAAAACAAAGACTCTGATTAATAAGATCCAAAATAAACAGAACTTACTACTGTAAGCAGTCAAATGGATTGACATGGAAAACCTGCATTGAACAAACATCAGCAATGTCGCACACAGATTGGGCAAAGAAACAGTAAACCATTGCTAGTGGAAGATGAGACATGTAGCTCCATTATACTGGCCTCTAATCTTTAAAATCTTTAATAATTTTAAATACAGTGGTACCTCAGTTGTGGACCACCGTGGAATTTGGCAAATTTCGATCCTGATGCATTTTGACTACTTCGCACACTTGCTTAAACTTGTATGAGTCAAGCCGGGTGACTCATTTCAGCCGAAATTCAATTCACAATTCAGTACACATTGATTCAGATTCACAATAGCTCTCAGAGAAGATATCTGCCATTGTTATCGTGTTTTTGTTCATTTTTACATCTACAGTACTATATTCTTAGTGAAAATAAATATCCATGGGTCCTAAACAGGTTAGTTTACAAGAGCCACCCGAAAGCTAAACAGGAACTGAATGCTCCAGAACACAGGCTGCAGTTAGTATAGCAGCTATGCTAGGGCCCTGAGTTCACCAATAGAGTAAGTGTTTTGCTTTTGCATTTCAATGCATTACTCACTAAATTACATGAGATTTTTCAACACTTTATTATGAAATAAGCTTTGTGGTAATTATTTTGGACATTTCATCATAGGCTCTGCTATGATACAGTATAGATGCTCTAAAATTCATCAGTTCATGATACATTTAACTTATTATGGATTTGCTGAACATATCCCCATCATAAATCAGGGAGCCCCTGTACAATACAACTCCATTAATGCATATAATCTCTTATACAGTGTGGATTTTCTGGGGGTCTGGATGGATGAATTCAATTTACATTATTCCTTATGGGAAACATTTGCTCGGTACTCGTCGTTTTTGGTTCTCGACGAGCCTTCTGGAATGAATTAAGTACGAGAACCGAGGTATCACTGTATTCTTAATGTCTGTATTGAACATGATCTTATTCTCCTTTCTCATAGATCCTTCTTTCCCTAATAACTGCCACTACACAAGCTGCAGATCATTTTGTACCTGTTCCATGGTATTAATTTAGAAACAAAATAAGCACTTGTAAACCCACATGTGGTAAATGAATGTACCTGCATTGATCTGTCACGATATTTTGTACCTTCCATGGAAGTTGCATCTTCATTCAGCCCTAGTAAATCAGTGCCAAACTGTTCAAGATTGAAAATGACGAACCAAGCATGGACAAATCCAATATTTATTAAGACAATAAAGCCAATTGTTGTAAAAAAAAAGAAACTCAGCTGTAGTAAATGATGCAGTATTGTATAACTTGTGGGTAGGGTGACGGGGTTCGTCTCAGCCTGTTCCTTTAATGGAATAAAGGTACCCCATGCCATCAGGCAGTGCTCACTGTCCTGAAAAACAACTTTTATGCTGTTTGTTTAATGCTGTCATGAGTCACACAAGGTTAATTGTAGAGGAGACCTTTGTGGGGGAAATAAATTAACACACCCTAGTCTGACCCGAGTGACAACATTTTCTGTTGGAGTTTATCATGGTTTTCTTAAAGGCTGGACGAAGCACAGGTTAAGCATTCGCTTCAGATGTGAGAGGCATGAGGTTGTGTAGGACACCTTTGTTACCTTTAAAAATGTTATCCTGGTACTTTAAGCAAAATGGGCTATGTAGTGGTGTATAGCTACACAGACATTGGTAAAATAAAAAAAACCTGAATAAATCAGAGAGCCTGGTGTCTGTGTTTTGTAACTGGGGGCATTTTGTTGGCAACCTTTTGGACCACTTGGCTCAGAGGGAAGTTTCTTAGAAAATCAATTCAAAGCTATTTCTCTCAGTAGTTCAGCTCATATTTTTCCTGAAAGACGTACCATTAAACCAATAATTAGCCCAGGCGGACAGGTCCTTATGCTGTTTTGGAATGCAAGGAGGAGCTGGTGATGATCATCATTAGTTACACAGAATTGGGTATACAGAATTAATTTTACATACACTACACAAACAACAAGAAAAGACAAAACTGGCACATCTGGTGGAAACACTATGAACCAGTTCAATCACATAAAATCTAAACACCCCAAGGAGTAAACAGAAAGTCAGATAGCACAGATAACTCCCTCAGGGGGAAACAATGGATAAAATAAATGCTCCATACAAAAACTAAGCTTTGGATATACATTTTACCACGATATGATGCTCTTCAAAATGATCAAAAACAAGCACTTGAATAAACTTCTATAAATACAGTGGTATGAAAAAGTTTGGGCACCCCTGATAATTTTCATGATTTTTCTTTATAAATCATTGGTTGTTCAGCTCAGCAATTTCAGGTAAATATATCATATAGCAGATGAACACCGTGATATTTGAGAAGTGAAATGAAGTTTATAGGTTTTTACAGAAAGTGTGCAGTAATTATTTCAAACAAAATTAGGCAGGTGCATAAATTTGGGCACCCTGTCATTTGAATACCTTTAGCACTAATTATTGGAACACAAAATATGTTTTGTAAGCTCACTGACCCTTGATCTACATACACAAGTGAGTCCAACTATGATAAAGGGTTAAGGTGGCCAATTGGAAGTTTTTCTCCTCTTTGCATCTTCTCTGAAGAGTGGCAATATGGGAGCCTCAAAACAACTCTCAAATGGCCTGAAAACAAAGGTTGTTCAACATCATGGTTCAGGGAAAGGGAAAAGCTCTCTCAGAGATTTCAGCTGTCAGTTTCCACTGTGAGGAACATAGTGAGGCAATGGAAGACCACAGGCACAGTTCTAGTTAAGGAACTCCCGAAGTGGTAGACCAAGAAAAATCTCAGATAGGCAGAGGCGAAGGATGGTGAGAACAGTCATAGTAAGCCACAGGCCAACCTCCAAAGACCTACAAACCTCATCTTGCTGCAGATGGTGTTACTGTTCATCGTTCAAACTATACAGCGCACTTTGCACAAGGAGAGGCTGTATGGGAGAGTAATGCAGAAGAAGCCTTTTCTGCAGACACGCCACAAAACAGAGTCACTTGAGGTGTGCTACAGCACATTTGGCCAATCCAGCTTCATTTTGGAATAAAGTGCTGTGTACTGATGAAACTAAAATTGAGTTATTTGGACATAACAAGGAGCGGAAAAAGAAACCGGAAAAAGAACACAGCATCCCAAGACAAACACTTGCTACCCACAGTAAATTTGGGTGGGGGTTCCATCATGCTGTGGGACGTGTTGGCCAGTGCAGGTACTAGAGGAATCTTGTTAAAGTTGAGGGTCGCGCATGGATTCCAGTTAATATCTCCAGATTCTTGAGAACAATGTTCAAGAATCAGTGACAAAGTTTGCACCGAGGCCAACGACCCCAAACCCTGCTCAAAAAATCTACTAAGGCATTCATGCAGAGGAAACCAGTACAAACATTCTGGAATGGCCATCTCAGTCCCCAGACATGAAAATATTACTGAAAAAGTGGGCTGTCCATGCTCGGAAACCATCAAACCTGACTGAACTGGAGATGTTTCTAAAGAAGAATGGTCCAAAGCACCTTCAACCAGAATCCAGACTGGAAGCTGTAGGAAGCGTTTAGTGGCTGTTATTTCTACAAAAGGAGGATCTACTAAATATTGATGTCATTTTTCTGTTGGGGTGCCCAAATTTATGCACCTGCCTAATTTTGTTTGAATAATTACTGCACACTTTCTGTAAAACCTATAAACTTAATTTCACTTCTCAAATATCACTGTGTTCATCTGCTATATGATGTATTTAACTCAAGTTGCTGATCTGAACAACCAATGATTTATAAACTAAAATCATGAAAAATATCAGGGGTGCCCAAACTTTTTCATACCACTGTAGTTTATAGTCTATAAAATATTACTACAATTCCTTTGGTTGGTTGGTTGGGTTTAGTTTTTTTGTCTGCTAAAGAACAGTTTTGATTTATGGTTTACCTGGAACTGCGAGCCGCTGTTGATTATTTTAAAATGGTATGTGAAATTGTGCATGGACATTTACAGCATGGCGCTAATATTTATATTTTGAAAAAGTTTACATTTTGTTGAAGTCGAATTTTATTAGTGTCTTTTAAAATGTTCCTAATAGCTAATACGTAATAACCCTGTGTTTTCTGTTCTTTTATATTGTTAGTTTGTATTATTTTTTTCAGTACAGATATTATTTAGTATTTGTGTTTGGTTTGCAAATTAGTTTTAAAAACCAACGTGCAAATGAATTGTGATAATTATTGTGGAATGTGGTCCAAGCTTTAAAAACAAGCAAACAAAAAAACCCCAAACATAATAGAATAATTTGTAGCACAAATCATCATTTTCTTATTTAAAAAAAAACATTGCAAGTTAGGTATAAAAGGTCATGGCTGAATATTTTGTCCAGTGCAGAGGTCAATCTTAGGTAGGAGAACGTTCCTTAGGTCAGACAGCACTCCGGTCCTGTAAGAAGCTGTGCAGCAGCTCAGGATAAAAGCAGTGCTGTGTTAGGTTTGGTTTTATATCAGAAATGTTACCTCTGATGCACCAACAGGTCTTATTTTGGAAGTAAAATAAACAAATATGATTGAATTAAGGAAATCAATGACTGTTGTAATTAAGACGTCAACTCAAATATATACTATTTAATTATCTTTCAGGCTCAGTATGATAAAACGTAAGAAATAAGACTTTTAAAGAACCGTAAGATGACAGGCAATGGTTCAGCAATATAACGTTTATAAACTTAGGCATACAAATCATACAACCTCAGAATATACTTATTTAATTATTATTTTTCTTAAATGATTAATTACAACTTGTTTATATAAAATTACTGCATTGGTAATTAAACACTGTCACAACCATTGCAAAATTTCACTGACATTAAACAACTCAGTTTCTAGTAACAATTAAAATAAATATTTCCTGTCATTCATTCGCTCACTTTCTTCTCCGTTTAATCCTGAAAAGCATTTTTTGTGTTTGTGTGCCTTGTAATGGATTTGCACTCAGTCTAGGGTTATTCCTGCTTTGCGCCTTATGCCACCGGCTCTGCCGCATTTAATCTCAATTATTATTTAGAACCATAAAAGTACACATTTTCTACTACCTATTTTTTAATTAACATTATCTAATCATCTAAAAACAATGGACTTCACCAAGCTTTTCTTCTGAAATAGCCTGCGCTCTTTAGTATGATGCTACTGCACGACTGAAGGACACCTGTTAACAGGCGAGTGTGGCTGAAATACCCAGACAAAGCTTTCAAGCTGAACAAGGGCTGCGTATTTATGCACCGAGTATGTGTCTCACCTTCATGCTGCAAATAGGACACTTGAAGGCTCAGATAAGGCTTGCTTAATCAGAGGGCTAAGAAAAACTGACAAGTTGTCAGTGCTTTAATAGAATCACAGGCACTCACTGAGACTTTGTTTATCAAGATGAGAACGACTGAAGCCCAACCTCCCTGATCCAAGCAATTTCACACAAACAGGTGCGAGCTGAATAAAGAAAGGCTTTGGTGGGCCACTTTGTCCTTCACTTTCTTTATACTTTACAGACTCGTATGAAGTACAGCTACGGGTGTTTCTGCGTAGTGGGCTCATGAATAAAATATCTGATTAGCTTACGTGAGGCACGGCACAGTGACAGCACATGGATAATGAAATAAGAAATACCAAGCACACTGTATGTCTGTGTAAGCATAAATAAACCATGAATGAATTAAGGTGAAGTATTCAAAGCTGGTTTGGCTCCCTGCCACCTAGACATAAAGTAAAGCGTGACAGAAGTTGCTGAATAAATTGTGTTAGCATGTGACAAGCAAATTTTGATTAGCCTGCTGTTGGCTAGCAAACAAGCGACTTCATCTTTAGAGTTAATATTGCAGGTATGACTCTTACATTGTGTAATAAATATGGCAATGATAACAATATGTGCTTAGAAACGTACCTTTAGTAGTGCTGGGCGATATCATAGATTTTTGTCATGCCAAGTAATGCTAAGGCTAATACTGAGATAGATACAGACTCTCATACTTTTAAATATTAATTATTCAACAGATAGTTCCAACCCCGCAATCTGATTGGCTGAGAGACGTCCTAGCCATGCCATTATTGGCAGACCAAGTATTACTCCGCTACATACAAACGTAACCTAGCAACAACGCCCACCCTAAAAAGCATCAAAGTTAGAATAAACGCAAAAACACTGCCAAAATGACCAATTTACTACTTAGTGTTGTATTTAGAGTGTCGGCCATTTTGTAGGGTTGTCCGAATTCTCAGTGGACAAATCGATTCCCTACATAACACACTAAAGCAATAACACAACGTGACGTGAGATATTGGCACAAGTGTGATGCAATCGTAGGCACAAGGCCAATACAGTGGGGCAAAAAAGTGTTTAGTCAGCCACTGATTGTGCAAGTTCTCCTACTTAGAAAGATGAGAGAGGTCTGTAATTTTCACCATAGGTACACTTCAACTATGAGAGACAAAATGAGAAAAAAAAAAAAATCCAGGAAATCACATTGTAGGATTTTTAAAGAATTGAATTGTAAATTATGGTGGAAAATAAGTATTTGGTCAATAACAAAAGTTCAACTCAATACTTCGTAACATAAGCTTTGTTGGCAATGACAGAGGTCAAATGTTTTCTGTAAGTCTTCACCAGGTTGGCACACACTGTAGCTGGTATTTTGGCCCATTCCTCCATGCAGATCTCCTCTGATGTCTTGGGGCTGTCGCTGGGCAACACGGCCTTTCAACTCCCTCCACAAACTGGCTAGACCATTCCAGGACCTTGAAATGCTTTTTACGGAGCCCGAGTGGTGTGTTTGGGATCATTGTCATGCTGGAAGCCCCAGCCACGTTCCATCTTCAATGCTCTCACTGATGGAAGGAGGTTTTGGCTTAAAATCTCACGATACATGGCCGCGTTCATTCTTCCCTTAACACGGATCAGTCGTCCTGTCCCCTCTGCAGAAAAACAGCCCCAAAGCATGATGTTTCCACCCCCATGTTTCACAGTAGGTATGGTGCAACTCAGCATTCTTCTTCTTCCTCCAAACACGACTAGTTGAGTTTTTACCAAAAAGTTCTATTTTGGTTTCATCTACCCACATGATATTCTCCCAATCCTCTTCTGGATCATCCATATGCTCTCTGGCAAACTTCAGACGGGCCTGGACATGTACTGCAGGATCTGAGTCCCTCTCAGCGCAGTGTGTTACTGATGGTAGCCTTTGGTCCCAGCTCTCTGCAAGTCATTCATCAGGTCCCTCCATGTAGTTCTGGGATTTTTGCTCACCGTTCTCATGATCATTTTGACCCCACGGGATGAGATCTTGCGTGGAGCCCCAGATCGAGGGAGATTTTCAATGGTATTGTATGTCTTCCATTTTCTTACAATGGCTCCCACAGTTGATTTATTCACACCAACCTGTTGGAGATTCACTCTTCCCAGCCTGGTGTAGGTCTACAATTTGGAGTCTGACTGTTTGAGGCTGTGGACAGGTGCCTTTTATACAGATAATGAGGTCAAACAGGTGCCATTAATACAGGTAACGAGTGGAGGACAGAAGAGCTTCCTAAAGAAGAAATTACAGGTCTGTGAGAGCTAGAAATCTTGCTTGTTTACGGGTGACCACATACTTATTTTCCACCATGAGTTACAATTAAATTCTTTAAGTAGGAGAACTTGCACAATCAGTGGCTGACTACTTTTTTGCCTCACTGTATACGTCCATGTTTATATACTCTTGTAATTTTTCTTTCCAGCCCCGTCAGGTTTTAATGTACATCTTAAATTTCGTTGTACTGCTGTGCAATGGCAATAAGAGCATTTTATTCTATTAAAGTCAAAGTTACATTATGCTAAGAAAAGCTGTGTCTAAGGAAAGCAATTATATCCTTTCAAACTTGCTCAGTTACGAAAATTAAAGCAGCCGAAAATTACAGAGCGATGACAGAAACAGCACTGGCAGAGTCATGAACTCCAACTATTTATGGATCATTGATACGGCACAATCCACTGCCACATCCATTCTACTTTCTTTCCATTTCCAACACATTCTGTGGTAAGTAATTCTACAAAATGGGTGCATGCACAACTAACTGAACTCAACAGCTTTAACAGATAACTCTAATGACATGAGCTTAATACAGAATGAGAGCCGATTCCAACCACTATCAAGCAACACTCTCAAAGGCACTACTTTTAAGAAGGCTAAGTGTTAAAAATGGGGATCACACAAGGACACTAATGGGGCTGTTGTGAGTGATGAAAAGATATGCCTGTTGAGCAGGGGTGGTAAGTAACGGCGTACAAGTACTTTATTACTGTTCATATCTTTATTTTATTTATCCGTACTTTACTTGATTAGTTCTTTAACTTAATATTTTTTAAATGTTACTTATTTTTTACCCGTTGCATTTGCAAAACAGGCTCATTATTTAAGCTTTTAAGAATCTGTTTATCTGTTTTATCTAATTTTCTATTTTATTTAGGCAATTCTAGTCAAGCACATGATGAAGTGCCAGCTGGAATCATAGCAATATTACCATGTCTAGTTTTGAGCGATTTGCAGCATTTACAAAAAATCCAAAGAATTTTGTAGATTTTGCTTCCTCTTGTCTGTTTTTGCTGTGGTTAGCTAAAGCTGATAATGTCATCTGTATGATTTTGGCAGACGATTCATGTAGTACAAACCATTTTGTATCCTCAACGTCACGGATCTGTTCCTCTTACCCTCCATAAAAGACATCCTCTTTCAAAAATTGAGCTAAAAAGGCTTTTTAAAGAAATACTTTTACTTTTTTTATTTGAAGTACACGGAGTAGCATGTACTTTTATACTTCTACTTGAGTAAAATATATAAGCCATACTTCAACTTTTACTTGAGTATTTTTAAAATCAGATTAGTAGTACTTAAGTAAAGAACTTGCGTACTGCCAGTTGTTTTGAGGCATGAAGCCTCTATCTTAACTGAAAGCAACTGGATCTGTGATCGGTTATGTATGATAAGTTCATAATTACAATACGATACTCTTTCAGTAATAAGTGGCAACCAACATTTTGAGGATAAGACAGCAACACATTTATTTGGGGGATTTGTCTTGTTGTAAAAAATAAACAAGCACAAACATGTCTTACGAGTTAGTTGCATTTTGTGCTCCTCAGAATCTAAGTAATCTGATATATACCCTGTGAGGCTGGGACTTGAGCTCTGGATTGGCCACTTAACTGTTAGGAAAAGCCCAGCAGCAACTTTATTTTATAACTGGAGCTTAATCTTAAACAATTCAAACAGTTTTTAATGGTGTTTGCTTTGTGTGACCTCTTCCTCATGCCATATCTGTTTCTGTCCCTGAGCACAAGAACAGGCTGGCATCAGCAGAATTCGGAACATCTGCCACAAATTAACGATTGTTAGTGTGCTGCATATAAACCAGCCTCTCGCCGGAGTAGTGACACTGCTGTTCTCATACACGTCTCTTCTTTTGATGAGTGTGTTTTAGTCTCTCTGAATTGTCTGTTGTACCTTTGTTAGAGTTCAGGTTCACTGCATGCGTTTCCTTCTTCGAGTCATGTTTTGAGTTCTAGTTTCTGCACCAGGCCAGTGGTGCTTGTGTTCAGCCCGCTCTACTTAGGTGGAAAGCAAAGAGCAGATTCCGGCAGCATCTTAAGTAAGGATGAATCCAAAATGAACATTTTTGGCCGGAACCAAACGCAAAAAAAATTAAACATTTGGCCGAATACTGTACACGTCTTTCACAGGTTTCGCAGTTTAATCAAGCAGAAACGTTTTATTTCATTTCTCTTTTTACTTTAGTCCTCCAGATTAGGCATGAATAAACATGGGACGAGAAAATTTAAGGCAGGGTGAGGAAATTTTCCAACTGTGGATGAATAAGTAGAAGATTCAAATAAAATGAAATGATTGAGTTACATTGCACCTGTTCTGTCTCTCAGGTGTTAAATATATATGTAATTATGTAAATGTATTTTTGATCAATTTCACATATTAACATTGATTCTTGCTTATTTTAATCAATTAAATTATACCCAGTTAGTAAATGCTAAAGCACAGATCTCATACAGAAGGGCTTACATTTTCCCTCATGTTACATTTACAGCATTTAGCAGACGCCCTTATCCAGAGCGACTTACAATTGGTACAATCCAAGCAATTGTGGGTTAAGGGCCTTGCTCAAGGACCCAACAGTGGCAGCGGTGGGATTTGAACCCTGGACCTTGTGGTCCATAGTCCAGTACCTTACCCACTAGGCTACCACAGTAGCTTCTGTCTACATTTTATCTGGTCCTCTTTTCACAATGCGTCAAAAATTTCTGTGTTAAGATGTTCCTCCAAAAAGAAGGAATGATTAAAACAGCAAAGACTAGAATTCAGACCTGTAAAACTTTGCTAGCATTCGTACAATCAATAACCAGGTATAATGTGTCATTAAGAAGTCTTGGGGTTTCGTTGTCAATTAGAAAGCTCTCAGAGAGCGCCCTACATAGGAATTAGGCAACAAAGGCACTCCCTAAATATTGAGACAGACCTGATGAACACTCAGGAACAGCGACGGTGGCATGGTGCACTAATTTTTTTTAAAAAGAAGGCGAAAAAATTAACATTTACATTAAGTCGTTTAGCAAATGTGAACAATATGCAAACGTCATTGTTCGGTGTAAATTATTCTCTGTTTTCACTTATTCGGCCGAACACCAAAAGTGCTGTTTTTTTCCATTTCGGTTGCTGAATATTCAGTGCATCCCTAATTTTAGGTATACCTTCCTCTGCATCCTCCGCCATTACAAGTTTTTCATTTTTCCCTTTTCAGCGTTGTATAAGCTCC
Organism: Ancistrus triradiatus; assembly: GCA_025084515.1. Lineage (NCBI taxonomy): Eukaryota > Metazoa > Chordata > Actinopteri > Siluriformes > Loricariidae > Ancistrus > Ancistrus triradiatus. Next base: position 81,790 of record JAJAGP010000076.1, on the reverse strand, counting down.
TTCAGTTCAGTTGCATAGCCTTTGAGAGCTCTCTCTCTCTCTCTCTCTCTCTCTCTCTCTCTCTCTCTCTCCCCTTCCATTCCCCTCATGCCAGAATCCTTAGCACTTCTCTTATTGCAGACCACTTTTCTGATCTTAAACACTCATGTCATTACAAAGAGGACAATTAAATCTGAAAAATGCTTCAGGGACATTTCGTTCACCATCATCTGTATCTATACTGTCATCTCTAAAACTCAATGGCTTTAGAGGATACCCTCAGCTAGAGTACATCCTCAGCAGGAGGTTTTAAGTCAAGTTTTAGGGCACAGTCAAAACCTGCTATCTGACCTCCCAATATCCAGATTGGTATTGTAATACTTAATATGTAGTATTTTAGTCCCCAAAGTCATTGTTCAAACCATTAACTTGCTACAACAAATGGTGTTCTGGAAAACAGTGGAAGTAGAGTGTGTCCTGATTGGCTGCCAATGAAAAAAAGAAAAAATATTTTTACAGTCTCGCCCCCAATTCCTGTTCATTTTAGTGCTAATATACAGAAAGGTTTATTTACATTTACATTTACAGCATTTAGCAGACGCCCTTATCCAGAGCGACTTACAATTGGTACAGTCTTACAATCCAAGCAATTGTGGGTTAAGGGTCTTGCTCAAGGACCCAACAGTGGCAGCTTGACAGATTAGGGATTTGAACCCTGGATCTCAGATTTCAGCCTGAAGTAGGTTCCACCGAGATATACCTTATACTGCTGGCTTTGGACCAGTTTTGGCCAAACGTTTTCACTGGCCAACATGTAATCCTGAATTTAGTGTAAGAACGATCCTCGGTCCAGTTTGAGTACAGTTCCCCTTAAGTGTACATTTTCCAGACTATAGTGCCGATAGAATGCTGATGGGACTTTTTAAAAAAGATTCAAGTTCAACATGACAGATAATTTAGGGTCTTCACTATCAGCAGAGAGCCCAGATAGTCCCCTGGCAGACTGCTTATTACTGGATTATTAATAGATCCAGCCAGCTAGAAAAGTTATGAGTGCACTTGGAAAAGATGAATAAAAATGCCTTTGTGGCTAATCTGTATATAATTTCTGATATAAGACATAATTTGAAAACATCATTATTACTGGCACCTCTAGATGTTCACTTAGCCATTCATCAGCATGGGAAAGATTTTCACAATAGACAAAAGTGATCATGAATCTAAGTGAAATAGAATGACTGCATGCACAGTGAGGAGGATGGTAAAAGAGGCACAAAATGATTCAAGTTTGGAGATCTGCACAAGAGGCTAACATTATAGGATCACCAAGTTAATCCACAAATTTAATGACTGGAATTCTCTACATGCTACTCAAACTTGGATCCCATTTACACTACATGATTTCATGTGTGTTGTCTAACTGGATTAAGAGAAATCACAAAATGGTACCGTATTTTTCGGACCATAAGGCGCATGTAAAATCCTTTAACTTTGTCAAAAACCGACAGTGCGCCTTAAAATGCGGTGCGTCTAATGTATGAATTAATTCTGGTTGTGCTTTCTGACCTACAACCGATTGTAGATGGTACACGGCGCTCATAAATCTGTCAAAATCGCGGAGTAATACGGTATGTGCTTCAGCATTAGGGTACGTGCATTCATTCATTTATTTTCGAAGCGGATTTCAAACCCAACGCTATCAGTCACGCAGTACAACATGGTCATAGAGCAGCTGCGAGAGAATTCAACATTAACGAATCAATGGTATGGAAGTGGAGGAAGCAAGAAGACGCCCTGCGCCAGGTAAAGACCAAACTGAGCTTCCGAGGGAACTTAAGAGTTTTATTTCATTTAATGCGTCTTATAACCCGGTGCGCTTTATGTATGAAAATATACCCGTTAGCAGCCGATCGTTGATATTGCGTCTTATAATCTGGTGCGCTTTATGGTCCGAAAAATACGGCAAGTGTAAATGCACAAGACGCATTTATATCAAACTGAATTCTCATACAATCTCAGAAGATGATTTGAGATGCATTATAGCCATATATTAAACAAGGGTAAATGTATCCATCTCTCCAAAACACAGCTGTCTACAAAACCCTGTTCAAAACTTATGACATAGCACACAATCTATGAGTCCATCTTCTCATGGCCAGCCAAACAATCAGATATCAGTGTCTAAAACAAACCCAAGCATTTTACATTTTAAAATAAAACCGTAGTAAGAGTAGAGTCGAGAAGCAGTAAGACTTGGAAACACATCCCTGTGATTTTATGGCATTTAACAATAGTAAATGCTTATATACTAGAGGTGTATCAATACCCTCTGGTCATGATTCAATTCGATTCACGATACTGAGTTCACGATCTAAATTTCTTGCGCTGTTTTCATTTCTGAAGTGTAAACAATCCAAACCAATGCACGTTTTTTGAAAAGGTTTTTAAACAAAAAAAAATTACTCCCCTACAATTCATAGAAATTACTTGAAACTGAGGTTTAATATTAAGTAACTGAGTGAAAACCTTCCGTTTCTTACTTCTGAAGAGCCCTAACAATTAAAATAATCTGAATTTTTCTTGTATAAAAGTTTAAACAAAAAGAATTAAAAGAAGACTTTTAAATAACACTAATGCAAAAAAGTGTTAGTGTAACAGTTCAAGTGCCATCTTAAATAGAAAATCAAAGCAAACAAATAACCTTACTGAGCCTTTACACATCCTCAATCTCGAATTCATCTTTATCCTAACAAGTTTCCAATTGCAGTACGGAAGAAATGCATATGGGAGCATGAAGCTTGATTGTGCCCTCTGGTGTTCAAAAAAATGCAACTGCATCAGATGGCGTAATAAACAAAACACATTTGACATTGTACATCTCCTCAATACACATTGTGACGTTCTATAATGGGGTGTAACATTTCATCAAGTTTATACCCCTATTACAGACATTAAACACATTTAAATCATGTGGTTATTAGGACACAACACATATAGTGTAAACATAAAAACATTACGCTTTTGACAATCACTAAAAACTTTAAATGTAGATCCTACTATGGACATCTAAGAGACGATGGAGGATCCACACATTCTCTAGTGAATAGCGCATTAGATTTCTCATTCTGTATTCTGTATACTTAAAGAATATAAGAAGACTCCGCCCTAGATATACACACGTCTAAACTGAATGTCCAATTTACTAAAGCTCTAGCATTAAGCAATCAGGCAGGCAGTCAGTGTCTGGAACGGCCTAATAATTGTGCTCTGCTTGATTCACACTCCTGCAGAGTTTAAGAGCCACGATGCAATGGTATAAATGTTTAAACACAGAGCTGTAACTAGAGCTAACTGAGTAATTTGTCAATAAATGAAGCTCTTTTTAAATGAACTGTGGAGGGCATTAACACCGCCGATATGCCATTAGATTCCCAGCATAATTGGTTTCACAGCAAATACCCTGATAAAAACACTACTGCGTGCAAAATAAAGCTGTCAGTAAATATCTGTTTATTATGTCTGTTTATTATGTCTGTATGTCTGTTTGAAGTAGAGATCATTCCCTAAACAGTTCCTCCACAAAATGGTCTTATATTGTTACATACACTGCCTGGCCAAAAAAAAGGTCACCACCTGGATTTAACTAAGCAAATAGCTGAATAGTTAAAAAAAGAGCCTCCCTTCGGATAATTACTGCTGGTGATTATGTTTCAACTGGCAACAAGTTCTTTAACCCTAACTGATGCAGTGAGGAGCTTCTCATTTGTTAAACAACCATGTCAAAAGACCCATCCTGTGGTTCATCTGTTTCAGGAGGGTCAGACTGTGAAAGAGTGGTTCAGGGAGCATCAGCCATCATTATCACACATGGATTGGCCACCACAGAGTCCAGAGCTGAACCCCATTGAGGATCTTTGGGATGTGCTGGTCCTGGTGCAGTGGAACAAATCTTCCATCATCAATACAAGATCTTGGGGAAAAATGAATGCTCTGGACAGGAATAAATGTTGTGACATTGCAGAAGCTTGTGGAATACGTGCCAAAATCAAAGGTAAAGGGGGTCCAGGCAGTGTATAACGTCATAAATAAAGACTATCAATGACTATGATTACTCCTGGGCCATACAGAAGCACTTTGTAGTTGCGCAATAACAGGCTGTAGTCCATCTGTTACTCTACATACTATGCAAGTCCCCTTTATCCTGTTCTCTAATGGTCAGGACTAGTGGTTGACCGATGAGTTTTTAATGGTCAATACTGTCGCCGATGCTGATATTTAGAGAAGCTGAGGGACTATGGTAGCCTAGCGGTTAAGGTACTGGACTATGGACCAGAAGGTCCAGGGTTCAAATCCCACCTCTGCCAACTGCCATTGTTGGATCCTTGAGCAAGACCCTTAATCCACAACTGCTTGGATTGTAAGACTGTATCAATTGTAAGTCGCTCTGGATAAGGGCGTCTGCTAAATGCTGTAAATGTAAATGTAGACAGCAGGGTGACCGATGGCCAATATATAATGTCGATACCACAATAATTATCATTGTTATTATTAGCATTTTTTGCAACTGATAAAACTAATAATAATGAGACACAAAACTGCTGAACTTAAATGAACATTTACTTAACTGTCTGTTTGCACTCTGTCTTTTTTATACAGTTGATATAAAAAATATATAACAGCATCTTGTTTCTGGGAAAAAACTAACAGTACTTGCAAAAAATAAACAATGTTAGATTAGTGCACATGGTAGCAGCATCGTTTTTATTCCACATAATTAAAAGCATCAAGTTTAAACACTGGAAACAGTTTTCATCCACCCTCACTGAATGTTCTCCCAGCATCTCTTTGTTTTTGGTCACTCAGTAGTCCTAGCCCCGCATTTCCTCCACTATCTTTGAATATCAGCCTTATGAATTCAGGTATTGGCCGATGCTGACTATCTCAAAACGGCATTAATTGGTCCAATTAATCAGTCGACAATAGACCCCCATAGAACCCCCACAGATCAGGTCCTATTTGGGTGGTGGATCATTCTCAGCACGGCAGTCACACTGATGTGGTGGTGGTGTGTGAGTGTGTGTTGTGCTGGTATGAGTGGATCAGAAACAGCAGTGCTGCTGGAGTTCTTAAACCACTTCTGTGTCACTGCTGGAATGAAAATAGTCCACCAACCAAAAATGTCCAGCCACCAGAATCCTGTAGGCAGCATCCTATAAGCACTAACCAAGGGAATCATATGGACTACAGTCTGTAACTGAAGAACTAGTTACAGTCTGGAACTGTGGTAGCCTAGCGGTTAAGGTACTGGACTATGGACCAGAAGGTCCAGGGTTCAAATCCCACCTCTGCCAAGCTGCCACTGTTGGGTCCTTAACCCACAATTGCTTGGATTGTAAGAGTATATCAATTGTCTGTAGCTAAATGCTGTAAATGTAAACTACAAATTGCTTCTACTGTATATTTGGACAATGATCCTAGAAACAATACCTAATATCCTTGTTTTCTTTCTTTTACAGAAATATATGTGAATGTCTCGGCTGTTCCTTTCTGTAAATGTTAAGAGCATGCATGAAATTCCACGGTTCTTTCTAACCTTTCAATCGACTCTGATGTGGAAAAAGGTCTATGAAAGCTGTCAAAATCATGTCAAGCTTCCTTTCTGCTCTGTGTGCTTTGTGAGTGGCCATTGAGTATACTCTGATGGCATTATAATGCTTTTGTATTTTGGAAACTAATCCCTAGATGATTTACTTCAAAGCTAAATGTCAAAGTGCTGAATCATGAGGAATGATTTTGGTGATTGACCGGTTATGATGATCGTTCCCTGATATTAGATTACAGGGTTATTTTATTTCACCATAACACTACCCTTTTACCTCCCTTCCAAATAGTTAGTTTGCTGTGAGGGACAGTCTCACAGGTCGCCGCTGTTGTCGACCTATTCAGGTCTCTATTCGGGATAACACTAAAAGCTGTAATTACCCTTCCACTGATACAATAGCAAACGTCAATTACATAACATTATATGCTCAGATCTCTATTCAACAGCTTTGTATAAGTCTTTGTATAAGAGCTCTAATGGGTGGTTTGTGTACCAATCTCTTGTGCTGTACTGTGTGTTGGTTATTTTTAAATCTGGCTTTTAGAGCTTTAGCTGGATGTTTACATGAAATACTAATTGTATGAATCAAGCCTGTACTTGCCACTTGGTGTGAAAAATTTTTCTCACCCCTTGAGAACAGACAGTTCAACACATAAGACTAGGAACTGGAAATCACAAAATGCTGGATAGAAGGATTCATGCTGCAGAAGGATAATGACCTAACACACTCCTTAAAGCTTTTCAACAACTGTTAGAAGACAAAAGCACATCATGAATTGCTGACTGATATGGGCTTTCCTCCACAATCGCTTTACTGAATCCATCATGCATTTATGGGGGCACTTGAAGACCGAGAAAGCCAAGCACTCAGTGACATCACACGATGCTCGTTGGAATATTGTGAAATCATGCTGGAATTACATCAGATTTTACACAAACTCGTGGGGACCATGGCAGCTCAAGTACCTGCTGCTAATGAATTCTGAAATGTATTTAACTATTCTATTAAAGATTAAACTTTTCACTCAATTTGTTACACTGATTATATGATTTTGAATGGAAAGATTTTATTAAATGCGAGAATCCTTTGTTTAACATCAGCATTACATTCTGTGAAACAAAAAATTAACCAGAAATTACCATAATCAGTCTTTTTTGCTACTGTAATGTAAAGAAAACTGTGCAAACGATATGGAAATGCGTCAAAGATACCACTGAAAACATGAGTGATTGATGAGCACTTGAAACAACTGGCAATTTTCATTGAAGCCAAAAACGTATTGACGGACTACAAGAAACAACACAGATCTGCCAGATGAAAGAGACTCAGTGAGTGAATCTGAACCATTTTATATAGCTACTGGTTAGAGAGAATATACAAATAGTGGGTGTACAAACAAAAGAGTACTACATACAATAGGACAGGCATGTACACTAAAACACCATTTACAGCGGAATCGAGTTGCAGTCTTGTAGTAGTGACTATGCAACAAAGTCTTTGCAAAATCACAGACTGTGACTCAAAACTCTGTGACTTGTCTTTAGCTGTGAGAGTGTGTCAGACTTTAGTCTATTAAAAGCATTTTCTGAGTCTTTTCAAATGCTTCTAGTGTAGGGTTAGCACAAGTATCTTGGCTCATACAGACAAATCCCTGGCAACAAATATAGTGATCAATTTCCTTCGCTCTTTCTGAATTGGATAAAAGCTTTTGTCCGTCTCTGTTATGTGCACACCATGGACTGTTCGGGCGCTGAACTTCCGTACTTCCGAGTTCCACCCTTTGCGTACAATCAACATTACATTAACAATTAACATTTATACAATCGATTCAGGATTGGCCCCATCCGCATCGTGATGCATCTAAGAATCGAATTTTCACCCACCCCTATATATATTCCCAGTCTGGACTTGGTATGGACCATTTTCATGTTCTCCCTGTGTTGGTGTGGGTTCTCTTCAGGTACTAACGTTCCAAAAACATGTATTAAATCAGCCTGTCTCTTTAAATTGGCACTGTGTGGGTCTGAGCCTGTGGCCGTGATGGATTAGCACCTCGCCTTGGGTTTGTTCCTGCCGGTTATTCCCCAGGACCCTCAACTGGATTAAGCAAATGTGAAAATGAATATATACATATACAAACTCTACTGGGCAAAAATGGGCCAAAAAACATCAAACTGCAAAATGGTCCTGACAACAAAATCACTGGCCATAAAATTGGTAAGAACTAAGAAAATGCACTCCTGAAACCTGGGCCACAATTTGCTCGTCATTGCGCGCTGCTGCAGTGAACTGTTGAGGGCAAAAGCTGGAAACGGGAATTCCCTTTTCATACACTAATGTTAAGTTATGAAAATACTGAAGTGTTTAATGTAAAACTCAAACTAACATATCTAGGCGTTCACTGTGAAAAGTCAATTATTGCTTAGGAGTACACAAAAATGCAGAAAGGCTTGATTCCCACAGCTGAAAAGCTGTTTTCTTAAGAGGAACAATCACATTTTTCACCAAGACAAGCTGCTCACTATGAAGACTAATGGAGTGGCTTGAGAACAAGTCCACCAGGCTCATGTTTTAGTCTGGTTAGAGTCCAGATTTGAACCCTATAGAGCAAGGGTAAAGAACCAACAGGTGGACCATGTCCGAACCTGAAAGCATTTTATTGCGGACCGAATACAAAGTCTTGGAGAGAAACAAAAACTAACAATTATTTTTGCAATGTCTAAACTGTGCCTGACCTGCTTTCGTTACCTGCGGTCCAATCATGGACACGTACAGAATGTCTTTGGCAACAGTGAGACTGTTCGGACTACTTAATGCTGATGTGCATATTTCATATTTTATTTTAACTATGACTCCATGACTTTAGTTTCATTCTTAGATTTATCATCTACGCCGCCCAAGGAGGTTGGGTCCCTTTTTGAGTCTTGGTCCTCCCAAGGTTTCTTCCTCATAACACTTAGGGAGTTTTTCCTTGCCACTGTCGCCCTAGGCTTGCTCAATTTGAGATTGGACGTAGATATTAGGAGATGATCTAAACTTGTAAAGTTGCTTTGAGACAATGCTCCATTGTAAAAAGCGCTATATAAATAGATCTGACTTGACTTGACTGCAATGTGTGCTTGTCCCAGTCCTAGTGGCCAGGTCTGCTTATTCAAAGGAACTTTGGGCTTAATTACCATAAAGTCATGGTTTGCAGGTTTTTGCAGCTTCTTTCTCAAGTGTACAGACGCTCCCTGAGTTACGTTTGGAAAAACCCATCGTAAGTTAAACTAAAGAGTTTAGAGTTAGCATAGCTTAATACATCATAGCATAGCTTAATACACTTCCATTAACCTACAGCTGGGGGGAGTCATTAACACAAAGCTTATCTTATAACAAAGTGTTCAATATCTCATGTAATTTATTGAATAATGTATTGAAAGTGTAAATCAAAATCCCTTGGAACTCCTATTCTGCTCTGCTCGGTCAGTTGGCTGCAGGATCTGGCAACCCTGAAATAAAAAAATCGAATTGAGAAACATTGTTACTTGCACACGAACCAGCTGTAGCAAATAATATCAGCTGGGCATTTTGAAGATCTGCTGCAGAGATCATAAACAGGTTTGGCGTTTAAGTCTGGTTCCTCGAGGCAGTTTCTTTATGATTCTCAGTGAGACTTTCTGTTGTCACTGTTGCCTTTGGCTGCTCATTCGGGGTCTTAAAGATGCTGCGAGTTTACCTGTGGGGAAAGAAACGCAGGTATCCTTTTGCACATAAAAATCCCCTTAAGCAAGCCATAAATTAAACCAGCTCCTCCTCAGATAAACATGCAGTCTGTGCTGAAATTCAGTTCACTTTAGATTACAGGCTCCATTCGTAGCCATTGGAAAACTTGTTGGTAGTTTCTGATCTCGCTTCCTAACACTCGGGGAATAAAACAGAGCAAAGTATTTCGTCCCTAGCTCTCTCAGATGGTGCTAAGGGCCATTATGTAACTGCTTTAGTGGTAGGCGTTAAGACTTGAAGCTCCTGCTGTTCTGTTACAGTCGAAAACCTTCTATACAGGGGTGCAGACGGCAAATGTGCACAGTATGATATGAGAAACATCTGCATTTTACAGATGTTTGTTCAGTCGTTCATGTTTTTGTTACTGCTCCATCCTGGTCGGTGTTGCCCTGGGTCTGGAGCCTATGCCAGAAGCATATATAGTACTGTGCAAAAGTCTTAGGCCACCATTAGATTTGTTGTTTTAGCAATAGTATAATGACCATATATAACATACCGTTAACGATTGATGTACATTCACAATACAGCAGGAGTTTGCAAACTTTTTTTAAAGGGGGCCAGACTGGACCATATCGAAATACCTATGGGCTAGTCCCTCTTTCCAAAACTATAATTCATAAATTATTCAAAATATTGAAAATTTGAAAAACACAAACATACAGAACACTTAATATTTAACTAATGAATTTCATTTTAGCGCAACTGCAGCTTACTGCAGATTATTCAGGCTGAACATTTTCTAGAACATTTAAGCATAATACTGCATTTTTAAAACACGTCAAGGATCTTCAGTCAGTATTCCTCATGTAGATTGTATTTTATTACTCAGTTGCCATGCATTACCAGACCTATGGAAACAAACCAAACAACTGACGGGAACACTGATGAATCCTAACATTACGTGAAGCTTATGAGTGGAGGTTTATTTATATTTTTTACAATAGTCTACTTGGTTTGGATTTCTGACGCACAGAACAAAAGGCTAAATATTTTGCAATGTCCGTTGAGCCACTGTTCAGCGGAAAACATGCGTTGGAATACCAAAAGTGTATGGGATTATGGTGGTTGGATTTGATGCCAATAACCACCAGTGACAGTGAAACAGTGAAGCCAAAGGCTCAGACATCACTTGAAGATGCTTTCTCATGAGGCACTGCATACAACAGGAAAAGCAAGTGGTGGAAACACATTATGAAGCCTTAATCACTGAGCAACCGCTGTCTGCACAGTGCAAGGTAGGAATGCTATTACAGGACATCACACACTCACTTGTATACTGACTGACAGCTGGGGGCGATACGGAGTAGCCTAGCCACTATAATTACTGAAAGTAAATGAATGCATCCAAAAACCTTACTACTACTTACTACTGACAGCAAGATTGCCATCATTTATGCCAAGAATGTGCTTAAAGTTCAATAATCTCTCTAACTGTAATACATTTACATTTACAGCATTTAGCAGACGCCCTTATCCAGAGCGACTTACAACTGATACAGTCTTACAATCCAAGCAATTGTGGGTTAAGGGTCTTGCTCAAGGACCCAACAGTGACAGCTTGGCAGAGGTGGGATTTGAACCCTGGACCTTCTGGTCCATAGTCCAGTACCTTACCCGCTAGGCTACCACAGTCCCAGTAATAAAACACCAAGCATATATAGCAATTCAGACTAAAACGTCTGGACGCTGGATTAGGTTGTGTTTTGCTGTTTACGTCAGTTTATGCTATTTGTCAGATAAATAATGCAGGAGGCATTCGAGGCCATATATCAGATCAGCTGTTTGATCCGTGTGCAGTGCATGCAGCAAAGGTTGTGTGTGTTTAGCTTGTTTATCTGGCTCGTCCCAACAGATAAAAATGCAGGCAAACATGACAGGACCTGAAGCACTTCGAAAGATATTTAAATGTGCACAAATTAAGTTGCTTATGTATTCTCTTTGATATCATGAGAGCAGGCTCTTCCGAACCATGAGGCACCCCTAGTGGTGCAGTGTCCTAGAAAGACTGAGATTCAGTACGTCATTGTGTAAGTGGTGATACTGTTTAAACTCTGCTGAAGAACCTTCTAGAGAGTCTGGCCCACAAATCAGAGGCTATGAGGCCAAACCTCAGTCTGTTGCATCTTTAAGTGATTTAAAGATATTAACCACCACAGTGTATCAGTGCTTCAGGTACATTGTTTCTGAGAATTTCTAGAAGTGCTTCATGCACCTTGGGTATCAAAACTGTGTCCAAATATGGCTAAGCCACATAGAAGTGATTGTGTAACTGCACCCCAAACCAACTTCTGTGAGAAGTTTGACATTTTGTCTCCCTTGGTCTTTGCAGGTTTAAAACATTTTGCAGCCTGGTTTTGTTGTGCTTATGGACTTAGAATAATTCCATATTTCAATTCTTGCGTGTACTTTCTCTACAAACCGTGAACATTCAGCAAAAGCATGGAATCAGCAGCCATTAACTCGGTTTTCTCTTCTGATTCACCTTGTTTAACTGCAGGGTGAGGAAGCAGAGTGCTGCACACACATACTGCCCCCCTGTGGCACATAGATGCAACTCGCAGAAATAAATGAAGCTTTTCTTTCAATCATATTAAAGTACCGGTACTAATAAAATGGTATGGTGACACTTTTCCAGTATCTGTATACCGTGCCACAGTACTTGTGGATGAGGTTCACCACCTCTGATGTATTCGATGATCTAATGTCAAAAATCACCTCATTATATTTGACAATGACCTCAATCATTCCCCTGATGGTGCAACTACTCTGCAAAGGAATCCTAAACCGTTTTTCTTTATTATTGCCTCCACAGCCCATTGAGACCAAAGACCCAGCGAGGGATTAAAAGTCATCAAAGAAACACTTAAGCTTGAACCACGTTTAATCACCTCACAGAATCTGTGGAGGGCATCTGGCAAGCAGATCAATCAGTAGAAGCTATTTATGTCTGAAAATACGCTGAGTAACTGCTTCTTCTCTCCAAGTTGGTTTACATATTTGTACAAGATTAAAAGCACAATAATTAATTCAATTGTATACAAGGCAGCTGAATGACACAGCAAAATCCTGACGCTTTTAGCATTATCTTCCATCTATTTAAAAGCTTCCCAGTAGTACAACATCAAATTATTTCCTTGAGAATAGAAAGGATCTGGTGAAATTATAGAGCCTGACATTTAATCAGCTGAACTTGATACTAAAAGTCAAAGCTCTCAAAGGCCAGCAGATAATATATAGTGGACTAATGAGGAAATAATTGAAGCGAAGCATAGTCTGTCCCTGTAGAAAGCACTCCTATAACGCAGCACCCACACTTGGGAGATACTGGCACAGGAATTACGTTTCATACAATCATTTTCTTACATTGCGTTTAGTATTTATATAGCTATACTACATACACACACACACACACACACACACACACACACACACACGTTTTCAGCTTTGAGGCACATTACCCTGCTGGAAGTAGTCATCAGAGCACGGTCATAACTGTGGGCATAAAGGGAAGGACATGATCAGCAGCACCACTCAGGTGGACATTTAAATGATGATCAGTTGGTATTAAGGGGCCCAAAGTGTGCCAAGAAATTATCCCCCACACCATTACACCACCAACACCCTGAAGAGTCTTAGGCATTCGGTATTTTTCCATTAATATTCTGCATATTCTTTTTGAAGTTTTAGTGGTCACTGCACTTTGTAGTTCCACAATGACAGACTATAGTCCATCTGTTTCTCTACATACTCTGTTCATCCCCTTTACTCTGTTCTCTAATGGTCAGGTACTGTTTGGGTGGTGGATCATTCTCAGCACTGAACACTGTGTTCACTCACTATCCACTTTATTAGAGACATTCACCATATTTGCTCCACCTTGTAGACATAGTAGCACACCTGTTGTTGCAAATTTCAGTTAGTCATCCTCTAATCATTCATCAGTGCTCACAGGATGCTGGTGGCTGAACAGTTTTGGCTGGTGGACTATTTTCAGTCCAGGAGTGACACTGAGGTGTTTAAAAACTCTAGCAGCACTGCTGTGCCTGATCCACTCGTAAAAGCACAACACACACTAACACACCACACCACTCTCAGTGCAGTACTCAGAATGATCCTCCACCCAAATAGTACCTGATCTGTGCTGATCCTGTGGGGGTCCCGACCATTAGCAAACAGAGTAAAGAGGATTAAAAGTATGGACTACAGTCTGTAATTGTAGAACTAAAACAAAACAAAAAAAGGGAGGTTCATGAACTGTGGTAAAACTCTATGTCTGGAATTCACTGGGTACAAGCATAGCTACACCTGAGCCGGGTGCCACTCCATCACAAAGTTCTGTGACCTACCACCTGACCTTCCCATTGCAAGCCCAACCCAGGTCCTCATCAGGAGCTGTTTCCAGCAGCTGGCTCTCTCCTCGGGGCCACAGGAGCTGCCATATTGTACTCCACTATAACAAAAACAATCTAATAACAGCAATTATACAACCTTGAGGGTCAAAATGCTTATCATCACAGAGTACATGAGGCATAAAGAAAAGCATTCAGTCAGGGATAAATGTTATCAGACTTACAAAGCTGGAGTAGATGGCCACAGCACATGACATTTGAAGGAATAAAGGCTCCAGGCCAACCAACCTTTCTTCTGGCCTGCACTGTCGAGCCTAAACTGCACTCTATTTGATTAGCTTCCCCCAGCTGTGTAGCACTGCATCTCCTGGATCCACTGAATCTCTTATTGTGGATGCCATTACTTAAGTGCGTTTACATGCACTTTATAATACAATCATAGTCAGATTTCTGCAGTTATCTATCTGATTATTCAAGTTGTCAGGTAAACAGCATACTCTGATTTCTCAGATCGGATTAAGGCCTAGAGATCAGATTAAGAAATTCCCATTAAGAGAGCTGGATTTTAGATTAGTCATAGGATTTCTCAGCATATGTATATCATTAAGGTCTTTTCACATAGGGTCCAATTTTTACGAAAAAACACTCTTTTTCAACTGTATATTAACGCCGTCCTTCACACCGAGTCCAAAACTGACAAACTGCAACGCTTGGTAAATTTTTTGAAACGGTGCCTGTTCTAATTTCTGCGTTGTTGGGATGCGTTAAAATCAGGCTGACCAATCAGAGCTTGGTTGTCAGGCAGAACATCATCCTGCTAGTAGCAGAGCACAAGAGCTTAAAGGACAAGCAACACACTGACTATAAAAACATGGAGATTAAAGAAAACATCTGATGGAATATAAAGGAAAAGGAGAAGAATGATAGTGATAAACCTCACAGTGACTGGATGGAACCATTTTCTTGTTTATCTAAGTGCATTCCACTCCGTTCATGCTTACAAGAAACACAAACTACAGCTTCCTCACTAATCTTTGCTCGTGTCTTTGTTTATTGTAAGTTGACAATGTGAAAAAGACACGTTGAAATCTCTGTGACATTACGAGAAGGGAAATTAAAGAAAGCAAAGGCGAACAGGGAGTTCTCAGAGGGTAAGACTGTATCAATTGTTTTAGATTTTAAAAAAAAACCTGGCGCACTTGGTGTGGAATCATGTTTCTCAGTCTGCGCATTCACACAAACTTATATAACACAGTTGCCAGGTCTGCTTATACTTTTTGGATTTTTTCCGAAGACCTGGTTGCTTGTTGGGACTGTGGGTTAGGTACTGGACTATGGACCAGAAGGTCCAGGGTTCAAATCCCACCTCTGCCAAGCTGCCACTGTTGGGTCCTTGAGCAAGACCCTTAACCCACAATTGCTTGGATTGTAAGATTGTATCAATTGGAAGTCACTCTGGATAAGGGCGTCTGCTAAATGCTGTAAATGTTTCTCTTGCGGGATCTGGCAACCTTGGAACTAAATCCAGCATCTGTGAAATGGCTACCAAACACGTTTAGGGAGTCTCAAACAAAGTATATGCTTGAGGAAATGAAGAATTTCATTATTCAATTGAAAAAGTTTGAAGTTTGGTTCCCATCCTTCTGTGAGATTATTGGCAGTTTACAAAGAAGAAATCTGAGACAAGACAGATTTGTCTAGTCAAATTTTGTCAGTAGAGCTAAGAACTTTTTAATGTTTTGTTCACATCACCACAGACTCTGCTGCTCGATTTTCGTGTTAGCTGGTCAGACAGTGTCAGAATTATAACTGCTTCTGATCATCGCTAAGGCTCATGTTATGAAAGAGACATTTAGAGAAGCCATTAATTATGCAGGACCACCCGTATCTTTATATACTCACCGGACCAAAAAATTCACCTGTCACTGAAATGTATTATTAGTTTTGTCTTTCAGCCACAATTCTGACAAGAATTTTCTGTAGACTGAGATTTTTGCCACTGTATGACTTTATCCTTCAATACACCTGCACATTCAGCTACTTCCTTCACACTATGGCCTTTGGAACACCCAAATGCAATCACTCCTTTTTGCCAATCATTAACATCTGCTTTGTGACCCATTTTACACAGATCGAACGAGAATCACTGCACTGTACCACCACTACTCAATCTATGAATCCCGATGCACAACCTGCCGGTATTTATGGCTCGATCATCCTCCAGCAATGCCATCTGCAGCAATCTGAAGTTGCTACCACCTTGAACACACAAGGTGACTCAAATTTGGCCGGGCACTTCCCTATGCAAGGACCATAACATGGGCTTAGGTTTTAGGAATACCCAAAGTGTTGAGCCTTTCCTCAAATTCACCTACTATTGTTTGTTCTGTGCCTGAGCCACAAAGTTTTAGCTTGGAGTAAAATCCATGGGAAAGTGAAATCCATGTCTAAATACAGCACAGTTAATCAGACATAACAGCAACACACAATAGGCTGTCTCACAATATCAGATGCTGGTATCTGGCAATTTTCCCAATTATGAATAACTGAGCACATTACTTATCAGCCTTAAACACTGACCACCCACAACCCCTAAATGAGACTGCCCCAAATCTGCATAATAGGATGGTGGATTGGAAGAAAGATGGAGTTGGCTCAACTTTCCCTAAGCCCCTTAATTTGAGCTACGAGCTATGACAGGTCCTGCGTTTGATGCATTTCTACCCCTCCAGCCAAGAAAGGGAACAAATCAGGACAAAAACATCAATGTCAGCACACTAACACAGTGCAGAAGTTAGCTGTTATTATTATTCAGCTAGCATGATTAGACTTCCTGAAAGAGCTCTGGCAATGGTACCAATTCACAATTAGCTTCTTTTAGAACCCTCCACTAAAAACATCATGTGAATACTGGACTTGGTTCATCCGGAAAACGTACCTTATAATTATGCCTGCCTGCTTTTTTTTAAACATACAGTAATTACATACTCTATCTAAGATACTTTGTTCCATGACACTCAGTTCAATCATAAAAATGTGCCCGTTTCCTTTCAGTATAATATTTGTATAAAATACAAATTGTACGATATTGTGCCTTGTATCTTTCAGACACACAATTTCCCCCCTTTGAAGCTTATATAACATTTAAATTCACATGAGCACTTTTTGGTTTTTTGGTCTTGTGGATTATTGTTGGACATTCCAGCTTCATGTACATTGGCAATATTTCGTCTAAGGGTCTCACAAATGTACGAAGTACTGAGAGCAAAGTAGTCGCTCCCAGTGTTAGTTTTGTTGACGGATGATTTTCGTCATAGGAAAAGAGGAAAAGATCCAATCGTAACTTGAGTATATGTGGAAAGGCGTGTCCAATCAGTAATGTGGTAAGACGCAGACGTTTGATCTGACCCCGAGAAGATGGTACTAGCTCGACAATGTCAACACCTGGGAGAAAGAGGAGAGTTGATATATGGGCACATTTCTCATTAATATCAAGGAAAACAAGACTCTCTATAATATAAAAAATACAACAAAGTTTAAACAACATCTGCAGGCATGTCATCCTGAAACTGCAGTCAAACTACCCGCAGCTAAATGGCAAATAAAGTAGGGACTAAAATATGTTTTCATTTCGCAACGTGGACATATTTAAACTTTGTCTAAAAAGTGTTTATACTGTCTTTAAGGAGTAATCGGGTTTTATACTGTTATTATGAATAAATGCATATAGAGCATGTACATATATCTGACCTTCTGGTCTTATATGTGTAATAAAGCTCATAATGTATCATTTATTCTAACTAGATTCTATTCTACAATATCTCATGAGTGTCCACACCGAGTTTGAAGCAGATCTTTGATGGAAATTATGAGTTTTGGTGACCACTTTACTGTGTACAGTTATTATAATGCAGGCATACAGACCTGAGCTTATCTTAATTAGATCTTCTAATATATCATCCATTCTAACTTGATTCTATTCTAGAATATCTCATGAGTGTCCACACAGAGTGTGAAGCAGATCTGTGTTGGAAATTTTGAGTAATAACCACTTTAATATATACTTTTATTATCAACGCATGCATGTACTTAATTTCCCAGCTTGTACCAGCTCAACATTAACACACCACACCACCACCACGTCAGTGCTGAGAATGATCCACCACCCAAATAGTACCTGATCTTTGGGGGTCCTGACCATTAGAGAACAGAGTAAAGGTGAATAACACAGTATGTAGAGAAACAGATGGACTACAGTCTGTAATTGTAGAACTACAAAGTGCAATGACCACCAAAACTTAAAGAAAGAATAAGCAGATAATAAATTGAAAAATACAGAATGCCCAAGCCTGGGCACAGCACTGTACACCATGTGTAATGAATGATAATGAACAAAAAGTGAATTACAAACTAATTTTTCCATGTTCTTTTTATTCTTGTACACTTAAAAAAGTCTTAATCTGGTCTCGACTTCTAAAAGTCTTGGTCTTCACTCGGACTAAATGTATCTGGGGGTCTGGAAATGATTCATTCAATTTATATTATTCCTTATGGGAAAGATTTTCTCAGTAATTGTCTTATTCGGTACACAACGTGCCTTCTGGAACAAATTAACAATGGGTACCGAGGTGGGATTGTAGTGTTTTTTAATCAGTCAGGGCATCTTTACATTAACTACAGAGTAATAATGTTAATAATGCTCTTTCGAACTAAAGAACTCATCTTCTAAGAACTACACTTATAACTACTATAAATTGTCATAGCATGATAAGCTATTAGTGAGTGATGTTAACCAATAAGAGAATACTATTGTGTAAAAACTGCATTGTTACGATATGAAACCAGAAAAAATGTTCTGTGCAGACTTTAGCAAGCATAGCAAGTTTCAAAACATCTACAACATTTACATTTACAGCATGTATCTTACCCAGACCGACTCACAACTTACACAATCTTACAATCCAAGCAATTGTGGGTTAAGAGCCTTGCTCAAGGACCCAACAGTGGCAGCCTGGCAGACGTGGGATTTGAACCTTAGACATTCTAGTCCACAGTCCAGTACCTTAACCGCTAGGCCACTACAGTCCCACAGTTACATAGGTGGTACCTGTCAAACATTTCAGAACTCTGCCCAGAGCTTCAAAGTACCTCCCTCCCTGTACTTCTTCACACAGTGCACCTTGGTGCCATCACTTCAATAGAATAGTGGAGTACACCCACCCATTCATCCCAAGTGATGGAACACAAAACAGACCACACAGCCTTCTTTTATTTCTCCAGTAGTTGCTTTCGACAGGGGATAGCCTGGTCAGCACCATGACCTGTCCACAACTAGTGTGTTGTGACCACCATTAACAATATTTTCTGACTTGCACCACAGTAGCCCATCTGACAGCTCGGACCAGACTGGACAGCTTGTGTTGCCATGGCATTAATGAGCCTTCGGTACACAACACATCCTCTACGGACCAAGAGCACCCCAAAAGCCTTGCTGTTTCAAACAAGCTACGACCCAGTAATATGAGCTTAACTGTTTGCCAAAGGGCCAAAGTCTCTTAGCGCCCACCAAGTCAACTAAGAGAATCAGTTGTTGGTTAATATGTCCAAGATCTCAGTATGAGTATCTGTTTCAAGACAACATTTCAAAATAATAGTGAACTCACTGGCTTGTTAAGCCAGTATTATCACGCTGGAAGCAGCCATTAGAAGATGGCTAAATAGTTTCCATGAGGGGTGCACACGGTCAGCAACAACACTCATACATAAATTAAATCCAGAAGATATTGGTATTCACAGGCCCAACGTGTGCCAAGAAAGCATCTCCTACACCATTACACCACCTCCACCAGCCTGGACTGTTAAAGGCAGACTGGGTCCATGGATTCATGCTGTTGGCATCAAACTCTGACCCTACCATCTGTGTGCCTCAAAGAAATCAACATTCATCAGACCAGGCTATATTTTGCCACTCTTCAAATATCCGGTTTTAGTGATCCTACACCCGTGGCAGCCTCAGCCTTCTGTTCTTGGCTACCAGAAGTGGAGCCAGTGTGGTCTTCTGCTGTTGCAGCCCACCTGGTTCAAGGTGCGTTCTGAGATGCTTTTCAGCACAACACAATTGTTCAGACTGGTTATCAGAGTTATCAGAGACTTTGTGTCAAGTTGAACCAGTGTGCCATTTTCCTTTATTGCATGTGTTGTGTGCATTTAATTGCATTTAATGTTGTGTGTGGGAATCCCAGGAGATCAGCAGTTAGAGAAATAATCAAACCAGTCCACCTGGTACCAACACTCGTGCCATGGTCAACATCTCTGATCACATTTCCCCCAATCTGATGTTTGAAATGAACATTATCAAAAGCCAGAGGTGGTAGAAGTACATTAGTTCTTTAAAGTAAAAGTACGAGAAATCTGATTAAAAATACTTCAGGAAAAATTGAATTATGGCTTATATTTACTCAAATAGAAATATAAAAGCACATTCTACTAAATGTACTTAACATAAAAACTAAAAGTATTTCTTTAAAAGCTTTTCTAATTCACTTTTTGAAACAGGACATTTTTTATTGAGGCTAGGAGGGTACATAACGGTTTGTACTACAACTACATGACATCATACAAATGACATCATCGAACCACAGCAAAAACGAAATAAAACCAATTTCCGACATTTCCGACAAATACAAAATACTTCCAGACAAACAATAGTTGTCATGAAGTCTTCAAAACACTGTCACTGCATTTTAGTGCAGCTTCACTAGCAGTTATTTTTCTATTACACTCTCCATTATACTATTTCATTTTACTTCATAATACTTATGCAAAACTTATAAAAAAATGAATAGTTTTGTTACAGTTTTTATATTTCTTTTACACGTTATAGTTTCATAGTTATACGAAAGGATGAACAGATAATGGAATACAAAGGAATTGCCTATGTATGTTGGCTATGTATATTGACTATATATTATTAGTGTGGTTGCCTATATAGGCAACCACACTATTGTTATCCGAAAGTCTTATTTTTCTTATTATTATTATTATTATTATTATTATTATTATTATTAATCCACTTTTTTGTCCGGATTTCAACTGCCGTAGCTTTCGAGATATCGACCCCGTTCCACCGCCCTTGCCTTGGGTTTCTGGTCGGGAATGGTGTGCTTGTATAGGGCGGTCCGGTCCGACTTTGGGGGGCCCCGCAGGGGCCCCGCAAAGTCCGAATTTTTTCCCATAGGAAATGAATGGCCAAAAGTTAACGAATCATAACTCAGTCATTTTTTACATAGGGCCACGAAATTCAGCAATGCTTGGTCCCGGGTGCAATCTTGAGGTGATATGTTATGCCCATTGGACCCCTATTGACCCCAGGTGGGCCAGTGGACCCTGGGTGGGCAATGACTGTAACTCAAGTCAGTTTTTGACCTACGGCCACGACATCGGCAAGCTTGGTCCCGGGTGCAATCTGAGGTGATATGTGATGCCCATTGGCCCTATGGACCCCGGGTGGGCCCTGTGGACCCTGGGTGGGCCAATGACGTAACTCGGTGAGTTTTTGACCTACGGCCACGAAATTTGGCAAGCTTGGTCCCGGGTGCAATCTGAGGTGAATATGTGATGCCCATTGGGCCCTATGGACCCCAGGTGGGCCCTGTGGACCCTGGGTGGGCCAATGACTGTACTCAGTCAGTTTTGACGCTACGGCACGACATTCGGCAAGCTTGGGTCCCGGGTGTGCAATCTGAGGTGATATGTGATGCCCATTGGGCCCCTATGGAAACCGGGGGTGGGCCCTGTTGGACCCTGGGCGTGGTCCAATGACTGTAACTCAGTCAGTTTTCGACCTACGGCCACGAAATTTGGCAAGCTTGGTCCCGAGTGCCAATCTGAGGTGATATGTGATGCCCATAGGTCCCCTGTGGACCCGGGTGGGGCCCTGTGGACCCTGGGTGGGCCAATGACTGTAACTCAGTCAGTTTTTTCGACCTACGGCCACGGAATTCGGCAAGCTTGGTCCAGGGTGCATCTGAGGTGATATGTGATGCCCATTGGGCCCCTATGACCTGGGTGGGCCCTGTGGACCCTAAGTGGGCCAATGGACTGTAACTCAGTCAGTTTTTCGACCTACGGGCCACGGAAATCGGCAAGCTTGGTCCCGGGTGCCAATCCTAAGGTGATGTGTGATGCCCATTGGGCCCCTATGGACCCCGGGTGGGCCCTGTGGACCCTGGGTGGGCAATGACTGTAACTCAGTCAGTTTTTCGACCTACGGCCACGAAATTCAGGCAAGCTTGGTCCCGGGTGCAATCTGAGGTGATATGTGATGCACCTTGGGCCCCTATGACCCCGGGTGGGCCCTGTGGACCCTGGTGGTCCCCTGTGGACCCTGGGTGGGCCATGGATGTAACTCAGTCCTTTTTTTACCTACGGCCACGAAATTCGGCAAGCTTTGGTCCCGGGTGCAATCTGAGGTGATTATGTGATGCCCCTTGGGCCCCTATGACCCCCGGGTGGGGCCCTGTGGACTCCTGGGTGGGCCCTGTGGACCCTGGGAGGGCCAATGACTGGTACTCAGTCAAATTTTCGACCTACGGCCACGAAATTTGGCAAGATTGGTCCCAAGTGTCAATCTGAGCCTAATATGTGATGCCCATTGGGCCCATGAGGACCCTGGGTGGGGCCCTGTGACCCCGGGTGGGCCAATGACTGTACCTCAGTCAATTTTCAACCTACGGCCACGAAATTTCGGCAAGCCTGGTCCCAGGGTGCAATCTGAGGTGATATGTGATGCCCATTGGGCCCTATGACACCGGGTGGGCCCTGTGGACCCTGGGTGGGCAATGACTGTAACTAGTCAGTTTTCGACCTACGGCCACGGAATTCGGCAAGCTTGGTCCCGGGTTGCAATCTGAGGTGATATGTGATGTGCCAGTTTTGGGCCCCTATGACACCGGGTGGGCCCTGTGGGACCCAGGTGGGCCAAATGACTGTAACTCAGTCAGTTTTTCGACTACGGCCACGAATTTGGCAAAGCTTGGTCCCGGGTGCAGATTTGAGGTGATAGGTGATGCTTATAGGTCCCCTGTGGACCCCGGGTGGGCCCTGGTGGAACCCTGGTGGGCCAATGACTGTAACTCAGTCAGTTTTTTTGACCTACGGCCACGAAATTTGGCAAGCTTGGGTCCCGGGTGCAATCTGAGGTGATATGTGATTTGCCCATGTGGGCCCATGAGGAACCCGGGTGGGCCACTGGGGGCCCCTGGGTGGGCCAATGACTAACCTCAGTCAGTTTTTCGACCTACATTCCACGAAATTCAGCAAGCTTGGTCCCCCGGGTGCAATCTGAGGTTGACATGTGATGGACCATGGGTGGTGGGTGCAGAGTGGCAACCACACCACAACTCGCATTTTCTTCAGGAAATGCACCTCTCTAGTTATTATTATTATTATTATTA
Organism: Ancistrus triradiatus; assembly: GCA_025084515.1. NCBI lineage: Eukaryota > Metazoa > Chordata > Actinopteri > Siluriformes > Loricariidae > Ancistrus > Ancistrus triradiatus. The sequence continues at coordinate 58,639 of JAJAGP010000076.1, read as the reverse complement.
TTATTAATCCACGTTTTTTGTCCGGATTTCAACTGCCGCAGCTTTCGATGATATCGACCCCGTTCCAGCGCCATTGCGTTGGGTCTGGTCGGGAATGGTGTGCTTGTATAGGGCCCCCCGTCGGACCTTGGGGGGCCCCGCAGGGGCCCCGCAAAGTCCGAATTTTCCCATAGGAAATGAATTGGGCCCAAAGTTAATGAATCATAACTCAGTCAAGTTTTCGACACTACGGGCACGAAATTCGGCATGCTTGGTTCCGGGTGCAATCTGAGGTGGATATGTGATGCCCCATTGGAACCCCTATGGACCCCGGGTGGGCCCTGTGGACCCCTGGGTGGGCCAATGACCGTAACACAGTCAGTGTTAGACCTACGGCCACGAAATTTCAGCAAGCTTGATCCCGGGTCAATCTGAGGTGATGTGTGATGCACATTTGGGCCCCCTATGGACCCCGGGTGGGCCCTGTGGGACCCTGGGTGGGCCCTGTGGACCCTGGTGGGGCCAATGACTGTAAACTCAGTCAGTTTTCAACCATATGGCCACGAAAAAATTCGGCAAGCTTGGTCCCGGGTGCAATCTGAGGTGATATGTGATGCCCCATTGGGCCCCCTATCGACTCCGGGTGGGCCCTGGTTGGACCCTGGGTGGGCCCAATGACTGTAACTCAGTCAGTTTTTCGACCTACGGCCACGAAATTCGGCATGCTTGGTCCCGGTTGCAATCTGAGGTGATAGTGTGATGCCCAATGGGCCCTATGGACCCCGGATGGGCCCTGTGGACCCTGGGTGGGCCAATGACTGTAAACTCAGTCAAGTCAGTTTTGACCTACGGCCACGAAATTTGACAAGCTTGGTCCCGGGTGCAATCTGAGGTGATATGTAATGCCCCATTGGGCCCCTATGGACCCCGGGAGGGCCCTGTGGACCCTGGGTGGGCCAATGACTGTAAACTCAGTCGGTTTTAGACCTACGGCCACGAAATTTGGCAGCTTGATCCCGGGTGGAATCTGAGGTGATCTGTGATGCCCATGGGGCCCTATGGACCTTGGTGGGCCAATGACTGTAACTCAGTCGGTTTTTCGACCTATGGCCACGAAATTCGTCAAGCCTTGATCCCAAGTGCAATCTGAGGTGATATGTGATTGCCCATGGGGTCCCCCCTATGGACCCCGGGTGGGCACTGGGGCCCCTGGGTGGGCCAATGACTAACTCAGACATTTTTTTGGGACCTATGGCCACGAAATTCGGCAAGCCTTGGTCCCGAGTGCAATCTGAGGTGATATCTGTGCCCATGGGCCCATGAGGACCCTGGGTGGGCACTGGGGCACCTGGGTGGGCCAATGACTGAAACTCAGGACAGTTTTTTCGACCCACGGCCACGAAATTTGGCAAGGCTTGGTCCCGAGTGGAATCTGAGGTGATATGTGATGCCAATGGGGCCCATGAGGACACCGGTGGGCACTGGGCCCTGGGTGGGCCAATGACTGTAACTCTGTCATTTTTCGACCTACGGGCCACGAAATTCGGCAAGTTTGGTCCCGGGTGCAATCTGAGGTGATTGTAATGCCCATTGGGCCCCTGTAGACCCTGGGTGTGCACTGGGGCCCCTGGGTGGGCAAAAGGTTTAACTCAATTCAGTTTTCGACCTACGGCCAGGAAATTCGGCAAGCTTGATCCCGGTGCAATCTGAGGTGACCTGTGATTCCCCATGGGGCCCCTGTGGACCCCGGTGGGCACTTGGGCCCTGGGTGGGCCCAATGACTGTAACTCAGACAGTTTTCGACCTACGACCATGAAATTTGGCAAAAGCTTGATACCGGGTGCAATCTGAGGTGATCTTGTCATGCCCCTGGGGCCCATGAGGACCCCGGGTGGGGCACTGTGGCCCCCTGGTTGGCCAATGACTGTAACTCAGTCAGTTTTTGACCTACGGCCACGAAATTCGGCAAAGCTTGGTCCCAGGTGCAATCCGACAGTGATTATGTGATGCCCATGGGGCCATTGCAGAGTGGCAACCACACTCGCATTTTCTTCAGAAATGCACCTCCTCTAGTTATTATTATTAATCCACTTTTTTGTCCGGATTTCAACTGCTGTAGCTTTCGAGATATGGACCGCCGTTCCACGGCCATTGCGTTGGGTCTGGTCGGGAATGGTGTGCTTGTATAGGGCGGTCCGGTCGGACTTTGGGGGGCCCCGCAGGGGCCTCGCAAAGTCCGAATTTTCCCATAGGAATGAAATGGTGCCAAAAGTTAACGAATCATAACTCAGTCAATTTTTGACATAGGGGCCACGAAATTCAACATGCTTGGTCCCGGGTGCAATCTGAGGTGATATGTGATGCCCATTGGGCCCCTATGGACGCCCGGGGTGGCCCTGTGGACCCTGGGTGGGCCAATGACTGTAACTCGGTGAGAGTTTTTGACCTACGGCCCACGAAATTTGGCAAGCTTGGTCCCGGGTGCAAATCTGAGGTGATATGTGATGCCCATTGGGCCCCTATGGGACCCCGGGTGGGCCCTGTAGACCCTGGGTGGCCAATGACTGTAAACTCAGTCAGGTTGTCGACCTACGGCCACGACATTCGGCAAGCTTGGTCCCCGGGTGCAATCTGAGGTGATATGGTGATGGCCCATTGGGCCCCTATGGACCCCGGGTGGGCCCTGTTGGCCCTGGGTGGGCCAATGACTGTAACTCAGTCAGTTTTCGACCTACAGCCACGAAATTCGGCAAGCTTGGTCTGGGGTGCATCTGAGGTGATATGGTGATACCCCATGGGGCCGCTATGGACCCCGGGTGGGCCCTGTGGACCCTGGGTGGGCCCTGTGGACCCTGGTGGGCCAATGACTGTAACTCAGTCAGTATTTCAACCTACGGCCCACGAAAGTTCGGCAAGCTTGGTCCCCGGGTGCAATGTGTGATGGTGCATTTGGGCCCCTATGGACGGACCCCGGGTGGGCCCTGTGGACCCCGGGTGGGCCCTGGGACCCTGGGTGGGCCCTGTGGACCCTGGGTGGGCCAATGACTGTAACTCAGTCAGTTTTCATCAACCTACGGCCATGAAAATCGGCAAGCACCTTATAATTTTAAAGATTACAACAAAACATAAAATCAAACGAAAGATAACACACAACACAAATTACTAAATACCCCATCAAATACCTTTAAACAAAATAACAATACTCAAATGAATTATCAATCTTTTTCATCTAATCTGAAGCAACTAGTAGAAAAAATCAAGAAACCTAACCTTTTCTCAAAATCACATCCCCGCAAAGATATCAAAACTTCAATCCATCAACCAACTAAACAACCTTGATTGTCAATCCTTTAACAATACAACAACATACAAAACCAACCCACCGACTCAAAACAACACTCACTTAGATAAAAAATGCCAAAATACCAAAATTGGAAATTAAAGAACACAAACGCTACAACAAGCACAATATGCCCAACCAAAAAAGAAACAAAAATGGCCACCCCCCCATTAAACCCACAACTTATCAACACAAATATAATCAAAAAATAAAAGCAAAAAAAAAGACGACACCTCTAAAGCAGCCATCTGACAACTCCATCCACCTACCAAGAGGGAAATATATAAAACAAATAACACGTTCTTAATAAAAATAACCCTTTCCCTACCAACCACAAAAAAACTCAGCCAAAATAAGTAGTACACGAACTCCATCCCAACTATAAGTATACTCAAAACACCACCAAATCCCAAGTCCCACACAACTCCCAAATACATTTAAAAAAAACCACATCAAATATCCACCATACTCCCCCCCCCCCAAAAATAAAATCACAGAAACCACCAACCCTAAAACCAACCTCCAATACTTCACAATGCTAAAAAAAAAAACCATATATCACATAACTAAACAAAGAATAACCCCAGAATTAAACATAAACTCCCACCCGCAACATTTAAAACACATCCTTTAACAACAAAATAAGCAGCGGCCGTGGGACATAACAAAAGAAAAAAAACAGAAACCAACATCCTTAAAAAACATGACGTCATAACAATAACTAAAAATGTAAAAATACTAATCAAACAACCAAGCGGAAAACAACAACCAACCACCCCACACACCCAAGCTTGGTCCCAGGTGCAATGTGATGATGGCATTGGGCCCATATGGACCCGGGTGGACACCGGGGTGGGCCCGGTGGACCTGGGTGGGCACTGTGGACCTGGTGGGCCAATGACTGTACTCAGTCAGGTTTTCGAACCGAGGCCACGAAATTCGGCAAGCTTGGTTCTTGTGTATGTTGTAATCTGAGGTGGATATGTAATGCCCTTGGGCCATATGGACCCGGGTGGGCACTGGGGACCCTGGGTGGGCCAGACTGTACTACAGTCAGTTTTTCGGACCCACGGCCACGAAATTTGGCAAGCTTGGTCCCGCGTTGCAATCTGAGGTGATATGTGATGCCGCATTGGGCCCCTATGGACTCGGTGGGCCCTGTGGGACCCCGGTGGGCCCTGTGGACCCGGGTGGGCCTGTGGACCCTGGGTGGGGCCCAATTGACTGTAACTCAGTCAATTTTCGACCTACGGCCACGAAATTTGGTAGCTTGGTCCCAAGTGCAATCTGAGCTAATATGTGAATGCCCATTGGCCCATGAGGACCCTGGGTGGGCCCTGTGGACCTTGGTGGGGCCAATGACTGTTACCTCAGTCAGTTTTTCAACCTACGCCACGTAAATTCGGCAAGCTTGGGTCCCGGGTGCAATCTGAGGTGATATGTGATGCCCATTGGGCCCTATGGACCCCAGGTGGGCCCTGTGGACCCTGGGTGGGCCAATGACTGTAACTCAGTCGTGTGTTGCTACCTACGGCAATGAATTCGGCAAGGCTTTGTCCCGGGTGCAATCTGAGGAGATATGTGATGCCCATGGGCCCCTGTAGACCCCGGGTGGGCACTGGGGCCCCTGGGTGGGCCAATAACTGTACACACAGTTTTCGACCTACGGCAACGAAATTTCGGCAAGCCTTGGTCCCGGGAGGGTGATATCGGAAGTGATATGTGATGCGCATGGGCCCCTAATGGACCCGGGTGGGCACTGGGGCCACTGGGTGGGCCAAATGACCTGCAACTCACACAGTTTTCGACCTACGGCCACGAAATTTGGCAAGAGCTTGGTCCCCGGGTGCAATCTGAGGTGATATGTGATGCCCATGGGGCCCCTATAGACCCCGGGTGGGCACTGGGGCCCCTGGGTGGGCCAATGACTGTAAACTCAGACAGTTTTCGACCTACGGCCACGAAATTCAGGCAAGCTTGGGTCCCAGGTGGCAATCCGAGGTGACATGTGATGCCCATGGTCCCTTTTGGACCCCTGGGTGGGCAACTGGGGGCCCCTGGGTGGGCCAATGACTGTAACTCAGACAGTTTTCGACCTACGGCCACGAAATTTGGCAAGCTTGGTCCCGGGTGCAACCTGAGGTGATATGTGATGCCCATGGGGCCATTGCAGAGTGGCAACCACACTCGCATTTTCTTCAGGAAATGCACCTCTCTAGTTTTTTATTGTGTTTTCTTTAAATATGTTCTCATAGTTTGTACTGTTAGCTTCTGTTTATTTATTATTACTATTACTCTAAACATATTAATTAGGTAACTTGGTTTAATTCGGACATATATTCCTCTAAGATAAGGAGGTTTAGTCCCTTTTATTCACTGCATCACTGCCACATGATCCTATTAAAGTACTCATTGAATTTTTATACATACATTTTATACATATAGCATTTATACTGTTGTTATATTTGTTTCAGAGCTCTTTGCATTCCCCGTGTGTTTTTGACCTTGTTTGCTTGATGTTCATCCTTGACATTAGATCTGCTGTGTCTTTGATGTATGGTATAGCATAGCTTATGACGTTGACTCACGGAAAAGCCTCCAAAAGTAGTCTCATTTCCATTTCTATCTGGTCGCAATCGGCACCTTTTCAGCCCAGTCTCTAGTTCTCCAGTCGCACTGAACAAAAGAGGAGTCGTTCCTTATTTCACACTTGTTAGTGAGGTGATTGGTTTGGGGGTCTGAGCCTGGCAGTGTATCTGGCAATTCCCGTGACTTTCATACTGTTATGCTCTGCCTTTGTCCTGAGTGACTGACTGTGAGGGTACAGATGAGTTGCTCTCCCTATAGCCTGTCCCCACGCCTCTCCCTCTGTGCTTTTCTCTTTACACAAGCTCCCAGTGACAGCTGGAGCACTTGCCGGGTCAAGATTGACAAGGCATGACTGCTGCTCCCTGTGCTTCCTGCCTGTTTAAAGCGTCCGTTTCCTTCAGACCTACATTTATACAATCTGTCCTGCACAATCACATTTCCATTTTTGATGCTAATATAGTTGAAATTCAGCTAACTAGACATAGTACGTCAGCAAATCTATACACAGGCTTTCGGATAACTCGCTAAATTCCCTAGTCCACCACTGCAGAGATTCGAGTCTCTGTTGAGTTACTGTTGCCTTTCGATCAGCTTCAACCAGTCTGGCCATTCTCCTTTGACCTTTGGATTTTTTCTCTCTTCCGGAGCATTCTCTGTAAACCCTAGAGATGGCTGTGTGTGAAAATCCCAGTAGATTTCCCAGTATTTCTGAAATAATCTAACACCAACAACCATGCCACGTTCAAAGTCACTTAAATCACCTTTCCGCCCCTTACAGATGCTCTGGTTTGAACATACCTAAATGAACAGAGTTGCTGCCATGTGACTGACTGTGAATGAGCACCTGAACAGATGTACTTAATAGAGTAGCTGATGAGTGCATACATTGATACATACATGACTGACATCAGGTTCTCTCAACCACTGGTCCACAGTCAACAACTGGGCCATAAAGCACCCTCTAGTGGTCCTTAATGTGCCAGAAGTAGTTCTTATAGCTTAAAGTGCTAATTAAAATTTTGGCCAAACCAAAATTTTGAACACATACCAAAAAGGACAGACACACAAGCACTAGAAAGTGAGCCAGAAGAAAAGCCCATGGGCTAGCTTGGCTTCTGGCTCACTTGTCACCCTCACTGCACAGAGTAAGGATGGTTAAATAGGTGCATTCATCACACACAGGTGCAATAAATTCCTTACCTTATTTGTGCTATTGGTCTTATTTGTGTATTGTGACTGACACGTAGTACCTCACATGAACAGTAATTACAGATTATAACGTCTCTGGAGATCATGAAATGATTTCACACGGCTGACATTTTCGCTGCTGATCAAACCGGTGCGCCAAACAGTTTGTGCCTCTCCAGAATAGACACCGACTGGCGCTGAAAAAGCGAAGGAAACAAACAATGTATTTATTACCGATAAACTTACTTTTTAAAGAGCTAGATTTTGACATTTGGTTTACCTGTTACATCTTCCTTCTCAAGTTCAAGTGTTCCTGATTTCATCCCAGACTTTTTCACGCTCTTGACTGTGGTAGCCTAGCGGTTAAGGTACTGGACTATGGACCAAAAGGTCCAGGGTTCAAATCCCACCTCTGCCAAGCTGCCACTGTTGGGTCCTTGAGCAAGGCCCTTAACCCACAATTGCTTGGATTGTAAGACTGTATCAATTGGAAGTCGCTCTGGATAAGGTTTGAAAACCAACCTTGGTTTTCAAACTGGTGGTGGCACGGGCTGAGATGAGGGTTTTGCATTTATTTATCTGACCTTTTTTTACAAACCCCTGGTCATAACCAGTCCAGAGTTAATGTTGGTCTGAAATGGGAGACGAATGCAGATTTCAGAGTTAGTTTGTGTGCCGAGTCCAGGTTTTTGTTTCCTATGCTCTGTTTGTTCTAAATTTCTGTGCATTTCAAATCAATTTAAACAAACAAATAACAATAAGGAAGAAAAAAAATCAAAAGGGTTTTCAAATTATAGACAATATAAATGTTAATACAGATTAAACATATTGCTGCTAATCTTTCACAACCAGCTGAGTTTCATTGCTCATTTTGCCCATCTGACCCAGTCATGCAGGTATCTCCTCTACAACAAAACTCTACAACCCACTGCTTGAATGGCATAAATAAGAGCAACTAAACACTGCCAAAACTAGGGGTGGGTTTTAGAAAGGACTTCAGAATACATTACACATTAAGATACATGGGCCACGATACGATTATATCACGATACACTGTGATACGATGCATATTGTGATATAGTGTGATATTCCACATAGTTCACCGAAAATATAAAAACATTTGAGTCATCTTAAAACAGCACATCACAATGATAATTCAGCTGACAAATTGAGTCAAACCCCTGTACTGCAACATCTACAGGAGCAGAGATTGTAGTTTACACCCCATTTAAAATGTGCTTTTTTCTACCTTCAAAAAAAAAAAGTATAGTTTGAGCTGAAAACCGATGCAGTATATCGCGGAAATTAATATGGCAATATATTGCTGCATCGATTTTTTTTAGCACAGCCCAAGCCAAATGTTCTGAAGAAACAAAACTAGAGTATCTGCCTAAATCAGACAACTGTTTGAAAGCTGACTGAAGCATATGTCACAAAAACAAAAGAAGCCTTTCAATGGCTCACCAACATGCCAGGATCAGCCAAACTTGGAAGAACTGCAAAATCCCAGAGTAAGACAGGTGTTTACAGCGATTATATGCTTGGCTAACTCTATACATGATTCATGGAAGGCTGGGATTCCATGCCAGGTGGTGCCACACTAACCCCATTAGCTTCAACCATCTGTCCTTTGCAGACCTTCACAGCATCAGAAGTGATACTTCCTCTGGCATCCTCCTGTACAACTCTCACTCATTACGAATGACACAACTGAGACAATGCATATGGAAAACAGGCAGACAGATTTCTGACTGTGGCATCAGCCAAAACATGACAACTATGCACATTACAATAGCACATGTAAAGCTCTAGAATATGTTACATGGTGAGTGACCAGACGTTTCTTGTAATTGTTTGTTTATTTGGTTTATTTGATCTCGCTATCGGCATCGATGGATATTTTAAGAACAGACACAAAGTTTCATCTAAACTAGTCATATACTGTTGCGAGCCACGCAATTGTTCCAGCTGAAACTCGATTCACGATTCAGTACAGAGTGATTCAGTCCCACAAGGGCTGTCTGAGATTATATTAAACTCATCAGTTCATGACGCATTTAACTTGGATTTGTTGGAACATATCTCCATCATAAATCAGAGAGCACCTGTTCAATACAGCACCATTAATGTAAATAATGCCTTAAACAGGGTGGATTTTCTAGGAGTCTGGAACAGATTCACTTAATTTACATTATTCCTAAGGGGAAAAATGAGCTCAGTACTCATCGTTTTCAGTTTTTGACAAGCCTTCTGGAATGAGCTAATGACAAGAACAGAGGTACCACTGTATGTGTGAGTATGTATATATATATAAAATGGGGCAAAAAAGTATTTAGTCAACCACTGATTGTGCAAGTTCTCCTACTTAGAAACATGAGATAGGTCTGTAATTTTCATCATAGGTACACTTCAACTATGAGAGACAAAATGAGAAAAAAAAATCCAGGAAATCAGATTGTAGGATTTTTAAAGAATTTACTTATAAATTATGGTGGAAAATAAGTATTTGGTCAATAACAAAAGTTCAACTCAATACTTTGTAACATAACTTTTGTTGGCAATGACAGACCTTAAACATTTCCTGTAAGTCTTCACCAGGTTGGCACACACTGTAGCTGGTATTTTGGCCCATTCCTCCATGCAGATCTCCTCTAGAGCAGTGATGTTTTGGGGCAACACAGAGTTTTAACTTCCTCCACACATTTTCTATGGGGTTGAGGTCTGGAGACTGGCTAGGCCACTCCAGAATCTTGAATGGTGTTCTTGGGATGTAACTCAGCATTCTTCTTCCCCCAAACATGACGAGTTCAGTTTTTACCAAAAAGTTCTATTTTGGTTTCATCTGACCACATGATATTCTCCCAACCCTCTTCTGGACCATCCATATGCTCTCTGGCAAACTTCAGACGGGCCTGGACATGTACTGGCTTAAGCAGGGGGACACGCCTGGCACTGCAGGATCTGAGTCTCTCTCGGCGTAGTGTGTTTACTGATGGTAGTTTTTTGTTACTTTGGTCCCAGCTCTCTGCAGGTCATTCATCAGGTCCCCCTCCGTGTAGTTCTGGGATTTTTGCTCACTGTTCTCATGATCATTTTGACCCCACGGGATGAGATCTTATGTGGAGCCCCAGATCAAGGGAGATTATCAATGGTCTTGTTTGTCTTCCATTTTCTTACAGTTGCTCCCACAGCTGATTTATTCACACCAACTTGCTTGCCTATTGTAGATTCACTCTTCCCAGCCTGGTGCAGGTCTACAATTTTCTTCCTGGTGTCCTTCGACAGCTCTTTGGTCTTGGCCATGGTTGAGTTTGGAGTCTGACTGTTTGAGGCTGTGGACAGGTGTCTTTTATACAGATAACGAGGTCAAACAGGTGACATTAATACAGGTAACAAGTGGAGGACAGAAGAGCTTCTTAAAGAAGAAGTTACAGGTCTGTGAGAGCAAGAAATTTTGCTTGTTTGTGGGTGACCAAATACTTATTTTCCACCATGATTTATATTTAAATTCTTTAAAAACCCTACAATGTGATTTCCTGGATTTTTTTTTCTAATATTGTCTTTCATAGTTGAAGTGTAGCTATGATGAAAATTACAGACCTCTCTCATCTTTCTAAGTAGGAGACCTTGCACAATCAGTGACTGACTAAATACTTTTTTGCTCCACTATATATTACTGTATCTTCTATAATTATTGTGAATTTCCATAAATTAAAAAAGGTTAGCATGTGTACAGCAGTTTAGGCTTTAGCGTTCCACTTGTGTTTTCAGTGCAGTTCCATGCAGTGCAAAATGCCCTTTGTATTTACCTTAGTGCAGCATAAAAAGACTGTGACTATGATAATGTCCAGTCAACGTCCTGTACATAAGATAACACAGCCACATTCCTGTATACATAGCCCAGTTTGCCTTGTCTTGTCCTAAAGCACCTTCAGAATTGCTACATAAATATGATGTACCCTGTGCAATGACACTAAAGAAATCTTATCCCTGCACTCTACAAGAAAACAAGAGCAGTGTGATGGAGTTTCTGTCATGTGCTGAGCGAGTAGCCTTAAGAACCGAGGGGTGGATGTCATGCTCAGCAGAGATTTATATTATAATCACAGCACATTATATTCCTTTAGGAGATTTGTGGCGAGCATTAACGTATCCGTCGACAGACAAAATAAATTCAGTGAACAAATGCTGTGGACCAGAAGTGAACCGAATCAGGAATGAATCAAATGAATCAAAGTGTCTCAAATCATTAACTGCTTACCTTAATAACTTGTTTATCTTAATTGTATTGTAAACAGTGTAGAGAGATGTGTATCGTATTGTTCGATAAAGAGATTCACACCTCTGACAGGGACAAAAGCATTATGGCCAGAAGATTGGGCTGGAGCAGGCTACACCCCTGTCCACCATTAAACGCACCTGCATAGTGTCCTGGACCTGGACCGTGAAGCACTGAAAGTGTGGGATCTGGTCCGCTGAGTCCTATTTCCTTTTCCATCACATGGACGATCAGAAGGTGTGCACTGCTTTCCCGGGGAAGAGATGGCATCAGGATGTACAATGGGAAGTGGATTGTGGATGTCAATTTGATATGTAACACCTACTAAAACAAACACAAACCAGGTGGTTTTTAGTGTTTTGGACATTTAGCATACTGGTTACTGGTTGATTCAGCTTGTCAGATTGCTGGTGGTAAATTCCACACACCATGGTCAACCCCACAGCACTCATTTGCAATCTCTTACACCACCATGCTTTATACGCAACAATGCTGTAAGAGGAAGAGTGACAAGGAAGAGCCTGAGTTTGCATATACTGCACACCTGGACTAGCTGTGTTTTATGGGCTCTGTCAAAACAAATCATTCTGTTATATGATGACGAATTTCTTAATCTCAGCTTTACTGAGCAGTAATTTTACAACATTTCCCCTTTCATTTTACTGGTACAGTGGGGCAAAAAAGTATTTAGTCAGCCACTGATTGTGCAAGTTCTCCTACTTAGAAAGATGAGAGAGGTCTGTAATTTTCATCATAGCTACACTTCAACTATGAGAGACAAAATGAAAAAAAATCCAAAAAAATCACATTGTAGGATTTTTAAAAACTTTAATTGCAAATCATGGTGGAAAATAAGTATTTGTTAAGTATAAGTATTTATTAATAAGTTCAACTCAATTCTCAATAAAACATAACCTTTGTTGGCAATGACAGAGCTCAAACGTTTGCTGTAAGTCTTCACCAGGTTGGCACACACTGTAGCTGGTATTGTGGCCCATTCCTCCATGCAGATCTCCTCTAGAGCAGTGATGTTTTGGGGCAACACGGACTTTTGACTCCCTCCACAAATTTTCTATGGGGCTGAGGTCTGGAGACTGGCTAGGCCACTCCAGGACCTTGAAATGCTTTTTACGGAGCCACTCCTTCGTTGCCTGAGCGGTGTGTTTGGGATCATTGTCATGCTGGAAGACCCAGCCACGTTCCATCTTCAATGCTCGCACTGATGGAAGGAGGTTTTGGCTTAAAATCTCACGATTCATGGCCCCGTTCATTCTTCCCTTAACACGGATCAGTACCTTCCATTCTTCTTCCACCAAAAATGACAAGTTGAGTTTTTACCAAAAAGTTCTATTTTGGTTTCATCTGACCACATGATATTCTCCCAATCCTCTTCTGGATCATCCATATGCTCTCTGGCAAACTTCAGACGAGCCTGGACATGTACTGGCTTAAGCAGGGGGGCACGCCTGGCACTGCAGGATCTGAGTCCCTCTAGTGTGTTACTGATGGTAGTCTTGTTACTTTGGTCCCAGCTCTCTGCAGGTCATTCATCAGGTCCCTCCGTGTAGTTCTCTGGGATTTTTGCTCACCGTTCTCATGATCATTTGACCCGCATGGGATGAGACTTGCGTGGAGCCCCAGACTGAGGGAGATTATCAATGCTCTTGTATGTCTTCCATTTTCTTACAATTGCTCCCACAGTTGATTTATTCACACCAACCTGCTTGCCTATTGAAAATTACAGACCTCTCTCATCTTTTTAAGTAGGAGAACTTGCACAATCAGTGGCTGACTAAATACTTTTGTGCCCCACTGTACATCCTATTTCTACTTTACTGGTAACATGAGATCATTAAAAACTAGTGGTAGAGCCGATATGGGTTGTTTAATGAGCGATGCCGATATTTAGAGGGCCAAGTCAATGATGGCCAATCTATACTGCCGATATTACCATTTTCTTGTTTTTGTTTTTTTTGGCAACTGATAAAACTACTAATAATAAATGAGACTCAAAATTGCTGAACGTGAATTAACATTTAAGCTATAAATGCATCGTCTCTATTTTTATTGCACTTAACAACAACATTTATTACCAGATAACAGCATCTTCTTGTATCTGGATAAAAACTAAAATAAATACTTACAAAAAATAAACACTGAGTGGGTTTTACATGCACTTAATAATCCGATCATAGTGGGATTTCTGCAGGTATCTGATTGTTCAAGTGGTCATGTACACAACATACTCCGATTTAGAAATCAGGTCAAGAAATCTGATAAAGAGAGCTGGATTTTACCCTAGAAATCGGAGCATTCATAGTATCTGTACCAGTAACCCGATTACAATCGGTGTATTCAGACTGCGCCTGGGTGTGAGCATTCCACTAGGGTTGCCAAGTCTGCATATTCCACAGATTTGGCGTTATTTTCCCTCTTTTCCCACTGACTTTAGAAGACTTTTTTTCTTGCTGGATCTGGCAACCCCGGAATTAAATGCGCCACACAATTAAAAGCAGTGAAACGGCTATCGAACACTTTGTGGAGACTCTGAAATGCAATATATACTCGAGAAAATGAATAACTGCATTATGTAATATTTAAGTTTGAAGTTTGTTACATATTTCTATGAGCTTAATGGCTGATTGCAAAGTAGAAATTCGATTACTGCCCAAGTCATATACAGCTGGAGGTTTCCCCATTATCTGATTACTCAAGTGCATGTAAACACACTCAGTGTTAGAGTAGTGCACACGGTAGCAGCATCTTTTTGTTTTTAATTTCAGTTCCAGTTAGGAGCAGCAAGCTGTAATGCAGGAAATTTATGGAAGTTCTCATAAATGGCCCCACCCTGACTGAATGTTCTCTCTTTGTTTTTGGTAGTCCCAGTTTTGGACCTGCAAGTTTTAATGCAAGAAAACAAGGTGTGTCTGCATTGTTTTTCAATTTAGCATATTTTTCAATATCGGCAGGTATCAGCCGATGCAGATTACGCGTCAAAATAGCATTAATCGGCCCAACAAATGGGCCGGACGATTAATCGGTCTACCATTATTAAAAAGTCTATTGGACTATCAATTCATGGTGTTTAATATGGCTTCTTCAGGATGTTTCCTGTATAGAGTGTGGCATGGGACTGTGGTAACCTAGGTTAGGATTAGGGTACTGGACTATGGACTAGAAGGTCCAGGGTTCAAATCCCACCTCTGCCAGGTTGCCACTGTTGGGTCCTTGAGCAAGGCCCTTGACCCACAATTGCTTGGACTGTATCAACTGCAAGTTGCTCTGGATAAGGGTGTCTGCTAAATGCTGTAAATGTTTAGTTATTCTTCCTTTATCGTCAGTGTTAACTTTATCTGTCATAGGTGTAGACTTGTAGATTGTGCACTCTCGATAGTTCACTCTCGAGACTGGCCTCAACAGATTAACTGCTTTGATCAAATAAAACGTATAACATTTATATTTGATCTGAGTGTATCCTGAAACCAAAGTTTTGAAGACAACGATGTAGGAAATTCTACAATATACATTTGGCGAGCCAGCCAGGAGCCGAGGGACAGCATGGATTGCCCAGGCAAGAGGGGAACTGCAGGCCACTACAGTGAAACAGCAAGCAGAGCCTGTTTTTATGAAATTCTGCTAATATAGCACATTCTGCCAATTATTTTGTAGAGCTTCTCCTGCCTGTGTAGTCTGTGGTGTACAGAATTAAAGAGACAAAGGTGAGCACTCAGCGCTGAAACATTTTCCTTGTCTGTATGAAGAGGTGAAGAGCAGCACTGAAATACTTGCCATGCCTGTGTAGGTTTTTGAAATTACTACTGTTAAAATTCATGTGAGCAACTGTGGGGCAGTTCTACTTTTGTAAAGGTTTTATTTGGATTTCTCTCAGGGTGTAGAATTCATATTGTCTGCTTGAAAGGTCGTATGTCTGTTATTATTTGAGAATCTGTGAACAGTCTCTACTCAGGTTTTCCTTTTCATGGATGGACTTTCGTATTCTACTCCAGGCAATTGCCAGCAACATTGCACCGCCAAAATGATCCTTCTCCCTTCAAGCTACAATCGGCCCGCCTTACAACTATTGAAGAAGCCATCACTCAAAACAGTTGATGTGTCTAACTACAGACCTGTCTCCCTCTATCCATTTCTGTCTACATCACACAACGGTCCTCCTTTCTTCAAGACAACAACCTCCTAAATACCAACCAGTATGGTTACAAGTCAGGTTTAGGTTTTATAGAATCTTTGCAATCACTGAAACGTTTCATGGAGCCAAGCAAAATTCCATGTCTTCAGTACTAGGTAGCAGGGTGAGGTTCACATTCATCACATAAGATTACTACAGGGGTCCCTCAGTGATCAGTTCTTGGTCCACTCCTGTTCACCATGTATAATAAATCACTGGGCTCAATAATTACATGCCAGGGCATCTCATATCACAGCTATGCAGATGATAGTCTGCTTGTTATTCTCTACAAAACTTGAAAGACGGTCTATATATCACTGTCATTCTGATATCTCTCCCGGTTTGGCAAAACACCAACTAAAGCTCAGTCTGGACAAGACTGAACTGATCTACCGCCACAATACAAAAATTTCACAACACTGGATCGCCGCATCAACAATGACAAGCTCTGTTTATCTTGGACATTCAACAAAGAATCTTGATGATTTTCGACAATAACCTCAACTTTTCTAACAACCACCACCAGATGTCAAGTCAGATTTATTTCTATAGCGCTTTTCACAATGGAGCATTATCTCAAAGCAGCATTACAATTTTAGATCACCTTCTAATATCTAGGGCCAATCCCAAATTGTGCAAGCCTAGGTCAGTGGCGAAAAAAAAAGATGAACTCCCCTTGTTGGATGTTCGATTTCTTCAGCATAACATCAGAAGAATACACCCTTTTAAACAATCCCTATACAGGCTCTTGTCAATTCCAGGCTTGAGAATTACTGCGCTTGCAGGTCTACCTTCATGATAAAGTGCTCCAGTTGGCCAGTCTCTGCCTTAACATAAGGTCCCATAGCAAATTAATCCCAAAGCCTAGAGAGCCCATCATAATGCACATGCACTAAGACGGAGTACGCATAGTAAACAGACTTGGGGAGAACATTCATTATACAGTATATATACAGTATAATAACTGAAAAAAACTGAAAGGCAGAAAGTAAGATGGCAGCATTCCACTCGTTTTTGTTTTCGGAAAGAGTTTAAATTTTTAAAAAACATAAGAATTACTGTGTTGTACAGTAAAGTTTCATATTGTGTTTTAATTAGTATTA
Source organism: Ancistrus triradiatus (assembly GCA_025084515.1). Taxonomy (NCBI): domain Eukaryota; kingdom Metazoa; phylum Chordata; class Actinopteri; order Siluriformes; family Loricariidae; genus Ancistrus; species Ancistrus triradiatus. Next base: position 41,975 of record JAJAGP010000076.1, on the reverse strand, counting down.
TCATTTCAAATAAAACGCTGTGCAAAGTAGCTCAACTACTACAGTGGGGCAAAGAAGTATTTAGTCAGTCACTGATTGTGCACGTTCTCCTACATAGAAAGATGAGAGAGGTCTGTAATTGTCATCATAGCTACACTTCAACTATGAGAGACAAAATGAGAAAAAAAATCCAGGAAATCACATTGTAGGATTTTTAAAGAATTTAATTGTAAATCATGGTTGAAAATAAGTATTTGCTCAATAACAAAAGTACAACTCAATACTTTGTAACATAACCTTTGTTGGCAATGACAGAGGTCAAACGTTTCCTGTAGGTCTTCACCAGGTTGGCACACACTGTAGTTGGTATTTTGGCCCATTCCTCCATGCAGATCTCATCTAGAGCATTGAGGTTTTGAAGCAACACAGACTTTCAACTCGGACTTTTTTTGCTCACCATTCTCATGATCATTTTGGCCCCACGGGATGAGATCTTATGTGGGGCCCCAGATCGAGGGAGATTATCAATGGTCTTGTATGTCTTCCATTTTCTTACAATTGCTCCCACAGTTGATTTATTCACACCAACCTGCTTGCCTATTGTAGATTCACTCTTCCCAGCCTGCTGCAGGTCTACAATTTTCTTCCTGGTGTCCTTCAACAGCTCTTTGGTCTTGGCCATGGTTGAGTTTGGAGTCTGACTTTGAGGCTGTGGACAGGTGTCTTTTATACAGATAACGAGGTCAATCAGGTGCCATTAATACAGGTAACAAGTGGAGGACAGAAGAGCTTCTTAAAGAAGAAGTTACAGGTCTGTGAGAGCCAGAAATTTTGCTTGTTTGTGCGTGAGCAAATAGTTATTTTCCACCATGATTTACAATTACATTCTTTAAAAATCCTACAATGTGATTTCCTGGATTTTTTTCTCATTTTGTCTCTCATTGCTGAAGTGTAGCTATGATAAAAATTAAAGACCTCTCTCATTTTCCTAAGTAGGAGAACTTGCACAATCAGTGGCTGACTAAATACTTTTTTACCCCACTGTATGTGACTAGTGGTGGGCAATATGATGATATTTTATCAATTTTATATTTTTTATTGTGATAAACAATATGCTTTTCTGAGCATAGAGGGTATCGGGAGTGCTTAAAGAACACGGACCAACTGCATGTTTCACTTGAAATTGTGAATTAGTCCTGTTTAATTTGATAAAGAGCAGCACATTTTCAATAAAAATCCCTTTATTGTTTTTTTCAATGGGTTAATATTTGAATAGCTTTTAATGGTTTTTAAGAATCTGTCGCTACTGATGCATTTTGTCTGTGATCACGTTTCGGGATAAATATAGTGTTTCGTGACATGTCTTTAATTATCATGATGTAATGTGTTTCCATATCGCCAACCCTATATGTGACTATGGTAATGTCTGGTCAATGTACATGTTTTGGTCTTGTGGACCCACATTCCTACAAACCTGGGTGCATATAGATACAACTATATGACAGGCACACGACCATTTAACATCCATCAGATGAATGAGGTCTTAAATAAATTAGAATAGGAAATAGAAATCTGTCTTATAACTCTGGACATTTCTCCCATAAACAGACTAAAAACAAAGACTCAGACACAAAGTAAAGACTCAATGAGGCTTTTCTTTGAGGTTACAGTATACAGCACTGAACTCCAATTACCATATTTTACTTAATAATTATTACATATTCCTATGTTAATTGCTTTTCTATATATTGGCAGCATTATATAGCATATATATTTGTTGCACTCTAATGCAGTGCATTTCGCTTTTTCTGCCCAGCTGGTCACACAAGCCAATCAACGGTGTGGATCCACGAGCAGAGGGGGGAGTTAAAGAGCAAAAGTCCATAATTTATTTGAGTTTACTACCTTATCTGGTCATGTGCTTGCTTGCTTATTTTGATCCCGTTTGGACTAGAGACCTATTGTAAGTAGTACTGCTTTGTTTGTTCACCCACTACCTCTATATTCTCTCTATCCTATAACTATATAAACTGGTTCACATTCCCTCACTGAGTCTGTTTTTCATCTTCCTGATCTTCTGTTTCGTTCATAATAATGTCTATCAATGCATTTTTGGCTTCCTTTAAAGAAACGTCTCAGGTCCATCATACCATCCTCTTAACTTGTTTTATATTCAGTACAGGTACTCGCTGCTTTACGATGGCCTGATTTGCAATATTTCAAGTTTATGATGGGAATCCAGTAATACAGTGGTACCTCGGATCTTGTACCTCAGAACTCGTTGAATTCGGTTCGGTTTGTTCGGTACTTTTCGTACTTGCTTCAGTATGAGTCAAGCCACGATGCTTGTTTCAGCCGACTCTCGATTCACGATTCAGTACACAATGATTGAGATTCACAATAGCTCTTGCTCAGTGAAGATCTGCGCTGTTTGTTGTGTTTTTCTTTATTTTTACATCTACAGTACTGCATTCTTAGTGCAAATAAGCCCAAATGGTTAGTATTGACAGCCAATCGAAAGGAAAACAGGCACTGAATCCTCCAGAACACATGCTGCAGTTAGCATTAGCAGCTCTGCTAGCACTCGAGTTCATCAATAGAGTAAGTGTTTTGCTTTTACTTTGCACTTTCAAGCCATTACTCACTAAATTACATGAGATTTTTCAGCACTTTATTATAAAATAAGCTTTGTGTTAATGATTTCGGCCAACTGTAGGTATAGAAGTGTTAACGTAAGTGTTTGTGTAATATTCTCTGCTGTCATACAGAAAAGACTATAATAAACAGCCCAGCCCAGTTCATGATACATGTAACTTATGATGGATTTATTGAACATATCCCCATCCTAAATCAGGGAGCTCCTGTACACTACAACGCCATTAATGCATATAATGCCTTATACAGGGAGGATTTTCTGGGGGTCTGGTATGGATTAATTCAGCTTACATTATTCCTTATTGGAAATATTTTCTCGTTTTCGCTTCTCGACGAGCCTTCTGGATGGAATTAACAACGAGAACCGAGGTACCACTGTATATACCTTCAACAGAAACTGTACTCTAAATGTTGAATTTCTATTTTTTCTCGGGTAAGCAATACGGAGTACGATACGCTCTCTCCCTCTCTTGCTCGGAACTCCGCAGTGCGTGGCGTAGGAGACACATGGTGGGAGTGATGAATGCTGGGAAATGTAGTGAGGAAAAGCCATGGACATGCAACAATCCTCTTTGTTTTTCATTTTCAATACATTATTCAATGAATAATGTGAGATATTCAATATCTTCTTGTTAAATAAGCTTTACGTTAATGATTTTGCCCAACTGCAGTTTAATTTAAGTATTTTAAGCATGTTTAAGGTACACTACACACTACCATCCTGCGCTCTCCTGTGCTAGATGAGGGGACGCAGCAGTGCCTGACGTAGGGAGTCACATGGCAGGAGTCACGTCGCTGGGAAGTGTAGTGAGGAAAAGCTATATATAAAGCTATATATTAAGACGTATTCAAAATACAATGGATTTGTCGGAACATATCCCCGTCTTAAATTGTTGTGTGTGTTCTCTGCCCTCCATCTTCTGAGCTTGAAACTTAGTCTGTTCATATAGGTTAACTGCGCCATCACACATGCAGGCTATTATGTGCCTCAGAACAGCTGTATTCTGCATTTTTGTCTCACTACTAAATGGTCAAATAGACTAATCTCTATCCAGGGACTTGCTTCTCTGTGACTCTGCTCTTTACTGTTCCGCAGCACCTGAAATAATGTCTCTCCTATTGAGAAGGGATTTAGGTGGAGGTATGTTTTGTAGTCCTTCATTCCTTTGGTTTACCTTCTACTTTGAACTAAAACTGAAATAGGGCTCTGTTACTGAATCTACTCCTCCACTGCTGGGAGTGCCATCCCTGGTCATGTCTGGCCTGCCTGCCTTGTCCGCTTGCCGGGAGTGTCGGGTGGGCGGTCTGGCTGAACTAGGCTTGGGTCCTCGTGATCTTGACTCATGCAACCTTGCCTTAGAATAAGGGCAGAGCTGGGGGTTCATAGTCCATAAAAGAGTCTTATGGTGATCAGAGAGAGATTGGGTTGCTGTCTTCTGCCGCTCGTGGGGTTGCCAATGTCTCATGTGATCCCTCTTGGCTGTGTTTTCCTTCCAGTTCTCTCTCTTTCTAGCTTTCTTTCTAGCTATGCTGCTATAGCTAATGCTGCCGGGGTCTCATGCTACACTTGGCATCAGTGATTGACATGGCATCAGTGATTGTTAATAGACACTGTGCTTCTTAATCAATAACTAATTACATTTTCTGTTTTCTCTCCGAGCTGTGTTCCGGCAGTTCCGGCCCCACACATGATGTAACATCTGATGGAGCTCCACTGTGCATAATTTCACATTTTATTCGACCATGACTCCATGCTTTAGTTTCGCTCTTAGATTTATGCATTCATAATCACGGAGCCACTTAATGGTCGATGTCGCATACTTCACATTCCTATTCGAACTTTGACTTCCCATGAACTTTAGTTCGCTCTTAGATTTATCATCTACGCGCCCAAGGAGGGTTGGGGTCCCTTTTTTGAGTCTTGGTCCTCCCAAGGTTTCTTCCTAGAACTAGGGAGTTTTTCCTTGCCACTGTCGCCCTAGGCTCGCTCAATTTGGGATTGGACGTAGTTATTAGGAGATAATCTAAACTTGTAAAGTTGCTTTGAGACAATGCTCCATTGTAAAAAGCGCTATATAAATAAATCTGACTTGACTTGACTTGACTTGGTAGTTTTTACCATTCCTCTAACATGTCTCCTTTCAGTTCAAATTCCACTTCTTGTAGAAGCACTTACATGTCCTTATAATTAGATGGGGATATGATGGCAGTCCTGACATTTTGGCTGGTACGTCTGATACATCTCTAAACATTGTCTTTTTCCTCAGGATACTTGCGCATATCATCAGCTTAGTTTTTTATTTCAGATTTTCTCTGCTCTGTAATAAGGTCCCAAGCACCTCAGGTGCATATGTCATTGAGGCTAGCGCCAGACATGTAGTTTCATGAACTCGCACTCAAGTGTAAAGTTGTCGCTGATTATAAATTGCAAAGGGATTTTTGACATCTTGCAGTCTTTTTAGTAAATATAAAGGGTATTTTCAGATGAATACTGGGCGCAAACCATACGTAAATGCTGAAAACACAGATGGAATGGTACCAGCCGTCCAACGCCTAAACTGTTTTACACATACTAAACCATTTTTAATTGATGGAAATTCACAGTAATTATAGAAAATGCAGTAATGTACTCTTACAGCCCAGTCTAGGGGGAAGCTGTAACACTTAACTGAATCATTAATGCGTTTGTGATGGTTTTATTTAGTAGAAGAGTACTGCGTTGTCCTATCCACACAAAACAGTTATTCAATACAAAATGTTTTCAGGCGTATATGCAGAGCTACTTTTATGTAATACCACCCATCTTAGGGCACAGGGCACTGCACAATTAGTCAGTTCTCAATGCTGTTACAAATTTTCTGATTTCCCATGGTCCCCCAACCAACTCCTTCTCGCCCCAGCATACATTATAGCGCAAATTCAGATGACAGGATTTCAGATACTGGGGTTTGACTATACTCTGATTATGCACACTCTACACTCCTATGCCTATTCGTTGCATCAGTGAAGTGATTAGTTAGGTGTTTATGTGCCTTTCAACAAATTGGTAGGAAAAGCAGCCAGAGAATACTGCCCCAAAATACAATCAGCAGGATGTGGTATGTCGCAAAGATTACAGCTTCAGAACTGCAGTTTCATGTTTCAAATTCTGAAATCAGATACCACCTTCCATGATTTGCAACTTGTGAAGGAGTTCCTCAAAAGAGGTCTTCCCCAAGAACAAGCTACAGGATCCAAAACATCATTGGAACTACAACGAGGAGACAATTTTTACTCATAATTTACAAAAAATTCCTCTAAATCCCAGACAAAGTTTCTGCCTCTCAGTTTACTGAACTTTGGTATTTAAATAATAGAAAGAAAGAAGTGAAATAAAAAAGAGGAAGACAAAGAATTCTTAGAAAACTAACAATACATATACAAACAGAAGAGAGGTAGAGTATTGGTGAATCCCAGCCCTGCTAAGCTGCCACAGTTTGGTCCTTAACTCACAACTGCTTGTAAGACTGTATCAGTTTTAAGTCACTCTCATAAAAGCATTTGCCAAATGACTAATTATGAATGCATGAAAGAATTAAACAAATAGGGCAAGGGCAAGAAAAAAAAAGAAAAAAAAAAGAAAAATGATTGAGGGATCACGATGTATTTGCAAGCAGTACAGTTAGTTTGCTCTGACTGTAAACCTGAGGAACTTGTACAACAGTGACGCCTGCACCGGAGCTCATGTCACTATAAATGATGACTCGCTTAAGATGGTGGTGGTTTTGTGCCTTATGGGATAGCACTCACACACTTGATCTCTCTCACTCTCCCACTCCCTCTCTCTCACTCACACATTTGCCTTTCTATCATTGTGGGGACTTTCCACTGACAAGACACTGCCTGGCAAAAAAAAAACAGTCACCACCTGGAATTAACTAGGCTAGAAAACAAAAACAAAAAAGACCCTCCCATCAGATCATTACTGCACTGGTGATTATGTTTGATCTGGCAACAAGTTATTTAACCCTAACTGATGCAGTGAGTAGCTTCTCATTGGTTAAACAACCATGTTGAAAAACCCATCCTGTGGTCATGGAAAAGATGTTCATCTCCTTCAGCAGGGTCAAATTGTGAAAGTGTGTTTCAGGAAGCATGAGCCATCATTATCACACATGGATTGGCCACCACAGAGTCCAGAGCTGAACCCCATTGAGAATCTTTGGGATGTGCTGGAGAAGACTTTGTGCAGTGGAACAAATCTCCATCATCAATACAAGATCTTGGGGAAAAATGAATGCAACTCTGGACAGAAATAAATGTTGTGACATTGCAGAAGCTTGTGGAAGTGATGCCACAGCGAATGCGTGCCATAATCAAAGTTAAAGGTGGTCCAATCAAATAGAGTGTGACCTTTTGTTGACCAGGCAGTGTATTACTGTACCAAATTACTCTATCGTTAAGATAGTATTAAATTTATGCACCTTTTCATATGGAGGATGTAAGCTGTGTAAAAATTGTGTGTTTGGTTAAGGTTAAGGGGGAAATAAAGCACACTAATGAATGCTTTTCAATGAAAAATACAATTCTGTGGCATCTGATTGGCATCTGACACCAATCTGATAAAGACAAAACATCATGACCACCTGATTAATCTGCTGTTGGACCTCCACATGCCACCAAAACAGCTCCGACTGTTAAGATCCGAGTTCAAGTCTCGGTCTTGCCAATGCTCTGGCACGATAAAGACAACTGGCCATGTCTGAAGTAGAGAAGATCTGACAGAGATCATCTTGCCACCACTGTGGCTGCAGCTTCATCTGTTGATCAAGATGCCACCAGAGATGGCAGGAGGACACCGAGCATAGTCTGTTCCTCCATGCTGATTCAATCTCACCACAGAATTATGTCTGCCAGTGGCATTCAGCCCTCCTCCCTCAGCACAGGCTTGTACACCAGATTACAGAAAGGCTATGGATTTGGACACGTGAAACTGGGAAAAATGGGGGTGAAAAATCAATTGAAAACTGTATGTTGTGGATGTTATTAACCTAGATGGCTGCTATAATAACTCAAATGTGGAAAGAATGCTATTGTTACAATTAGCCTGGGCGCCCCTAGACAATGTTTTGTTGAATTTTTTAATGAGAAGAAGTTAACACAACATGTACAGGGAACAAACTTAAATAAACACTTGGCCAGAAGGCACCGAAGTTCCACTTAAATGACCTGTTAAGGTGTAAATAAAATGTGCCGAAACAGTTCTTAAAGGTCCCTGCAGAGGCGGTGCTACATTTTTCATCTAGGAAGTCAAAATGTCATTTGTCTAGCGGCTCCCAAACGTTCTAATCTATTCACAATGCCACTTTTAAAACTATTAGCAGCAGAATTATATCTAAAGGTCCAGCACCCCAGCAGTGTAGGTTCCAATGTCAGCAATAGGCCATTCATTTCCTTCTCAGTATACTCTTGAAATGCCTCACAGGCTTTCTCAAGAGATACATGATTAAAAAAAGTCCCAGCGGGCCCCTGAGAAAAAGTGCCAGCACGGTCACCGATTCTCACAAAGCACTGCTGCAGGAACGCGTCATTAAACAAGCCTGCAGACAACAACACATGGTCAGAGTGGACCACGGGCAAGGGCTCCCATCACAAACTTTCTTTTGTCCAAAAAAAAGGTAACATACAACATACTGGGGGAAAGTGCTGGATAGAAAAGTGCATTTATAACGCAGATATATGGATTGATTTTACAGGCAAATTTAATTTTGCTCTGATGTATTCTATTGTAATAATCCATTGGTGTCCAGCCCTAGGTCCAAATGCAGCCAGCGAACAAATTTAATTGGCCGGCTGCATCACTCTTAAGAATACATTATTAGTAATCCATGGGCAAGTTGAAATTTTTTCTTTCGGTCCGCTTGTGGTCCAGACAAGAACATTTTGGTTAAAAAGAAAAGCATTATATTTGGAGAAAGGAAAACGCTGCATTCCAGCATAAGAACCTTATCCCATCTGTGAAACATGGTGGTGGTAGTATCATGGTTTGGGCCTGGTTTGCTGCATCTGGGCAGGACGGCTTGCCATCATTGATGGAACAATGAATTCTGAATGATATCAGAGAATTCCTAAATCAAAATGTCAGGACATCTGTCCATGAACTGAATCCCAAGAGAAGGTGGGTCATGCAGCAAGACAACGACCCTAAGCACACAAGCCGTTCTACCAAAGAAATGGTTACAGAAGAATAAAAGTTAATGTTTTGGAATGGCCAAGTCAAAGTCCTGACCTTAATCCAATGGAAATGTTGTGGAAGGACCTGAAGCGAGCAGCTAATGTGAGGAAACCCACCAACATCCCAGAGCTGAAGCTGTTCTGTACGGAGGAATGGGCTAAAATTCCCCCAAGCCGGTGTGCAGGACTGATCAACAGTTACAGGAAACGTTTAGCTACAGTTATTGCTGCACAGGGGGGTCACACCAGATAGTGAAAGCAAAGGCTCACATACTTTTGCCACTCACTAATATGTAATATTGGATTGTTTTCCTCAATAAATAAATGACCAAGTATAACATATCTGTCTCATTTGTGTAACTGGGTTCTCTTTATCTACTTTTAGGACTTGTGTGAAAATCGGATGATGTGTTAGGTCATATTTATGCAGAAATATAAAACATTCTAAAGGGTTCACAAACTTTCAAGCACCACTGTATAATGCAGTCGAGGATGCAACACCAGCCCTTACATTAGTTTCTAGGGGGCTGTCTCTCTTGGTACGTTGTAGCATCTGGTTTGAACTTTAATACAAGGATTATTACAAGGGTAATTTCTAAGCAACTAAACGCCTCTCACACAGGCTAATGACAATGTTCATGAGCCCACGTCAGGAGAACACTGAACAACAATCGTGTGTATGGCAGGGTTGCAGTGAGAAAGCCACTACACTCCAAAAAGATCATTGCTGCCCATCACACAGCACACAGACAATACAGAAGGCTATTGGAAAAACATGATGTAGATGGACCAGACCAAAACAGAACTTTCTGGTTTAAATCAGAAGCATTGTCTCTGGAGAAAGTAAAACACTGCATTCCAGGATAAGAACCTTATCCCATCTGTGAAACATGATCCTCCAAGCTGATGTGCAAAACTGATTAACAGTTACCGGAAACATTTGGTTTCTGTTGATCATTTCCCTAAATAAATAAATTAAAAGCACATAATTGTTGATTAACTGGGTTCCCTTTGTGTACTTTTTGTGAGAAATTCTGTGAGAAAATCTGACTGTGTTTTAGGTCTTTACGCATAAATATACAAAATTCTATGAATTTTACAAATTTTCAGAAATCTGAGACATTTGATCTGTCAGGATTTTTCATTGAATATAACAACATACAGTGGTACCTCGGAACTCGTCGAAATTGGTTCTCAATGCATTTTGACTAGAAGGATTTGTACTCTGTGCACTTGCTTAAACTTGCGACTTGATTCACGATTCACAGTGATTCAGATTTACAATACGCCTTGCTTAGTGCAGAGTCTACGCTGTGTTTATCGTGTTTTTCTTTATTTCCCATGGGTCCCGTACTGGTTATTGACTACAGCTAACCGAAAGGAATACAGGCTGCAGTTAGCATTAGCAGCTACACTAGCGCCCCGAGTTTACCAAAACTTTGCTTGTACGTTTCACTTTCAATCCATTACCCACTAAATTACATGAGATTTATTAACACTTTATTTTAAAATAAGCTTTACATTAATGATGTTGGCCAACTGTAGGTTAACGTTCATGTTTTAAGCTTGGCTGTTTATAAAGCTTATAAGGTCGGCTCCGCTATGATACAGTACAGATTATATTAAACTCATCACTTCATGATACATTGAACTTATGATGGATTTGTTGAACATATCCCCATCATAAATCGAACACCTGTACAATACAACTCCATTAATGCATAGAATGCCTCATACAGTGTGGATTTTCTGGGGGTCTGGAACAGATTAATACAATTTACAATATTCTTACGGGAAAAAATTTGCTCGCTACTCATAATTTTCGGTATGCGACAAGCCTTCTGGATCAAACTGACGACGAGAACCGGAGGTACCACTATAGTAGTAAGGACTCCATCCGACATCTAGCAATCACAATTAGTGTTTGAGGGAGGGGAGCTCATCATTGAGGTATAGGGTGGATCATCCCCCAGGACTGCAAAGGCTACCTGGCCCTATGATGGACTGGTGGCCCGTCCATCAGAACACTGTCTGTTCCCTTTAACCACCAAGGTCTTAAAAATTGTAATAGGAGAGTTGAAGCTTGAATTATAAAGGGACAAAAACTAAACTCTGCATGAGCAAACAAAGATTAGAGTCAAATTCCATTCCCCGACTTCCTATTTTTGCACATTTCAAAACAAGCACATTTTCATGACTGAATGCACAGTGACATTGTGTACTGAATTCATCTCATGGACTGAAATAGATTTGACCCCCATCCCCTCGTACAGACAAGAAATGCAAACACAGACACCATGAAGGGGGTTAGTCACGGTTCCACGGGTGCAGTAAACAAGAAGAAAGTCATTTCAAATTCCTAAAATTAAGCACTGAACGACTCTGAACTCTTTCATGATTTCTTCTGTTCTGTAGAGGTTGTGCACCTGACGTTGGTAGTTCTAGTAGCCGAGAACAGGTGGGTCCTTACTACATGTACTGCCCTCATTTGTTTGACAACAGCTTTTGGAGAATTAAAAAACCCAGCATCAGTTATTTGGAACTGATCTGGATTTTCCACAATGGGAAAAATAATCACACAGGAAAAACAAAGGTATCTGGAAAATGGCCGCCCTATGAGAAACAAGTAAGTGCTGGAAAGATTCCTGATGATATTTTACCTGGTCAGAAATACAATCCCTGACAAAACAGTCCGAAACGAGCATTTAAAGTAAATCTATAACTGACTTAAATGCCTTGACTTGAAATCTCAAATAATTCTCCTAACACTGCAACTCCTCTGATGTAGTAAACAGGCAGAGGAAGTACTGAATCCAAAATTAACAAGGTTCCAACATTTTTGGTCAGTGATTTATGGTGTAGCAGCACGTCAGAACCACATTTGATTACATATTAATAGTGGACAAGAACATGGTGATATTATTTACATTTTGAAACAGAAGTTATTTCTGTTGTGTGATAGCTTTATTAGTAGAGAAATTACTTTAGTCGCTGTGTTCAGGTGTGAATTAACAGGGATGCATATCTTGGGCCGATTCGATAACCAATTATTAGCAAATTATTGTAGAAGATAGAAAAAAAATACAATAATTTAACCTTTCTGTATTTACAAGAATTTCCCATTATAAGCCATATATGAACTGCTGGTAAGAAGTGGATCAGTAATTCCTTTTACATAGCAATAAAACAGGTAAATCAGACATGACGATTGCCGTAAACATAAGTTGCAGTTCACTCAAAGGAAACTCATTTTATTTTCTACCCTTAAGATTGAGAAGCCCTAAGAAAGAAAAGAACTGCACACCTAACTGCACAGTCAGCAACATTAGATATGTTGCATGATGAATAACATCCAAAAGAAAACCAACGAAATGTTCATATATAAATGTAGACCTACACTAAATATCGGTGAAAAATCAGACTAATGGCAATAACTTTAAAAAATACTACATAATATATCAATGCAAATAATATATCATGCTTCAGTACAAACTAGTCTTAAATCCAACATAAATAATCATCATCATATCATAGAGAGGGATTCAGTCTAAAAAAATCATGATACAATACTACTGTCAGATCAAACACCCATAGTCAGATTGTCCATATTAAACAGGCAAAAGGGTTAAAATTCATGTCCCAGAACAGTCTTTATCATGACAACCCATTGTTATTCATTTAATACTTGTCTGAACAATGAACTTTCCTGCTATCCATCCTACTGACTATTTTATGTGTTTTAAAAGTTTGAAGCATAAACCTCCAGGGAAAGGTTTTTCACGACTGAGGTATGGGGACCAAAAGTCTGAGATCACTAGTGTAAATGCTTTTTTGGGATGTTTGTGTAGGAGGATTGGTACTAAAGCAAAACAATGACTCAAAGCACATCTCAAAGCTTTACAACAACCACTCAAAGATGAAAGGAGATCAAAGAGTGCTAACTGTCATGAACTTTCTTCCAAAGTCGCATCACCTAAAACCCTTCATACATTTATGGGGGTCCTCGAAAACGAAGAAAGCCAAGCACTGAGTAACACCAAGAAGCTCTTTGGAGTACTGTGAAATCATGCTGAGAGAACATGGATCACCAAATTCCGTGTGATATTTATGGCTTAGTGCACACTGTCCACGAGCAGAGGTGAGAGTTAAAGGCCAGAAGTCTGTCTTTCACTCAAAACCTCACTACGTTAATTGTCAAGCTTGTTAGCCCACGTTTGGCATAGATCAAGTTACCCATGTTTGTGTTTGGGAGTGACTTTACCACTTATTGTATCAAGGAACAATGTAAATGGTGTTTGTAAGTGTGTGTGCTTCTCCTTTTGTAAGTAGTACTTCTTTGTTTGTCCCCTTTGCCTGTATATTTTCTTCATCATCATGTTAATACTGTCTATCAATGCATGCTTGGCTTCTGTCAAAGACAAGTACGAGTTGTTTCAATCATTTTCAGCAGTATCTCTGACAAATTTGCAAGCAGTTTGTGAAAACACGCCCTATATTTACATTACAGAAGCCTAAAAACACTATATGATTATGATAATGTCCATTTCGATCGACGTCCTGTTTCACAGAATGTAATGCGGATGTTAAATGGCGCATATCTGTAATCCAGGTCTGACTAAGCATCTAACCCATAGCCATTAGTTTCTGGCTCGAGAAAGACTCTTAAGAACCAGGACCCTAACAGAGCCTGAATCCTCACAAGGCTTCTTCCTTTGTGGCTCTGTAAGTATTTCCTTGCCACTGTCACTTCTGCCTTGCATATTTGGGGTCTTGACTCAGCACTCTTTGAACCCCGTTTGTACCCATTTTGCCATTAAAGTGGCAATGTAAACTCCTCAGTACCATGTCTCTTACTGAAAAAAACAACAACAAGAAAAAACTACATAAACAAATTATTCACTTAAAAGTCTCAAGTGCAGGGTCTAATGAGAACTTTCATTTGTATGGAAAAAGGCACAGCAACCCAACAGCATGTTCAAAATGACTAAAGGACAAGGCGGGAACGAACGCAGTGCGAGCGAGCGAGCTATTTGCAGGGTGCAGAATGTCTTCTCAAATCAAATAGCTGCTTTTTAAAGACTGCCGTCTCCCACGCTATCTTAAAGCAACACAGGTCAATCCTGTCACATGGGCACAGCTTGCACTCAGAGCCACTGAGGAGGTAGATCTGAGTCATTCAAGCTTCTCCCACACAGACACACTTTCACACCTCCAACCCACATCACTGCCATATAGCACTGCTTGGAGAATGAGACTCAAAATCTGATAATCAGAGAAAGTTTTATGATAAAACTCCAAATGAGAGCTCATCACCATGAGTGGGCTTCACTAGCGCTCTTGGAAAAACGTTAGATATCCAACCCCTGACACTTTCAAAACTTGCAAAGGATAATAAAGTTACTCAGTTAATTTGAGAAATGATGAGGAGAGACTCAAAAGAAGAGGACTCTCAATCTCTGTTCCACACAGTTGTGCAATTCCCTCCACAATTACTAGCACCCCGGGTAACAATGAGTAAAAAGAGTCATAAGAAAATCACATTTTGGAGACCTGGCTTAATCTCACACTAAAACAACTACAAGTGAAGTACAATTAGTACAAAATGTACCTGAAGTAGTCATGTAGCCATGTACACGTGTATATATGTCTATACTCATTATCTCACCCACGTCTGTTTCATGGCTATATTTGCTGACTTAACGATGTTACAAAAAAACAGACAAGGTGACATGTACGTACAGGTACAGTTTATATTCATTTACGCAAATTTGCGAAATAGTCTGTGATTGTCGATTGTTTCTGTAACGGGAAGCACAAGAAGTCCAGTCTGCGATGAATAACAGCAAAGTCATTATAAGATAAGTCTGTTCACTCCACCGCCATCTTGGAAACACCAACGAGCATTAATTTCCAGCCATACAAGACCAGATTCCTATCTCTTTGAATGGGGAGAGAACTATATATCCAAACCAAAAAGAGAAATTAATATTTAAAATGCATATTTACACAAAAATGAAAGAAATTACTTGCATTGTTGGGATCAAATAACACAGAAAATACTCATTTTTAAAGGTTATTCTGGCTACTGCGCATCCCGCCACTACAAAGGGGCCAAGACTTGACACATTTACTAATATGCTGGGGCAAGGCTTCTATACTACAGTCCCATTCATATTTCAACCAGTCACCAGTCTCCTTATATATATTTTGCCCCATACACAGTGAGGAGGATTGTACAATAGTCCAAAAACTCCCAAAGGATCACTGTTAAATAAATATAGAAAAGGTAGCATACTGCAGTCACTGTTACCATTTACATGTCAATAGATTATTTTTAAGACTTACCAAGTAAAAAGCCTTTCCTGTCATCTAACCACAGCCATAAGTATTTGTTAAATAATACTGGGACTTTGTACTGGAACCATATTGAAATTAAACTGTTTGACAACAAATCCTCAAGGTGGGTTTGGCATAAAAGAAGGACGATTACACAAAAACCCTGAAAGAAATGGGTCCTCTTTCAGTGGGACAATGACGCAAAACAAAATGGTTCACTGAACGCAAAATCAAGCTTCTGCAATGACCACCTCAGTGCTCTCATCTAAACCCCATAGACAACCTCAGAGATGAGCTACGACGCTGGAGGATATGGAAAGATTTTGAAAAGAGGAATAGCCTCAAATTAACTGCTCTGTATTTTCCAACCTTGTAAGATGTTATAGGAGAAGTCCAAGTGTTGATTTACTGGCAAAGGGAGATTGTATAAGATATCAAATGCAGGGGTGCCAGTAACTGTGGCACATGTGATTTTGTTAAAAAAATTTTTCCTTCTGAGTAAATTTACTTCAGTAGAAGGTTGAATGTTTCTCATTTTTTCAGTGGGAGATTAAGCTATTTCACGGTGAATTAAAAAAGGTGAATTTCTTATAACTCTACTTATTCATCTTTAACAGGGGTGCCAATAATAGTGGAACTGTACATCAGTCTGTTAGTGCAGAGGGGATGTGGGTGCAATATGAGCAGAACAAATTCACTGTATGTCTTAGCTTTGTACCATTTACTGTACACACAGGTAAGATACGATCAGTTCCAGAACTGCTGGAATTCCGTATGAAATCTTCTACTATAACACTTGAATAGATTAGAGCAGGAGTCTCATATGAGAATAGTGCAAGGAATCCAAGACACGTCTCAACACAGAATTTCCCCAGACCATCCAAAGTCTTCCAAGTTTTCAGTATGGTTTAGGTCAGGGAACCAGGGCATCCATGACAAAAGACTTTATAGAGTGTTTACTGAGCCCCATTGTGTGGACCTGAACCAACTGTGACCCAATTGGAGCTTCATGGCAGAGGCAGCCAGCCAGATTCAATCTCCTGGAACTTCATGGAGCACATGATGCCATGAACACTCACAGGGTTCCCAGAGCCTTTGAAGGAAAAACACCATGGATGGTTTCAGCCAAAGTTTCAGGCGATTACAAATAGTTTGTTGGTATGGTGGTGGGTCTAATTGTGAGTTTCTTGATCCTAAAATGATAGATCTTCTGATCAGAAAATGAATGATCTTCTGTAGATCATTATTGGCACCCTTGGTAAAGACTGGTATAATATGGCTTGAAAAATATCTTATCTGTGTATTGGATCAAGAACAATTTTAGCAAGATAGTGATCAAAAACATTGTCCAAATCAACACAAAACATTTATAAAGCTTTTGATGTGCTTATCCCAGGCCACTGACCTAAGTCCCATTGAAAACATGTAGGATGAATTGTTTTGTTTGTTTATTTAGATTTAATTAACTTTATCAGCATCAATGGGCATTTTAGAGACAGACACACAAGGGTACATCAAGACTAATCATATATATATATATATACACATATACATATATATATATATATATATATATATATATATATATATATATACACACACACACACACACACACACACACACATACAAACGCACCCGGAGTAAACCCAAATGGACACGGGCAGGACATGCAGACTCCACACAGAAAGTACCCAAATCTCTCCATCTAGGATTGAACTAGTTTGGTCAAAAATATCAATAAATTGATATTTATCAATACTGAACATTCCGAAATTGTACAATACTCGTTTCCCCACATTTTGATTTTATTCATAACAAAATATGCCTTTGTTTGACCCACCCAGGCTTCCGTAGTGAACTGAAATGACAGCTGAAGCAAAATCAGAGTGTTTGTAACCCATCTTAATTAGAAAAAAAAGAAGGAGTGCTGTGTGCAAATTCTTCAATTTCGAAGCAAACGCAAGCCGGTCAAGCAGATTGCTTCAACCCATTGCTGTGATACGTCAGCGTGTCCGCCACATTGGTCCAGACAAGAACGGACTGTAAACAAATATGAATAAATGGAGGATCTTCATCTTTCTTAAGTAAAAAGCACAATAATCTACATTTCTCAGCCTGTTTTAAGGGGTCATTTTTATATTCCAAGGTTGTTTTTTTTTTTTTTTAAATCTAAGTGAAGTACAAAAAAGTTTGAACTCCCGGTATTTTGGACCGCGATAGGAGTGTGTATCGGTGTTAAACAAGCTATAGCTAATGTGGTGGGAAAAAATGCATAAGAAACTCAAAAAACTCGGAAAAACTTGAGCATGAATTTAGTTTATTTTCCTTGGTTAAAATGTTTGGAAATGCCCCTTGTGCAGAAGGTTTTTATTATGTGGAATCCTCATTATTTAAGATTTTTTTTTCCAAATCAGAACTCATTCATTCAGAAATACTCAAAGGCAGTATACAGAATAAGTAAAGCTTATTATTATTAAAATATATAACTATAATACGACAAAGTCAAAATAATATAATTAATGAAATACACTGCCTGGCCTAAACAGGTCACACACTAATATTTGGTTGGACCACCTTTAGCTTTGATTATGGCATGCATTCGCTGTGGCATCGTTTCCACAAGCTTCTGCAATGTCACAACATTTATTTCTGTCCAGAGCTGCATTCAGTTTCCCCAAGATCTTGTATTGATGAT
The DNA here is from genome assembly GCA_025084515.1 of Ancistrus triradiatus. Classification (NCBI taxonomy): domain Eukaryota; kingdom Metazoa; phylum Chordata; class Actinopteri; order Siluriformes; family Loricariidae; genus Ancistrus; species Ancistrus triradiatus. The sequence goes on along the minus strand of JAJAGP010000076.1, from coordinate 24,096 downwards.
GGGAGATTTGTTCCACTGCACAAAGTCTTCTCCAGCACATCTCAAAGATTCTCAATGGGGTTCTGGTCTGGACTCTGTGGTGGCCAATCCATGTGTGATAATGATGGCTCATGCTCCCTGAACCACTCTTTCACAATCTGACCCTTCTGAAACAGATCAACATCTTTTCCACGACCACAGCATGGGTCTTTCAACATGGTTGTTTAACCAATGAGAAGCTACTCACTGCATCAGTTAGGGTTAAAGAACTTGTTGCCAGCTGAAACATCATCACCAATGCCGTATTTATCTGATTTGAGGCATTTTTTAACTACTTGCTTAGTTAAATCCAGGTGGTCACCTTTTTTTGGCCAGGCAGTGTAGATTAGCAATAGTAAATACAGTGTAGTGTTATGGTATATTATTAATATAGTATCTTTGGATATGTTTTCTGAAAAAAGAGCTTCAAAAGTGAAATAAGCACAGTATTTGGTTTCAAAATTCAATATTCTTTAAAGTATCGTATTGAAATTGAATTTCTCTATATCATGACAACACTAGACTGAACCGGGATCTTCTTGCTGTGAAAAGGTTGACAAGAAATTGGAGCAAAAGGTACTAGTACAGCTACTTACATTTACATTTACAGCATTTGACAGATGCTCTTATCCAGAGCGACGTACAAGTTATATACAGTCTTACAATCCAAGCAATTGTGGGTTAAGCGTTGTGTTCAAGGACCCAACAGTAGCAGCAGAGGTGGGATTTGAACCCTGGACCTTCTGATCCATAGTCCACAGCACCATGGGCTTCATAATTACCTAGGTCCTCAAGCTAATATATTCACACACCTGTGGTGATTCTATTGCAGCCATCCACAAGCACACCTACACCAGTTTTGTTTTGATTAAAAAACACAACTCACACACAAGTATACAGATAAAAAATGACTCAATATATGAAAGAAGCTTCAGTAATGTCTTATGAGTGACTTTGACACCTACTTGCTCACTCTTTCGCCTCAGGATCGTAAACAAGTCAGCAGAGTCTTTGTCAGTCGTACATTAGCCTTCAGGTCAGTGCAGACGTGTGATCTATGACCCCTGCTTTTGCCCTCAAAATAAACCATCTCTTTATATGTAAACATGACCCTGGGCATCTCTGATAGCCCAGTCAACTCTCCCTCTATAGCTCATCGCATATTAATTTGCATTTGCATTTTTATTTATTCTTTTAATGCTAATGTCTCCCTTATGGCACCTGTCAAAACAGCTTAAATTGAAGAGCTAAGGCCTTGGTTACAACATCCTCATGAAAACATGTCATTTCTTATATGTTGTGGTGCTTAAGGCAGATGAACAGAAGTCATACTATGACACTATGATAGCTGAAAGTAGAAGAGTTATATGGAAGCTCAAGGACCAAGACAGAAATATACAAATAATAATTATACAGGTGTGCTTATATAGGGAGTATATAGAATTATCCCCCATTTAAATATATAAAGGGCCTTATTTGTACTGTCCCTCAGTACTTTTAAGCAGCTTACAAAGAAAGATAAACTTATGTATATATAAGCACCACAGACAAAAAAAATTACTGACCTTGTGGTAGGAGGTAGTAACTTCAGGTTCCTGCAGATGCCATTGCACCAGGATGATCAGGCTATAAATACCTGCAGGGTGCGCGACAGGATACATGCAGGTGTATCGACGCGTACAGTCATGGGTCTACCAGCATTAAAAATCCCAGTCTACAGGAAATTCTCATCAGAATTGAGGGCGAAAAAAAAGTAATGTACAGGGACCGCTGGCAAGTTTCACAGCTGCTTTGCTTCCAGGAAAGAGCTGCTTCTATAAGTCAACGCAGTTCCTTCACAACCAATTTCTGAAAGAAAAATAAGTAGGGAATTGCATACCATAAACATATGGAGCAGAGTAGCATGCAAGAGTCCTTTGCTCACTTCTTTTCACAAAGTTGCATGGTTAAAGTGGGCAAAAAGACACAAAAATAGGACTGTTCATGACTGGAAGGGTGTCATCTGGTCCGATGAATCATGTTTGTGCCTGTATGTGAATGATGCTAGGCGTTGTGTTCTTCGAAGACCTCAAGAAACCTTCAGTAAGGACTACATGTAAGGTTCAATCTGGGGGAGATTACTTGATGTTCTGGGGGAAAATAACATTCCTATCCCTGTATACAAAGATGACAATTGTCACATTCACAGGGCTGCAAATGTGACCAATTGGCAAGATGAACATTCAGGAGCAGTCACACATCTGGAAGGGCCCACAACCTCCCCATATGCTGATCCTCTTTAAAATATGCAGGACTACCTAGAACAATGAATAAGACTGAAAACATTGATGTCACCTACATCCAGAAACATGCCAAATCAAATTGCAGCTGTTATTATGACTAACATTTTGTCCGGTAAGCTTATATAAATCATGAGATCTACCTCCAGTTCTCATCTGTGTTGCGGTATTAGATATCATGACCTCGGTAGATGGTCAATCTTCATTAAATACAGTGATACCTACAATGTTGGCTATCTCAGTCCACTTTCTGTTCCTGTGTATCTTGACCACTGAAGGGTATCTGCAATGCTCATGGTGGCAATTCTCTAAAAACAAGAAGGCAAGAAGATATTAGGACTACGACTGCAATGGCTACACGAATAAAGAATCTCAATGAGAGTTAATGTGCTAGAACCATCCCAAGCTTAAACAGTGAGAAAATAATGGCCAGAGCTGAAGAACTATTGTGCCTAAACTAATCACAGACAATAAACGGAATCCAATTACACAAACAACCATTTCCCAGTCTTTTGTAGAGGAATGAGGTTTTTAAGCAACTAAAGAGTACTATAGGTGTAGTATGGTGCAGGCTTTCAATCTTATAAGACAACTAGCCATAAATGTTTAAGTCACCGCTGATTTAATATAAAGCTTAACTTCCCCTTAATGACTGACTGTCAAAGTGGGTCCATTTCCATACCCTCAATCTTACAAATACAACATTTGACAAACGTCCTTATCTAGCGCGATTTGATGCATCCTTTGAAGGACGGGGTCTACACTGTCTATGAAGCCATGTCCTTCGAAGACTGTGTAGACCATTGTGAAGTCTGAACCGAATTGAAACGGTCTGCTCTACAAGAGATTTAAATTTTGCATCACAGCTCTCAATAAATCTCGGGATATGTTGGCTTCGTAACCCAAGGAAAAGAAGCGCATTTCTCGGCCACATATGAAGAAGCATTCGAAATGGGACAACCTATCATGCCGCTATGACGTCTGTCTTCAAATGCAGCTTCTGAAGGATGCAGCTCCGGAAATATGGCGTGGCTACAGTCTTAAAAGGTGCAATATGAACAACTGTTAAGTAATTTGCCCAAGAGCCCAACAGTGGCAGCTTGGCAGCACTGGGGCTTGAACCCTCAGCTTTCTGGTCAATAGTAGCTTGTCAGCCGTGTTAGCCAAAAAAGCCATGATGATGTTGTGCTACAAAGTCTCACTGAGTAATACACATTTAATAAAATATGAATGTTCAGTGGAGTTCCAAAAAAAGTGTACAAAGGAAAGTGCACAAAATGTAGAGCTCTGCTTACTCTGGTAACAAATGTACAGTGGGGCAAAAAAGTATTTAGTCAGTCACTGATTGTGCAAGTTCTCCGACTTAGAAAGATGAGAGAGGTCTCTTTTATACAGATAACGAGGTCAAGCAGGTGCCATTAATACAGGTAACGAGTGGAGGACAGAAGAGCTTCTTAAAAAAGAAGTTACAGGTCTGTGAGAGCCAGAAATCTTGCTTGTTTGTAGGTGACCAAATACTTATTTTCCTCCATGATTTACAATTAGATTCTTTAAAAATCCTACAATGTGATTTCCTGGATTTTTTTTCTCGTTTTGTCTCTCGTAGTTGACGTGTAGCTATGATGAAAATTACAGACCTCTCTCATCTTTCCAAGTAGGAGAACTTGCACAATCAGTGGATGACTAAATACTTTTTTTGCCCCACTGTATATTAAAATTAAAAATACACAAAAACATTAACGGACTGCATTGGGAATGCTTTACAAGTATCACTTCTAAGGTGGCAGATACTTTAACCCCATATACTGTCACCCAATGTCCATTTGTGTTTTAGTCCTTTCACTTTATGTTCCTTGTAGACTATTTTGAAGAATACCTGAGTTTATGTCCCCTCTATTGAAAGAGCGTCTTTTTGAGAAGCATCTTAGTATTTCAGATCCATCATTGATTTTTCAGAACAGAACTCGCTGAAACATCTAATGCACTCATACTAATAAAAATAAAGGAGGATGGTGAAAGGTATTAGGACACGTGGCTTGTATTCGTAACAACATTTTGGATAACCTCGCTGTAGAAAAATCTTTGTTTTGTTATGTTCTGAGGATGTAAAACTAAATGATGCCACAACATGAAATGTGAAAATAGTTGGCCCCAGAACAAAAAATGTGTTGTGCCTAGGGGTGGACGATATGGTAAAAATATTGTATTGTAGCATTTTTGCGATACACGATATTTATCATGATACATATGATCGCAAAAAAGCAACCAAAAAACATCTGTAGCAACAGATTCTTAAAAACTACCTTCCATATATTAGCCCATATTTAGTAAAGTGATTTATATTCAAAACATGCCACATTTCATCCAATTAAACAGGACTAATTACACTCTTTATAATGAAACATGCAGTTGTTCTGAATTCTTTAAGGACCAACCTTAAAATGCTCAGAAAAGCCTATCGTCTATCACAATCATTTATAAGATTCAAGCTTCAAAGAGTTTATTGTCATTTGCACAGTAAGGAAACAGGTTTCCGTGTACAATGAAACTGAAGAATCCTTCAGAAGAGAAGACTTACAAGCATCATTTTACCATTTTATATTAACATATTAATATACATTTCAAACAAACAGTGAGTATCTTACATCTCAGTAATTACATCTCAGTCACAGCCAAAGTGGTTGGTTTAACTAATCAACTCCACGTCATGTTTGATTTTGAACTCCCATTTTTAGTGAGCGTTGGTGTCAAATGTCTGATTCAGTCAGTATGAACACATTTACAACAAGCCGAAGTTCAGTGCATCCAGACCCCCAGTGGACTTCATTGGTTTATCATTTCTTGAAAGACTTTATTACTGTCCACCAGTAACAAGCTTTGGAAACAAAAGAATCGATTCAGTAAAATGAATCGAACTACCAGTATCTCTTAGTGAGCTGACTCACTCGGAGGTAAACTCACTGACTGATGTAACAGCAGTACTACATGATTAGTCTCTAAGCTTAAAGTGGATATTTACAGACAACTCTAAGTGGTTAATGTTTCCATTTGTATCTTCCTACACTAGTGCTGTGCCATTACAGTAAATTCGAGCAAATTTGTAAGTTCAAGCACTACAGACTTCATCATTAGCAGGCTGGCAGAGACTCGATTCCCTGCTTCTATCCAGAATGCTAACAAGAAGGTGAAGACAAAAGCATAGAATATAAAAACAGATTCCTTTTAGGACTTACTATAATGCTGCAACAAAGTCCTCTTCAATGTATGGTTGGGCGGTACTGAAGTTTTTCATACCATCTTCATGTAATAGCGCGGTATACATTACAGCATACAAAATGATAGTGCTTATGTGTTTTATTACAAGAAATAAAACAATCAGAACGTCAAACATCTCCCACTGACAACTCTCCACACAAAACATGCAAAGAATAGCAGGCGTCACCTTAACACAATATGCTACTCGTGGTATGACTAATGATTTATGGTTTCGACCAAACCATTCATATGTGCAAAACTAACTAGAGTGAAGGGATTTGGGGTGTGAGTTACTGGAATGATATTCAACATACTATCCTTCCAGAGCAATTCACAGGTCATTAAAGGAGATGTGAAAGCATAGGGTTGTTATAATCAATGCATTCACTATAGCATTACTGGGACATAATCCATAAATTATAAACAATTTATTAATATTATGTGAAAATATGATGGTTAAGAGATGAAACAAGTAATGGAAAAGACTCAGTTATTTAAAAACAGTCTCATTTTCACTTTCAATAACATTCAACCTACCTCCCCCCTTCTGTAAAATAAAATGTCCTCGTTCAAATACATCATGCAATAATTTGACGGAAACTGGCAAATTCGGAAAACAGCCTACTTCTACAAGTTCATAATGTATGCCTTTGAATCATGGGTGCCAAAAATAAATACATAATCAGAAAATGATGCTGAAAGATGGAAAAAAGCTAACCCTGTAACCAATGTATTTGGCGCCATTTAGCGACCACTATGCATCAATGACAGTGTCCTTATCTGAGGACTCGGCTGTCTTTTGACTGCTCTGGTGATGGTTTTAGTAGTAGTAAGTAAATCCAGCAAGTGAAGCAGAAATTAGTTGCATCACATTTTTTTAATTCCGTCACCATTTTTAAATACATTACCATTTTTGAATACCTATCTGATGTGTTTTATCACTGTTGAGTGTTAAAAGTAATCAATTTTTTGACATGTGCAAATTAAACGCAGTTATTAAGAATTTACGTTTGCTATGCAGCGTTCATTTGTTCAGTATATTCGGCATTTCTCTGATTCAGCACAGAATTCATGGCTCGGTCAACTTTGATACCGATTATTAATTAAACTGAACTAAACAACTGTAGTTGGAACAAAACATTGTTGGACCGACTAGATGTATACTGTAAATATAAAACATTTCACTGACAACTTCATTGTTTTAGTTGGTCCCAAATTCTAGGGTAGTCAGCAGAACTTAAGTTAAGCTAACTAAAAAAAAAACAACAGTGCAATGGGTTAATAAAATTTGGTGAGACTGGATTTTTTTACCGTGCTTATACAGCACAAGTCCTATTAAGAGTGACAGGCTGACAGATTTGAGAAAAAAAAAAAAATGTTCATCCAATCTCAGAAAATCCCCTCAGACCCAGATGTGTCAACACCCTGCTGGGTGAAGTCATGTCATATTGTGGAAGTGAAGCTGACATCAATGTTCCATCAATGACAACCTCACATTCAAACACGCAATCCACTCTAGAGACAGCTTTCCCTCATCAAGCTCTTATATCGCTTTACAAGTGCTGTACACCATTCACTGTCTCACCTCTGAATTACACATTTCACAAATGCTCTGAAGTAACAAGGATACAACAGCCGGACAGTCCCTTTGGACTATAAATACAAACAAATTGCTTCGGAGTATGTGGTATTTTGCATTTAATTAAATAAAACCAACTTCGCATAGAGGTAAAAACAAATTGGTTGAAAAGTAGCCTACAGCACTACAAAAGAACATTGTACAATCGCTCTGATGCTTACAAGAAGCTTTTAGCAAGGGTACGCCATTTGAGAGCCATATATGTTCTAGACTAAGTTTCACATTTTGTGCATTTCAAACCCTCAAATCCACTTTTCTGCAACTGTAACACTTGGTCCTTACACTGTCTTTTCCCCTTGTTACCCCACATGTTAAACAGCACACATTTAAATTAGCAAGCACACAACATCTCAGCATTTACTCTTACTGCTCTGAACTACTGACCTCCACTTAACACATATATATTGTGGTTTAAAATAACTCATTCGGTTGTTGTAAGCCTTTTGGGTGATTTCTCCATATGCCCAAACACCTCTAAAATAAAAATAAAAATAATAATAATTACACTTGTTTAATTACACTAAAGGTTTTAGAGTAGCAAGTACATCACTCTCACATTCACTGGTAATGCCTTTGGATGACAAATTGCAGTGAGAAGCAGCAAGCACTAACATTTTTCCATCCTCTCCTTAAACTTCACAACACAAATCACTTATTTCACATAAATACATATTGTCATGTAGCAAGTGCACAATTTCCTTCCAAGGGTCACCATTTTGAAACATTTCTGAAGTCGTAACAGTACTCCCTCCTGTCACACAGCTCAGAACAAGGTTAAAGCATCTCAACAGTGGTCTCTTTCCCTCAGAGTGCCGATTTTGAGGTAGCAAGGCTATATCTTTCCATTCAGCCCAGCCACTCATAAGCGTACATCATCCTTACATTCGAACCTTCCTTCACTCCAAGTAAACAAGTTCTTACATTCACTTTTCTCTGTCTGTTCTTAAAAAACAAATATAATAATGAACAAATAACTGAATTAAAAACAGCAGGACTACCTGCAGACGGCTATAATGATTAGCTACGTCGGGTACTGGGTGTGTATGATGGTTACCAACATGGTATAATGAATGAGTGGTGTGGTGGTCACCAACATGGGTATAGTGTTTTCCATCATGGGATGCTGGATGAGTATGGCCACTACCAGGATGGAATGCTGTCTAGTTATGGTGTGGTGGTCATAGGGATGGGACACTCGATGGGTATGGTAGTCAACCAACATGGGATGCTGACTGGGCACTGTGGTCACCAGTATGGGATGCTTTATGGGTATGGTAGTCCTTGACAAGGAATGCTGTATGAGTATGGTGTGGTGGTCACTAGTATGGGGTGATGGATGAGTGTGGTGTGGTGGTCATAGGGATGGGACAATGTATGGGTATGGTAGTCTCTGACATAGAATGCTGTATGAGTATGGTGGTCATCAGTATGAGGGTGATAGATAATTATGGTGTGGTGGGCATAGGGATGGGACAATGTATGGGTTGGGTAGTCTCTGACATGGAATGCTGTATGAGTATGGTGTGGTGGTCACCAGTATGGGATGCTGTACGAGTATGGTGTGGTGGTCACTGACACTGGATGTTGGATGATTATAGTGCCATGGTCACTAATACTTCATGCATATGGCCGTCACCAACAAAAATTACTTCACACAGAACTTTAAATTAAAAAACCCTTTCTTGACAAGTTAACAGGTGTGACAAGCATCACTTTATGAAGCCCGGTCAGCAAAGTGAAAGCATTCAGATACACACTCAGCATGCTTGTAGTTTCTACAACAAAATATGCAGTTTAGTAATAATTTTATTTAAACCCATATTTGGGAGGTATATAGCACAACCACTTCGTTTTGTTTTCTCGCAAACTGCATGTTTTATTGTTTAATGAGAAAAGTTTGGAACTCACCAGTGAGCTGGTCGTAAGATCCATCGAGTTCTCTGGAGTCGGACAAGCTTTGCTCCCTCTTTTTTGTCTTCATTTCTTACTCCTAAAAGCACAAAACGACCAGAAAAAGGATTTCTCACTTCGTAAGGTGTAGGTTTTAAGACTGAAAGGCGAAGCGTTAGGCTATTTTTTCCTGCGCTCTCCAGGTTGCTCTCGTCTTTGCCGCGTGAGATCTAAGGGTTTCCACTTCGCTTTCAGCGCAAAACGGAGTTAAACCATCGACGGTCCACCTCAGACGAGTGTAACATCCTTACATATGGCATATCTGCTGAACTGTCCGCGGGTTTAGACAAACGGAACGGTCTGCTGAGAGGAGACCGAGGAGCGCGTTTGGTGTGAAGCGCGACCACCGAGCTGAGTTGGAGAAGCTGTGCGCGGAGCTCTGCAGGTGGTCCGATATATAGTCACGGGATTTAATCCTCACACGAGAGAGAGGAGACTGTCCCTCACGCAATACACCATTCAAAGACATAAAATTAAACATTTACTGTAATTTTATCAGGTTCTTCCTAGATAAAGAAATATATGCACTGTACAGAGTAGTGCTGGGGTTGCTAAAAATAGTCAACAAAGACCAAAACATGGTTTGGTTTTGGACACTGGTATGCTGGTCAATCAGTTTTTCAAACAGACAAGCAAGGTCCTTCGGGTTCACCAGCTAAGCCATCACTGGACCAGCAATAATCAGCAGCCCCAGTTCCAGACTGCTTTGACTGGGGGTCAGTTACATGTGTTTGGTGATCATGTCTTTTGTTAAGTCAAATATAAAAGACAGGCTTTATCCAAATAGTACAGTAGTCTACACGCGCTGTTTTTGTAGACGCTACAGCAAAACCTTTAAGTCAAATGAAAAATGATCTACATTTGCTCTGGTAATGCAGGCCAGATGTGTTTAATTGGTTATGAAGCAGAATGGCATTTATATAGATAAAGCCTAACATTAATGGTGTAGATAAATGTTAAAAATAAAGTTATACATTCAACGTATTAATTGTTGTAAATGACGGGTATAATGGTGAAAAAGACAATGGAAAGAAAGGGGGAAAATAAGAAAATAAAACAACTAAAATGAAAAAGAACCAGGAAAACAGTTGGTCATTATTAAAACAACAATGTGACTAAAAGATGAGCAGTCAATAGTCCGAACTCATTTCCAGCAGTGACACTGATGCTGTGGTGTTTTCTGCTGATAAGAGTGGAGTTTTAAATACTGTGCTCACTCACTGTTCAGTCTATCAGACACACCTACCTTGTTTTACAAATGTAAGGTCAGAGACAGTGGCTCATCCGTTGTAGCACTAGGTTCTGTTAGTCATCCTCTAATTCTTCATCAGGACTGCAGGCTGGGTCTGTTTGGTAGGTAGCGGTTAAGGTACCAGAAGGTCCAGGGTTCAAATCCCACCTCTGCCACTGTTGGGTCCTTAAGCAAGACCCTTAACCCACAATTGCTTGGATTGTAACATTAGTAATTGCTAAGACTGTATTAGTTGAAAGTCGCTCTGGATAAAGGTGCCTGCAAAATGCCTAGATTTATTTAACTATTCTCAGTTCGGAACGGAAACTGTGTTGTTTAAAAACTACTCCAGCACTGCTGTCTGATCCACTCATCCCAGCTCACTAACACACCACCATCAGTGTCACTGCAGTGCTGAGAACGATCCACCACCCAAATAGTACTTTAACTGTGGTGGTCCTGACCACTGAAGAACAGGGTGAAAGGGGACTAACAGTATGCAGAGCAACAGATGGACTACAGTCTGTAATTGTAGAATTACAAAAAGCACTTATATGGTAAGCAGAGCTGATAAATGCACAATGAGTGTTATGGCTGATTAATGTACAAGATCGATATTTGTGAAATGTGGACTTGGCAACCAAAATCCAGAGAACTTCTGGTTAAAACAAAAGAAAGCGTGTCAGTTATATTATTTTGCGAAATGTTGGAATGTGTTTTGGTAGGGCTGTTGATTTTGAGAACTTGGATGGTGTATAATCAAAATCCTTGAGGAAAACACCAGCTGATCGTCGTCAATATCACAAAAAAAAAGCATCATATTACCATACATAACAAGCAATGCCTTAAAAGTTAAAATGAATTATAAAAGGGAATAAAAATCTGTTTTTCAACTCTGGATGTTGCGAGTGTCAATAGCCAATTAACTCTGCGGATTCACGAGCAGAAGCAGGATTTTAACCACATTCATCTTTTGTTGTAATGTACATTACCGGTCGTGTGTTCACTTGCTTGTTTAGTACATGACACATTTACAGTGGGGGCAAAAAAGTATTTAGTCAGCCACTGATTGTGCAAGTTTACCTACTTAGAAAGATGAGAGAGGTCTGGAATTTTCATCCTAGCTACACTTCAACTATGAGAGACAAAATGAGAATAAAAAATCCAGGAAATCACATTGTAGGATTTTAAAGAATTTAATTGTAAATTATGGTGGAAAATAAGTATTTGGTCAATAACAAAAGTTCGACTCAATACGTTGTAATATAACCTTTGTTGGCAATGACAGAGGTCAAATGTTTCCTGTAAGTCTTCACCAGGTTGGCACACACTGTAGCTGGTATTGTGGCCCATTCCTCCATGCAGATCTCCTCTAGAGCAGTCATGTTTTGGGGCAACACGGACTTTCAACTCCCTCCACAAATTTTCTATGGGGTTGAGGTCTGGAGACTGGCTAGGCCACTCCAGGATCTTGAAATGCTTTTTACAGAGCCACTCCTTCGTTGCCCGAGCGGTGTGTTTGGGATCATTGTCATGCTGGAAGACCCAGCCATGTTCCATCTTCAATGCTCTCACTGACGGAAGGAGGTTTTGGCTTAAAATCTCATGATACGTGGCCCCGTTCATTCTTCCCTTAACACGGATCAGTCGTCCTGTCCCCTCTGCAGAAAAACAGCCCCAAAACATGATGTTTCCACCCCCATGCTTCACAGTAGGTATGGTGTTCTTGGGATGCAACTCAGCGTTCTTTTTCCTCCAGTTGAGTTTTTCCCAAAAAGTTCTATAGTTCTAAGTTCTTTAGTTTCATCTGACCACATCAGATTCTCCCAATCCTCTTCTGGATCATCCACATGCTCTCTGGCAAACTTCAGACGGGCCTGGACATATACTGGCTTAAGCAGGGGGGCACGCCTGGCACTGCAGGATCTGAGTCCCCTTCGGCGTAGTGTGTTACTGATGGTAGCCTTTGTTACTTTGGTCCCAGCTCTCTGCAGGTCATTCATCAGGTCCCTCCGTGTAGTTCTGGGATTTTTGTTCACCGTTCTCATGATCATTTTGACCCACGGGATGAGATCTTGCGTGGAGCCCCAGATCGAAGGAGATTATCAATGGTCTTGTATGTCTTCCATTTGCTTACAATTGCTCCCACAGTTGATTTATTCACACCAACCTGCTTGCCTATTGTAGATTCACTCTTCCCAGCCTGGTGCAGGTCTACAATTTTCTTCTTGGTGTTCTTCAACAGCTCTTTGGTTTTGGCCATGGTTGAGTTTGGAGTCTGACTGTTTGAGGCTGTGGACAGGTGTCTTTTTTTTATACAGATAACGAGGTCAAACAGGTGCCATTAATACAGGTAACGAGTGGAGGACAGAAGAGCTTCTTAAAAAAGAAGTTACAGGCCTGTGAGAGCCAGAAATCTTGCTTGTTGTGGGTGACCAAATACTTATTTTCCAAAATTAAATTAATTAAAAATCCTACAATGTGATTTCCTGGATTTTTTTCTCATTTTGTCTCTCATAGTTGAAGTGTACCTATGATGAAAATTACAGACCTCTCTCATCTTTCTAAGTAGGAGAACTTGCACAATCAGTGGCTGACTAAATACTTTTTTGCCCCACTGTAGGCATCATTTGCACATAGTTTTTTTTGTAGAAAAAACCCTTTATATTTACATTTCAGTAACAGAAAATTACTATATGACTAATGTAATATCCAGTAAACGTCCATTTCAGTCACTGACCAGTTTAAACGACACATACCCGCCTGTACTATACTTTTAACATGGTACTGCTTTTTCCTCTGTCTGGTTCAGTAGTGATAGATCAGTGATAGTGTCACCACTTGATTCTCTGTGCATCATGTCTGCCCTACATGACTCATAAATGGCTCAAACTGGATGAGTGCTTCTGAAAACCTCATTGCTGTCTAATCTTGCATTCCAGTTTGTAGACCCTTGCTTTGTGAAAGCTAAATCTTTGCTATTTTTGCCCCCAGATGTGCGTCATGGAAGCAAAGTCATGCATCAATCTTTACAGAATACACGAGCCATGGCCTGAACTGATACCATTTCGGATTGCCATGCGTTGGCTTCAAACATACATTATGGAAAAGTTTGCAAAACTGGCAGTGCTGGAGAAGCATTGTTCAAGCCGGAAAAAAGTAGGAACTGGAGTCTGAAGTGGTGTGGAGAAACTAGTAGAGGCAGCTGTGGTAGCTTCAGTTTTGTTTTTAATCGGAAAACGGTCCATCATGAGCTTCCTTTGTGATATCTTTCCTAAATTATAAAATGAATACACAAATACATGAATGAAAGCAAAATGCCACAAAGTAAAACCAGTATTATGAATAACTTACTTTAATAGCAAGAGAGAGAGAATGCAATTGGACACAACCGATGAATTTATTCTTAGTCATTTTTACCAACCTGACAAATACCAGAGGAATAGCTTGTCTAATCATGTCCAGTTTAGTCCACAAGCTGAGAAGGGAATGGCAGACTAATCATTTATAAACACAAACATATTTTTGCAATAGCCTCACATCTGACATCAACTCATGCTAACTGAGCAAATGGTTTGATGTTCCATATATAGCAACGGCCTCATGATTATCCACATGTATGTCACTTGTGTGTTTCCCGCTCCAGTAGCTGTCGCTACCCAGGGATTCCAACTCTTCAGCCATCTGCTGGTTTATATAAGCTGAGGGGTTATTTGTATACATTATAGTTTATACTGTACGTGTGTACAAATATCAATCAGTGAGTCTATATTCAGTTCGTGTGTCAGGCGTCAATTAAAAGTTGTTTACAGCAATATATATCCACAGTTGGCTACAAAGGTTTTGGCACCATTGGTAAAGATGTCTCACTTGAGTGTCTCAGAACTTAAGCAATAACTCATGACTGTGTTTATGAAGTACAATTACGAGGTGACATGATGATAAATAACAACAGGTTATATAGGATATATATCCGATCAATGGCCACACAGTTTAACAGCTGTCTTAAATTACTCTGGATGTAGCAGCCATAAACTCGTCCAATTCGGTTTTCGATGCATTTTGACCAGAAAAATTTCTCTCTGTTCTCGGTGTTTGCTTGGTACTCAACGCACTTGCTTAAACTTATACAAGTCGAGCCGTGTGACTCATTTCAATTGAAACTTGATTCATGATTCACAAGTTCCGATTCAGTACACAATGATTCAATAATTCAGGTTCACAATATCCCTTGCTCAGAGAAGATCTCCACTGTGTGTTGTGTTTTTCTTTATTTTTACATCTACAGTACTGGATTCTTAGTGCAAATAAGTCGCCATCAGTCCTAAAAAGGCTGGTTTATAAGAGCCAACCGAAAGGAAAACAAGAACTGAATTCTCTATAACACATGCTGGAGTTAGCTTGGCAGCTATGCTAGCACCTGGAGTTCATCAATAGAGTAAGTTTTTTGCTTTTACTTTTCACTTTCAATTTATTACTCACTAAATTACATAAATTCTCAATAAAAATTATAATTATTATTATAAAATAAGCTTTGTGTTAATGATTTTGGCCAAATGTAGGTCAAGTGTTTTAAACATCAACTTATCATTACTTATCATAGGCTCCGTTATATAAAGTACAGACCGCTCTACCAAACACTCATTAAACTCATCAGTTCATGATACATTTAACTTATGATGGATTTGTGGAACATATCCCCATCATAAATCAGGGAGCACCTGTACAATACAACTCCATTAATACATATAACACCTAATACAGATTTTCTGGGGATCTGGAACGGATTCATTCAATTTACATTATTCCTTATGGGAAAAATTTGCTTCGTTGTTTTCGGTTCTCGACAAGAACCGGGGTACCAGTGTTTTTTACTTAATTATTACAGCTTAGTTTGTTAATTGCTTATTTATTTACTGGCAGTATATTATTTTGTTTTGTTGCACTCTACTGCAGTGAGTGCAGTTTTGTTTCTTCTGCCAAGCTGATCGCACAAACAAATCAACACTGCAAATCCAAAAGCAGAGGTGGGAGTTAAAGAGCATAAGTCCATCATTTACTCAAAAGCTCATTACCTTACAGTGGTATGAAGAAGTGTGGGCACCCCTGATAATTTTCATGATTTTAGTTTATAAATCATTGGTTGTTCAGATCAGCAACTTGAGTTAAATATATCATATAGCAGATGAACACAGTGATATTTGAGAAGTGAAATGAAGTTTATAGGATTTACAGAAAGTGTGCAGTAAGTATTCAAACAAAATTAGGCAGGGGCACCCCAACAGAAAAATTACATCAATATTTAGTAGATCCTCCTTTTGTAGAAATAACAGCCGCTAAACGCTTCCTACAGCTTCCAGTCTGGATTCTGGTTGAAGGTGCTTTGGTCCATTCTTCTTTAGAAACATCTCCAGTTCAGTCAGGTTTGATGGTTTCCGAGCATGGACAGCCCACATTTTCAGTAATATTCATGTCTGGGGCTGAGATGGCCGTTCCAGAACGTTGTACTGGTTCCCTCTGCATGAATGCCTTAAGTAGATTTGTTTGAGGCAGGGTTTGGGTTGTTGGCCTCGGTGCACAACTGTGTCACTGATTCTTGAAACATTGTTTCTCAAGAAATCTGGAGATATTAACTGGAATCCATGCGACCCTCACTTTAACAACATTCCTATACTGCACTGGCCAACATCCCCACCAGCATAATGGAACCACAAATTTTACTGTGGGTAGCAATTGTTGTGTTCCTTGGGATGCCTATGTTCTTTTTCGCCTTCCTTGTTATGTCCAAATAACTCCATTTTAGTTCATTCATCAGTCCACAGCACTTTATTCCAAAATGAGCTGGATTTCCAAATTGCTGTAGCACACCTAATGACTCTGTTTGTGGCGGTTCTGCAGAAAAGGCTTCTCTGCATTACTCTCCCCATACAGCCTCTCCTTGTGGCAAAGTGCTCTGTATGTTGAACGATGAACAGTGACACCATCGCAGCAAGATGAGGTTTGTAGGTCTTTGGGAGTGGGCTGTGGCTTGACTAGGACTGTTCTCACCAGCCTTCACCTCTGCTTATCTGAATTTTCTGGGGCGCCACTTTGGGAGTTCCTTACCTAGAACTGTGCCTGTGGTCTTCCATTGCCTCACTATGTTCCCCTCACAGTGAAGCTGACAGCGAATCTCTGAGAGAGCTTTTCCTTCCCCTGAACCATGATGTTGAACAACCTTGTTTTCAGGCCATTTTGAGATTTGTTTTTTGAGGCTCCCATGTTTGCCACTCCTCTTCAAGAGATCAAAGAGGAGAAAACTTCCAATTGGCCACCTTAACCCTTTCTCATAGTTGGATTCACTTGTGTATGTAGATCAAGGGTCAATGAGCTTACAAAACAAATTTTGTGTTCCAATTATTAGTGCTAAAAGTATTCAAATGACAAGGGTGCCCAAATTTATGCACCTGCCTAATTTTGTTTGAATACTTACTGCACACTTTATGTAAAACCTATAAACTTAATTTCACTTCTCAAATATCACGGTGTTCATCTGCTATATGATATATTTACCTGAAATTGCTGAGCTGGACAACCAATGATTTATAAAGAAAAATCATGAAAATTATCAGGGGTGCCCAAACTTTTTCATACGACTGTATCTTAGCTCCCGTTTGAACTAGAGACTGTTCTAACTCAATTGATGAGTTTTGTGTAAGTTACTCATGTTTGTGTATATAACTTTCTGCTATTTACATGTAACAAGCTGTAAATGGTGTTCATAAGTGTATCTATCGGTCCTATTGTAAGTAGTACTCCTTTGTTTGTTTGTTTGTTTGTCCCCAACTACTTGTACATTCTTTCACATTTACTCGTTGAGTCTCTGTTTCATCTGGCTGATCTTCTGTGTCGATCGTAATACTGTCTGTCAATGCATTTTTGGCTTCTGTCAAACAAAAGTATCAGCCGTTTCAATCACTCATTACTCAAAAGCGGTACCGCTGAGACTTTGTCTAGTTTACACACATAAAAAAAAAAATCCATTATACACTGCTCAAAAAAATAAAGGGAACACTTAAACACCTCAATATAACTCCAAGTAAATCAAACTTCTGTGAAATTTTTACATTTACGGCATTTAGCAGACACCCTTATCCAGAGTGACTTACAATTAAAACAGTTACAATTCAAGCAATTGTGGGTTAAGGGTCTTGCTCAAGGACCCAACCGTGGTGGCTTGGCAGAGGTAGGATTTGAACCCTGGGCCTTCTGGTCTGTAGTCCCATATCTTAACCACTAGGCCACCACAGTCCATCAATGAAATCAAACTGTCCACTTAGGAAGCAACACTGATGGACAATCAATTTCACATGCTGTTGTGCAAATGGAATAGACAACAGGTGGAAATTATTGCCAATTAGCAAGACACACTCAATAAAGGAGTGGTTCTGCAGGTGGGGACCACAGACCACTTCTCATTACCTTTGCTCTCTGGTTGATGTTTTGGTCACTATTGAATGTTGGTGGTGCTTTCACACTCGTGGTAGCATGAGACGGACTCTACAACCCACACAAGCGGCTCAGGTAGTGCAGCTCATCCATGATAGCACATCAATGTGTAGCGTAATAGCTGGATTACAGTCCTTCAACTCTCTATACCCTTGGTTCGAACGGTTGTCAAGCCATAAAACTTTGTGACTCTTTGGAATGTAAAAAGGCCCAACATCTGGACAAGACTCTGGCTTAACGGGCCAGATAAACAACCTTTTTCTCAAAACAACAGAAGAAACTTAGGACATGGCCAAGCCCAGATAACCTGTGCATCTCAGCATTATAAAATAAACCAATGTGTAGTTTTAAAAGGATTTCTGACAAATCCACCCTAGACTCACCCCTTCCCAAGAGAGATCTGCCCCAATTTCTCCAAAGGAAAGCAAATATGCATCCACCTCGGTTACTTTTATGAAACAATAGCTGTTTTATCTATATGTATCGATCGTTCATTAAAAATTAATCAATTTAAAGTGTAGTCTTAGGTTTGCTACAAATGCGAGCTGTGGCAAGAAGGTTTGCTGTGTCTGTCAGCATAGTGTCCAGAGGCTGGAGGCGTTGCCAGGAGACAGGCCAGTACACCAAGAGACGTGGAGGAGGCTGTAGGAGGGCAACAACCCAGCAGCAGGACTGCTACCTCCACCTTTGTGCAAGGAGGAACAGGAGGAGCACTGCCAGAGCCCTGCAAAATGACCTCCAGCAGGCCACAAATATGCATGTGTCTGCACAAACGGTTAGAATCCGACTCCATGAGGATGGTATGAGGGCCCGACGTCCACAGATGGGGGTTGTGCTCACAGCCCAACACCGTGCAGGACCCTTGGCATTTGCCAGAGAACACCAGGATTGGCAAATTCGCCACTGGTGCCCTGTGCTCTTCACAGATGAAAGCAGGTTCCACACTGAGTAGAGCACACGTGACAGAAGTGAGAGAGTCTGGAGACGCCGTGGAGAGCGATCTGCTGCCTGCAACATCCTTCAGCATGACCGGTTTGGCAGTGGGTCAGTAATGGTGTGGGGTGGCATTTCTTTGGAGGGCTGCACAGCCCTCCGTGTGCTCACCAGAGGTAGCCTGACTGCCATTAGGTACCGAGATGAGATCCTCAGACCCCTTGTGAGACCATATGCTGGTGCGGTTGGCCCTGGGATCCTCCTAATGCAGGACAATGCTAGACCTCATGTGGCTGGAGTGTGTCAGCAGTTCCTGCAAGATGAAGGCATTGAAGCTATGGACTGGCCCGCCCGTTCCCCAGACCTGAATCCGATTGAGCACATCTGGGACATCATGTCTCGCTCCATCCACCAGCGTCACGTTGCACCACAGACAGTCCAGGAGTTGGCGGATGCTTTAGTCCAGGTCTGGGAGGAGATCCTTTTGTGTGTTGTAGGGAGATCATACAGGCACGTGGAGGCCACACACAACACATAGCCTCATTTTGACTTGTTTTAACCATTTCACGCACAGTGGTTACTACAGTGGACAGAAACTCAATAGCTGTTTTCTTCCATATGCATGAATTTTCATGTCACAATTGCACATCAGCCACTAGAGTGGACGCTATTGTGCCTTGCTATATGCTATATACTCACAAAAGGTTATTATTGACTGTTTTCTTAAAGAAATATTTCATTAGTTGAGCTTCAAACGCATGTTGTCCACCCTAATGGACATATCACCAACTCCTTGAATGGGGCATGTTTAAATTTATTTATTTATTTATTTTTTATTATTATTTTTTTTTTCCATGCCCAAAGAGTAATAAAAAAACTTGGGAAAACATCCTGAAGTAGGTTATCATAATTCATGCATGAAAGGGTTAAGGACATAACATCAAGGTTGGATCAGCCTGTAGTGTGTTTTCCACTTTAATTTTGTGTGTGACTCCAAATTCAGGCCTCCATTGGTTAATAAATTTGATTTCCATTGATGATTTTTGTGTGATTTTGTTGTCAGCACATTCAACTTTGTACAGAACAAAGTATTCAATGAGAATATTTCGGTCATTCAGATCTAGGATGTGTTATTTGAGTGTTCCCTTTATTTGTTTGAGCAGTGTATTTACATATCACTGCACCAACCGTGTGTCCAGTATAGTATAAATGAGAGCAAAGTTTCTTTCAAAGCTCTAAAATACACCAATGAAACAGCCTGTGGTTTAATCCTATCTTAGGATGTGGACAGAATATGACTACTAAACCTGAAGTACCATATTTAAATCCACACACTTAAACCTCTTCAGCAGGTCTGAAAAGTACTGAAGGGTTCAAAATATCAGATCCTATGCCATCAAGCTCATTTTGACTCTATGGGAAGCTTTTCCTATGTAAAGCCTTCGGGGCAATATGCCAAAGTAAACTTTGCAACCTTTCTTTCACAGACTTAATGCACCAAACACTGCCCCATAGTTCTACTGTCTTATATGAGGTTCTGTAACTGCACCAGCTGAAATTCATTTTTTTAAGTTCAGCCTGGGATTCAAACCCAGATCCTCAGCAATTGCAGTTTCCAGAAGCTGGTTCTTACCTTTGAGTGCCAGTCACTGGTTTATCAGTTTATATGAGTTTAAACACATTTTTTTTTCAATTTTCATCTGAAAGAAAGAAAACTGGCATTTATGACTGAAAAAATAGCTTCCACAGATAGCTAACAAACTCCTTAGGGAACAGAAGCTTGAACTTGGAGCACAAACAAACTCAAAGTGTGTGGTTTCACCGAACTGCTAATGACAAGGGGTTTAAATAGCAAAGGATGTGGTTAAGAAAATGTGGGACAGGGGCCGGATTCACGGAAGCTTTCTTTAGAAAACACTTGCAAAGGTTCTTAAGACAAACACTAAGAAGTTCATAAGAATGTTCTTCAATGCAGTTCTTTGAAAAAAAATTCTCAAATGTTCTCAAAAGTTCTCAAATTCTCAAAGGTTCTCAAATGTTTTCTTAAGGTTTTCTTAAGAAACTCTACATTGTTTCCTCATGTAGACTATGTTGCATTTTATAGCTTACGATATACTGTGCAAGACACGTTTTGACTCTTACAGCCCAAGACAAGTGTGAGGTTATCGTAAGGTTAAGAAAACATTTAAAAACAATGTGTTCAAGAATACCACTCAAACTGAGAATTGTTCTTAAGAAGAGAGTTAAGAAAAAAAATAAGATAATTCTTAAGAAGTTATTTGAAGAATAATCTTTTGTAACTTTTTTCCTAAGAAAAAACACACATTTAAGAAGAAACTTTCGTGAATCCGGCCCCAGGTGGGAGAGCCAGCGGTATGGTTCTGGGTTGGGGTCATGGCAAGGTATGAAAAAGTCTGGGGAACTGGAATTCAGAATACTGCCAATAAAAATGGCAAACATAAAACCAGGCATCATATTCAAATTCTTTAAAAAAAATTTATGGTAAAAAGATTGCGGTAATAAACTTGAAGGATTTGAAAAAACACTTCACTCTCTTGGACCAGTCAGTAGAGACTGCCAAGACAGAAGGAATACAGGCAGTGTGTGAGTACTGGTTGTCTTCGTAGGCATGGTGACCTGATAAGGCAGAGGGGAGACTCACATTACACAAACACAAACCAGGGACTCCTACCTGGGGAAACATAATCTGGGGACTCCTGCCCAGTAGAAGGGAGAGAGGAACCAGGATTTCTTGGCAAGTGGAGCCAATACATAATTTGAGAGACAGTCATCATCTTGCCAGGGGCAGAATATAAGTTAGAGAGGCTCAGCTTCAGGGCCAGATACAGCCTGCTTTGACTGGGGGTGCAGTGAACATTTCTGGAGGTTGTCATGTGATGGTACACGGGGGTGGGGGGAATGCTAGTTTGCTGTACTGGGTAACCTAAACATTGCTGGAAGGGGGACGGATCATGGAGGAAAACAGGTTCCGTACAGTATCCTGTAGCACGTTTATTCACAGATGTTGCACACTCATAGGTTGCTGAAGCTGGCATCCCAGCTGCTCTCATAAATGCTCGGTTGCTGACAAAATCTGGTGACCAGGCAGGCCAAGGAAGTGTTGCAATCTGGAAGAGACATTCCTGTGGAACCCTTGCTGCTTAAACCCTTAATTGTGAAAAAATGCCAGTTGGGAGCTCTGCCATGCAACACATGTGGCTGCAGGATGTCCTGCACATGTCACTGAGTTGTTAGTGTCCCTAATATCACTACACTAGGTGACTAACTGTCATATAGATCATCACAACAACAGTTGGGGAACTGTGCATCAGAGAGGCATGTCTAGCAGTCAACGATCTCTCATCAACAGGCACACTACCCAAAAGTAGCCTCTGAGAGCCTTTTTATAGAACAGGACTATTTTACACCCTCATTTGGCAAGACCCAGTGTCTAATCAGACACAATAATCTGACATTCCTATCAGGGAGGTTTTTTTTTTCAATGTGTAAGTTTGGTTAAGATTATATCAGGATAAAATCCAGATATGAAATGCACCAGTTGATCATGTATACACAGGCTCTTGGTTATGCATTACTGGCTTACATTAAACATACATAGAAAAACAGAAAAAGTTGAAAACAGAAATGATTTTTGGAGAACTGTAATGTAGCTTGACAGATTAAAGGTTTACTTATTAAATAGGAAATTAGGTGTATTTAGAACATTTCATTTAGCAGTTCAGCCAGTTTTACATGAGGTTTATTCATGGTTTAAAAATATGCCTCATCATAACAGTAGAGGTGGATACTTCATCCTAAAAAAGTAGCCTTATAATTTGCTTCTGATCACCATCTTGATATTTTTGCTTATTCTCTCATGACCTAGAAAATGGTATTTCTATTAAATACTTAAATGCTGCTCTAAATTCCTGTAACATTAATTGGAGAACAAGTTACGCAAGTTATTTGGTTGCAAGTTATTTGGTTAATCTATTCACCACATCACATTTTCTGTTTTAACATTCACAGGTTTCATTCAAAATCTGTTTTTACCTGTAAACCGAACCGCATACTACTGTGTTAAACCTCATTGTTATGTCTTGAAGATACTATTTAGTGCATTAGTATGCAGAGCACACGTGTTTCTCAGAAGTCTAGACTAGTTGGTCAACCCTCATAGCTCTTCATTAATAACTGCCTGATCAGGTCATGCTGCCTGTATTGAACCAGGAGGGCATATATTAATCTGGCTGACTTGTGAATGATCTAAACAGAGAAAGTAAATTCAAAAGCTCAGACTTTAAACTGTTCCCCTGACTAAGTTTCCAGTTTTTGTGACTTTGTGAATTAAGACTGCTCTTATTTGGCCTTTTTGGAACCTTTTCCTGATATCTCAGAAGAACTACTAACTATCAAACCTATTTTGAAGCTGATACATGTGGTTAATTGGCAATGAACCTAATATTAATAACTGTGCATCTGTCATTTACAGAGATTATGCAAAACCTCTTTTAATTGCTGTACTAATGTTCTTAAACATAAAAAGCTGTTTTAGATAGCTGCAGTGGTGCTCAAAAGTTTGTGAACTCTTTAGAATTTTCTATATTTCTACATAAATATGACCTAAAACATCATCAGATTTCCACACAAGTCCTAAAAGTAGATAAAGAGAACCCAGTTAAACAAATGAAACAAATATATTATACTTGGTCATTTATTTATTGAGGAACACAATCTGCTCTCAAAAAAGAACATTTCTGCTCGTCTGCAGTTTGCTAAAGATCACATAGACAAACCAGAAGGCTATTGGGAGACTATCATATAACTTTTTGGTTTAAAAGAAAAGCATTATGTTTGGAGAAAGGAAAACACTGCATTCCAGCATAAGAACCTTATCCCATCTGTGAAACATGGTGGTGGTAGTATCATGGTTTGGGACTGTTTTGCTGCATCTGGGCAGGACGTCTTGCCATCATTGATGGAACAATGAATTCTGAATGATATCAGAGAATTCTAAAGGAAAATGTCAGGACATCTGTCCATGAACTGAATCTCAAGAGAAGGTGGGTCATGCAGCAAGACAACGACCCTAAGCACACAAGCCGTTCTACCAAAGAATGGTTAAAGAAGAACAAAGCTGATGTTTTTGAATGGCCAAGTCAAAGTCCTGACCTTAATCCAATTGAAATGTTGTGGAAGGACCTGAAGTGAGCAGCTAATGTGAGGAAACCCACCAACATCCCAGAGCTGAAGCTGTTCTGTACAGAAGAATGGGCTAAAATTCCTCCAAGCCGGTGTGCAGG